>JASEVX010000006.1:4134648-4451228 GCA_031761405.1 Serripes groenlandicus
ACTGGGTTCTCTCCCCATAGAGATGACCATTATAGAGTCCCATGGTCAATACATGTTTCACACTACACACTCTCATTTAGAACTCATAGGCATATTGCTAGTTACACACACTTATTAAATAACTCAATCAATGTACCAAAATCATTTATGTTGACAAAAGACAACGTGAGTATTAGAAAAGAAGCAAGTTAAAAATACCCTCAAAGAATTGATTGTATAAAACGGATAATGTTCCCGTTACCTCGTCCACTCTATGGTGACGTTTGTGTTCTCAGCAATTTTGTAAACATTCGCGAATGAATACACAAATAGTGATTCAGTTCAGGTTATATTGGCACGTTGTCCTATATAAAAAAATTACGTATGGGTATTTTACATCGGATACAAGCATTGTCATGTGATAAAATAAAAAAAAATTCTGAAAGAATTTAATACAATAACTATGAAGTTGCACATCTATAATTCAGGAGTATCGAGTGTACAAAGTTTCATTACAAAATATCTGGTAAAACCGAAGAAGAAATTTGCAATACGTTAGTCAATGTCTGTTCTTATGGACCAAAACGACAAGATGATTCCAGTAAGAGACCAACAAAACTTGTTTGAGGGCGGTATAAACATGACTATAAATGTACATTGTAATATCATTATCTAAACCGTCTAACTTATTATAAATCTTCAGCCGATTGACTTTGACAAAAACATCTAGGCAAAGGTATGGACTAATTTTTATTATTATTGAATAAAGTGAAAACATTGTGGAGAAAGAAGAAATTCTTAATTTGCCACTATTTTTTTCAAAATAATTCTTCAGGTGGGAAAGCCGGATACAGATGAGTTTTGACAATTCTGGATCAACCCTTTCCCTTCATACGACACAAATTCTGCTAGCAGACAACTTCATGCTTAATTCTCAATGCGATGAATTTAACAGTAGAAATGTTCACGATAGATACGGAATTTAGATAACTATGCAGGAGACAATACTTTCAATATGTATAGGAAAAGAATAAAATAGACCTCATTTTGAGAATGTTTTCTATTTAACAGAATATTTTCAACTGTATGTTAGCATTTTAATATTATTTTGGCATGTTTTTAAATTCATGCATTGATATTAAAAAACCCTATTTAATTGTGGTTATCTAGGAAATCAAGCAAGTTGTCTCTGTTGTGTCAATGACTTTTCATATTGCATCCAAGAAAGTAAAAATCTAAACCATCATTTAAATACTGAGTACCAATGGAATCTTTGTTAATCTAATTGACACAGGGATAAAATCAATTAGTTGATAGACACAACATTGTTTTCAACTTGTTGAAAGAAAGGTGCCTTTAATCAGTGACAATTTCGTTTAGAAGTGGATGTTACAAAATGGTTGTAATTTTCAGTACATTCATATCTTCATGATTTAATAAAAAATAAACTCACGATCGTGGGGGTGGGGTTACCCTATTCAAATCGTGAACACTCGCGATTGAATCTGGAGGGTTGGTAAGCATGCGCACTTTGAACATATTTTGTCAAAAAATAGAAAACTCTCTATAATTGAATGGATAACCTATTGACTAAAAGAGAGAAAACATTTGCGGCTAAAAGGAGAAATTGCTCGTTTGAGCAATTTCTTCTTTTGTCACTATGTTTTCAAAAAGCAGTCTGCATGCAGAGGCGTCGGAAAGCGCCTATATGATAGGGAAAGGAAATACTGCTTCTAAAGAGCAACAGTTTTATTCGAGGATATTTTCAGAGCTGACAGAAAGTTACTGTATCATACAGTTAAATGTATAATATCAACATTTTAAGGCACACCATTAAATAAAGCCAGAAGCACAGCAACCCGTTCCCTCATATAGATGCTTTCTGACGCCGCTCTTGCCAGCAGACAGCTTTTTGAAAACATAGTGACAAAAGAAGAAAATTGCACAAAACGTGCAATTTCATCCTTTTGCCACAATGTTTTACACTTATTGTCATAAGTTATCCATTCAATTATGGAGATTTTCTATGTTTTGACAAAAATACGTTAAAAGTCATCTGCTGCAGACTTGTCCTATGAGGGGAACAGAGGTGAACGAAAGTCATAAATGTAAAATGTCATTAGTAATAATAAGTCATAATAAGTAATAAACAATAACGAATTGGGTAACAACTTATATGTTAATACTCACCCAGAGTACCATGGATATGTATGACAAAGTGTTTATTTGAATGGCCACAGGAAGCTTTGTCTTCAATTTTAATCTTGTGACCTATGTTTTTTGAACCCTGCATGATCTAGATATCAATAAGACAACAATTTGCATAGGTTGAACATGCTCAAGAAAAATACGGGTCCTCAAACATCAGTGTTTATACTATATTTTCCTTAACTTTTCCAATTATTTAACAAAGTGTATTCAAGATAAGATGAAAAGTATGGCCACATAGAATGTTAACAGGCATCCTTGACGACAAACCAAAAGACTGACAACCTAGAGGTCGGTTACTGCGACAAAGGGGGAATCACATTAGCCTCCAATTTGACCACTGCATGCTCAGGTGTGAGGCCAAAAAAGTATAATGCGCTCTTGAATTGTAATTCTATAAGCAAACATTGAGCCGGATGTGTCAAAAATCAAAACAGCATCGGATATAATATTTAGCAGTGATCAGTCGGTTAGTGACATAAGTACTAAACCTCAATATGATTATTCCAAGGTATATACCCAGGGCCCATTATAGATATAGCCTCTATGTAGGCACTTGATCAAAAATTAACCCTTATCCCGGCTGAATTACTGCAACTCAGTATCTCCATACTTGGATTGCGTCAGGTCCCAAGGAGAAGTTTTGTGCTATGATTTAATCAGTAAATAGTGAACATTGCGACACCAAGATCAGACTGCATGCATGTGCAGGCTTATCATTGTCTGCAATATTTCTCAAACATTTATCAAGGCCTGTTATATGTTTAATAAGTTGTTTAAGTCGCGCAACCAGGGATAAGGGTTAACCCTTTCCTCAATACGACAATTCTGCAGCAGACGACTTTGACATATTTTGTCAAAAAATGGAAAATCTCTTTAATTGAATGGATAACCTATGACTAAAAGTGGAAAACATTGTGGCCAAAAGGAGATATTGCTCGATTTATAAGAAATTTCTTCTTTTTGTCACTTGTTTTCGAAAAAGACATCTGCTGCAGGTGTCAAAAAGCATCTATATTTCCAACATGTAGACACATTTTGATGCATCAGCAGCAGATGTTTGAAAACATTTTTACAAAAAGGAGATACTGCTTATAATGAGGAAATTTCTCCTTTTTACTCTATGCTTTCAACTCGTATTTAATAATCAGACTTTCATTTATGGAAATTGTCCACATTCTTGCTCAAGTTTGTGTCACATGGGATAGGGTTAAACGGTCCATTTTCTCAAACATTGCGGAAAAATGAGTGGGAACCTAGTCAATTACTGGGACATTCTTGTCTGTCTGGTTATTCATTCTCAATCAGCAAGCTGTGTGTAGTTCTGAAATGAAATAAACACAATTCTGAATAAAACGGGTCATTCATTGTAAAGCCTAGTAAGAATATGTTAACTAGGCAATATGCTTTTCAAGAAGTCTGTTCCAAAATAACAAATGACTGAGTCACCTGTAGCAGAGATCTCAGAGACCACATCAACCATATATCATATCATAACAAACATAACATATCATATCAAACATATCTATCATCTATCAACATACATAATATCATATCAAACATAACATAGTCATATCAAAACATATCATAGCCATATCAAACATAACATAGCATATCAAACATATCATATCATATCAAACAGATCATAGTCAAACTATAACATATCATAATCAAAAACATATCATAGCAATATCAAACATAACATAGCATATCAAAACATATATCATATCAAACATATCATATCAAACCATATCAAACATAACAATATCATATCAAACAAGATCATATCATATCATATCATAGCAACAACATATCATATATCAAAACATAACATATCATATTAAACATATCACTTATCATACATATCATATCAAACATATCATATCAACATATCATATCAAACATATCATATCATACATATCATATCATATCAGACATATCATATCAAAACATATCATATCAAACATATCATATCATACATATCATATCAAACATAATAATATCATATCATATCAAACATAATATATCATATCATATCAGGCAAACAGATAACCCTTCAACAAATTTGAAAGCATATAACTTTGAAAATGACATTCGCAAAACTAGGGAGACACTATGAAAAGTCTATAAAACAAAGACTAGAGCTATCACTGAATGGTGATTAATTACCCCTGAACACCGCCCTGATAGGAAATGGTAGTGAAATATTAAGAAATTCAACCTTACTAAATGACAATGTTAGGATATGAGACTGTGCATATAAAATTATTACCGTTTTAAAAGAATATCTTTCACAAACTAGTGTTTTGAGTTAAAGTTTTTTATTAGTTATGTGTAAACCACTTACTGGGTCTGTAAGCAGAGACACCGTTTTCAAGATGGATTAAGACAGTAATGTGTAGAGCGTTCACAGTGTCAGATCGGCAGTGACATCTCGCGAAAGCAAGCACATCAGCAGTATCTGTAGCGGTTATTCTTGCTAAAGAGGGATGGTCAAGAGAAAGTACTTAATAGAAACGTTTGAAATAGAATAGTTTTATTCAAACTTTGGTTGATGAAATGTAAGCAAAAAACACCTTTAAGAAAGAAAGTGCTCTTGCGCATGCGCACCAGATCTCCAGTAAGCCCTCCCTTTCAATTCTTTACTCAAAGAATTGAAATCAAACTTCAACTTAACCAAGGTAAGTTTCGTTTAATTTACACATTTTAGTTCAACAATTTGAACATTGAATAGCTCTACAAATGTACATATAATTATTGAATATATTGGTAAAAGACAAAAATTATTTAACATAAGCCATTTCTCCCTTCGTTACTCTTTGTAAAATCGTTGCTGCTGCAGATGCCACTTTTTAATGTTGGTTAGCCTAGTATGAGTAAGTTCCTACATAATTATTTGAAATTGGCCATATACTTTCAGAGAAGAAGATTTTTAAAGTTTTCGCTAATAGCTCCATATAAGGGCAAAACAGCCCCGACCCCATGGCAGCCATATTTTACTACCAATCAATCAACATGGCCTGAAGGCTTCTGTCTAGTATAGAAGGAATATACCTATAAAAGTTATTCAGAAATCAGCCAGTCCCGCCCCCCCTGGTGGCCAAGTTTTTTAGACCAATCAACATGGCTTGAAGTAATCTGATAGAGGATCACCCAAGAAATAATATAAACTTGCATGAGCATTTATAGCTCAGGTAAGCTAAAGAAATTAGAATGGAATTAATTCTAAAAATAGTCACAAAAAGATTATAATTCTTCGCACACTATTACTTTTGCTATCACTAATTATCTTTTTTACAATGCCTGAAGATGTAATGTTCGATCCCTCAGTCTGGTCAACCCAAAGACTGAAACATCGTTGTCAAGTCCTGTACATTTGTACATCGTTGTACATTGCCTGTAGTACTGGTAATTTACCAAGACAGAGGGCCATGATGGCCCTGGATCGCTCACCTTAATTATCAATGTACTGCAATGCAAAACACATCAAGACAATTATTCTGAATGCAACCTCCACAGTGTTAACAAGATTTTCCTTCATTTGGCCTAGTGATCTATATTTTTTTACCTGATATGACCCATATTCCAAACATGGACTAGATATCATCAAGACTCCCTTGTGACAAATTTTCAACTTGCTCAATTTCCTTATTGACCTTGTTTCTGACCCAATATGACCACATATTCGAACTTGACCTAGATATAATTCAGACAAAACATTCTGACCAAATTTCAAAGCAGGCATCCAAAGTGTTACAAGAGATTTTTCGATCAATTTGGTGCCTAGTGATCTAGTTTTTGAACCTACATGATCCATATTCGAACTTGGCTTAGATATCATTTAGATAAACATTCTCATTAAATGTCAAGTGCTGATAGCAGAAAAATGACAGCCTCTAGAGTGTTAACAAGATTTTCCTTCACAATTTGACCTAGTGACCTTATTTTTTTACCCAACATGACCCTTGATCGAACTGGACTTACATATCATCAAGAAAAACATTCTGATAAAGTTTCATCATGCTCAAGTTAAAAATGCAGTATGAAGTGTTAACAAGATTGCCCTTCAATTTGGCCTAGTGACCTAGTTTTTAACTCGGCCATGACCACATATTCGAACTTGGCCTAGATATCATTTAGGACAAACATTCTGACCAAATTTCAAGCTGCTGAAGCAAAACATGCGGCTTCTACCGAGTTAACAAGATTTCTGCCTCAATTTGGCCTAGTGACCTTATAGTTTCTGACCCCAATATGACCCATATTTAACACTTGACCTAGATATCTTTAAGACAAACATTCTGACAAAATTTTCAACATGCTCAAGTTAAAAATGTGCCTTCAATTTGGCCCTAGTGACCAAAGTTTCTCTAACCCAATATGACCCATATTTCATACTTGACCTAGATATTTTTTTAAGAACGAACATTCTGACGAAAATTTCAAACTGCTGAAGCAAAAAGTGCGGCCTCTTGGAGTTGTAACAAGATTTTCTTCAATTTGACCTAGTGACCTACTTTTTGACCCAACATGACCCATGTGCGAACTTGACCTACAGATCATCACAAGACAAACATTCTGATAAAGTTTCAACATGCTCAAGTTGATAATGTGGCCTCTCAGAGTATTAACAAGATTTTGCTTCAATTTGACCTAGTGACCTCGTTTTAGACCTCAATATGGCCAGTTTCGAACTTGTCCAAGATTTGATGGAGATGCAATGTTCTGATACACTTTCATGAAGATTGGATGCAAAATGTAGCCTGTAGAGTGTTAACTCAAGCTGAAATGTTGACGAACACACGACGACGGACGACCGCACGACGGACGGACAAAAATGTGATCACAATAGCTCACCTACGAAGTGCATAGGTGAGCCTAAAAAAACGCTGTATTACGACTTATATACCATTGAAAATAGCCGTAAAAACTCCGTTCTATGAGGAGAAGTTGAAATTCTGCATATAAATAGAGACAAGCAAATAAGACATGTTAGAGTTACAGATCTTGTTCATGATGCCAATATTCCACATATGAGGCCGTCCCGCGGTGAAAAACCAACATGTGTGGACTCTGCGTACATGCAGTATCGACCTGGGATCAGCCTAAACATGCCCCGCAGGCTTACCTGGAGAGACGCTTTTTCGCCTCCTGTAGATCTTCTGTTTCAGGAATCATTACTCTATTACCTCTATCCCCCTGAGGTGGAATGTGTCGGCCCGGAATCCAGTCTGTGCAGGCTGATCTGGATCGATACATTACGCAGAGGCCATAATGTTGGTTTTTTCTCGCGGGGACAGCTCATATTACAACTTTTTCCTACATGTTTCTTTAGGCCTTTGACTGATGAAACCAATGTTGTGAAGTCTTTGCCAAATGTATGAAACCCAGGGCCAGCCAGCATATCGAGGATCTATACTGATGGCTAGTCAACTCAAATAATATATCTTGACATCTCTATGAGTTTCTATGGACTCTTCAGAACGAAGACCTGGACAAATAAATGTAACTAGAGATACATAAGGGTGTAAAATGAATGTTACTAGAGATACAGTAAGTGTAAATAAATGTAAACTAGAGATAAAACATAAGGTGTAAATAAATGTAACTAGAGATACATAAGGAGTAAATTAATAGTAACTAGAGATACATAAGGTGTAAATAAATGTAAATACAGATACATAAGGTGTAAATGAATGTAACAATTAGTCACAATACCAGAAATGAATGGGAAGTACAACAACAACAGCAAATATGAAGCACTATTACACTCTGTAAACTCGTACTTCTGAGAAAATACAATATTCTAAGTGCTGCTGCACATATTCACATGCTGCAAGGATTCCTGTACAGTATCAGGACTGTAACTCAAATAATTTTGGAGATATGTGCAACCTAATATTACCACACTCTTCAACTAGTTCCTAACTAAGTCAAGAGTCCTTACTCTGCTTGTAACTGGCTTCCGGTGACCACCAAACACAAACTTCACATGCTCACAAATTATTCCCTGTAAGTGTTTCATGACCAAAACCAAAATGCTATTAACCCTTTCCCTCATACCGGCAATTCTGCATCAGACGACTTGAACTCTTTTTGTCAAAAAAATAGAAAATCTCCGTAATTAAATGGATAACCTATGACAAAAAGGTGGAAACACATTGTGGCAAAAGGAGAAATTGCACAGTTTTGTGCAATTTCTTCTTTTGTCACTATAGTTTTCAAAAAGCAGTCTGCTGCAGAGGCGTCCAGAAAGCGTCTATATGAGGGATATGCACTTCACAAGTTGTCCACATTCTAATCGCTAAGTGACATAATTCTGCCAAAAACTTGGTTTTGGTAAAAGCCAAAACACAAGGTGCACAAACCACACACTTGACAAACCATTTCTGTAAATTTCTTAAACCTTAGGCTCAAATTCTTTTGGAGATATGTGTGACAGATTTCCCCACAATCTTAGCTAATTCTATGTAAGTCACAGGCCATAACTATGCTGAAACTATGGTGCTGCACATTCTAACAAACGACTCTTGTCAAATTTCATGACCAAACCTCCTCACAATACTTATTGAAGATATTTACGAGCAACAAGATCTTAATCACCCTTTAAACTATTTATTACTAAGCCAAGGGCAATCATTCTTATAAGACTGAGGTTTCTGCAAAAACAAACACAAGGTGAGCAAATATAACCTGTAGGTTCAGAGACCCTGGGGCAATCTTCGTAGGTATATATATTTTTTTTTGCTTGTGTTTGCTGAGTTTCTGTGCTACGCATTATAAACATAATATAAAAATCATCTAGAAGACTTCGGTTATAAAGCTAAAGGGCATGAAAAAATTCCTAGCATATAGGCAGATTTTGATCAGACTGTTCATATACATAGGCTGATCTGAAGCTAGGCTGATCTGAAGCTAACCATATAACATTACATGTATGTTTGAGGTTGTTTTTTCCTGTAGCATAGTCACAGAGGTTTTGATAAGGATAGAAAAGGTTATAAATCCTAAAGTCTTCAAATACCTTGAAACATAACATTGTGAAAACCAACTTAAAATATAGTTTTTAAAAGCATTAATAGCAGAAGCCAGGGCAAGGATATGAGTGATTCAAATCCTGAAATTATCAATTTAATGCAAAACATTACATTGTGAAAACCAACTAAATGTAGCTTTAAAAGATGAATACAGAAGCCAGGGCAATAGAGTGAGTGATTCACAAATCCTTGAAATTATCAATTTAACGCAAAACATTACATTGTGAAAACCACAACTAAATGTAGCTTTAAAAAGATGAATACAGAAGGCAGGGCAGAGATAGAGTGATTCAAACTCCTGAAATTATCAATTTAACGCAAACAACATATATTGTGAAAACCAACTAAGATGTAGCTTTAAAAAGATAGAGTGATTCAAATCCTGAAAATTATCAATTTAACGCAAAACCATTATATTGTGAAAACCAACATAAATGTAGCTTTAAAAAGATGAATACAGAAGTCCAGAGGCAAAGATAGAGTGATTCAAATCCTGAAATTATCAATTTAACGCATAACATTATGATTGTGAAAACCTAACTAACAGAGTTTTTAATCAGTTTCCCGACATACAACAAATCTGCCGCTGATGACTTTGAAAACATCTTCTTTTGTAGACAAGAACATGGAAAACCTGAAAAATGAAATAATCTTATTGCATATAGTTATGAAACGTTGTGGCTAAAAGTAAAAATTGCTACATGTATGAACAATTTCTCCTTTGCCACACTATATTTAAAAATATAATTTTCAAACAAAATTTTGCAGCTTTTTCCTAAGAGTTTGAAATATTATAATTTAGGTAAACAGAATACAGATACAGGAATTGCACTGAGAAACTGCTTCAATCTTGTCAGAGCAATATCTGACAATTTGTTTACTCTATTCAATAACTATACCTCCAATTTTGAGAGATTTTCCGTAATTTTTCCTACATATTTTCAAGAGTTTGCTGTATTTTGATTGTATGTGGGAAAGGTTTAGTAGAAGTGTTAAAACTAAAACTAAGACTATCACCAATATTAAACACATAGACTTCAAGCTTTCATTACTACCCTTACTCATATTTTGCACATTTCATATATTTAATTGAAGGCTAACTTGAAGAGATAAACATTGTTCTAATTAGTATTATAAATTAGCGACGCCTTGCAAAAAAACAACCTTAGGGTATTTAGGACGCATTTGCAGATCAAGATCGCATCCCCACAGGCTTGATCTGGATCTGCACTGTTTGCAAATTAGTCTTTGAAAGGTTTAAGAAACTTCTACAAAAACTAGTATCAATTTGGATCCTTAACCTTATGCATTACAATTTTGCAGCAGACGACTTCGAACATATTTTGTCAAAAAATAGAAAAATCTCTATAATTGAAATGGATAACCTATGACTATAAGTGGAAAGACATTGTAGCAAAAAGGAAAAATTGCTTGTTTTGAGGAAATTTCTTCCTTTTGTCACTATGGTTTCACAAAGGCCGTCTGCTGCAGAGAGGCATCAGAAAGCATCTATATGAGGTAAAAGGGGTTAATCCTTAGAATGCTGGAACAGATATTGTGAGAACTTGTGTCACTAATAGAGTCAGGCTCTATACTATTGGATAGCCAAACTCAACATTTTTATCTCGGTATTCCTAAAATTGGCTTTGAAACCCTTCCAGCTGCAAAAATTGGACAGGTCCATATCCAAAAATTCAAATCTTGATCAGTTTAATCTATTTTTATCAACATTTGTAAAAATTAACAAACATTAAGTCTGGTCATTACCTAGGAGCACCGTAGACCCGATCAGTAAAAATTACAATCACTAAGGCTGGTTATCCTGGAGCATCGTAGACTGATCAGTAAAATTACAAACACTAAGACTGGTAATCCTGGAGCACTGGTAGACTAGATCAGTAAAAATTACAAACAACTAAGACTGTTATCCTGAGCACCATAGACTGAATCTAGATGAATCAGAAAATTTACAAACACTAAGACTGGTTATCCTGGAGCACCGTAGACTGATCAGTACTAGACCAGAAATGAGCTTCGTCATATAGGGCAGCAGACTACTTTGAAAACATTTACTGATAGGCAAAAATATCAAACATTTACAATAAAGCAACATTAGTCATTGAATTAAAGATGAAAACATTGTGAGCAAAAGGGGAAATGCTAATGAGGCAATTCTCCTTTTTTCTCACACCATGTTATGAAAGTCTTCTGCATATAAAAGTGTGATCAAGATTGCAATAATGGTCTTGAATCGCTCACCTGATTAATGCAATATGATTTGTCATGCACAATCCCAATTACTTCTTTTCTCCCAATCTACATGGCTTGAAGTATCAGTTATCTCGTAGAGGATCACACAAAGAACATTTCTTCAAAATTCTTTGGAAATTGTTCCGATTACTATCAGAGAATTTACTTTTTTTAGTTTTTACCATAGCCATATAAGCCAAACAGCACCCCAACCCTGGAGGCTACAATTTTTTTACCAATGAACATGAGAAGAAGATTTTTATAGTTTTCACTATAGCCCATATTAGGAAAAACAGACCCTGCGCTCTGGAAGCCAATTCAACAATCAATATAGCTTGAAGGAATCTGACGAGAGGCTCACCAAAGGAATAATTTAAATAAATAAATTGGAAAATGGCAATAAACTATCATATATATTGTGGCAAAAATAGAAAATTCCTCATTATCACAATTGAAATGCTATTTTGTCCTGTTGCCATATTTTTATCAGCTCTATTAATTAATCTTTATTTAAATTAAAGAAATGAGACCGTCCCGCGAGAAACCCATCATTATGACCTCTGCATAATGTATCGATCCTAGGATCCGGTGCCTGACACATTCCTGTTTCAGGGGGACAGAGGTATAGAGTAATGATTCCTCGACACTCTCGAAAATCACAGGAGGTGAAAGGTGATTTATCAGGGTAAGCCTGCGCTGCATGCGTAGGCTGATCCGGGTCGATACTTTACGCAGAGTCCACATTGTTGGTTTTCTCGCGTGACGGCTTAAGTGTTCCATACATTTGCAGGGAGGATTTAGATCTTCCAAGTATAAATTGTGTTATCTGTGGAGAGGGTTTAATACAAGTTAACCCTTTCCCTCATAACGACAATTCTGCAGCAGACGACTTTGAACATATTTTGTCAAATATGAAAATCTCTATATTTGAATGGATAACCTATGTCCTAAAAGTGGAAAACATTGTGTCAAAAGCTCGTTTTGAGCAATTTCTTCTTTTGTCACTATGTTTTTCAAAAAGCCGTCTGCTGCAAAGGCATCAGAAAGCGTCTATATGAGGGAAAGGGTTAAAGTATACAAGGTTAGATATGTAATATCTTAACCTTTTCTGCAAAATTTCCCCACCACAATGAAAAGGATATTGTGAACAAAAACCAGTGCACTTCCTAGTCCAATAGCTATTATAATATCCCATCATTAATAGCTTCCATGTGGCGTCTTCAGTTCTGATTTAAACTTGTCAACTAAATCATCAGTTATAGCGGCGGCCCTAAAAATAAAATAAAATTCAAGTGTAATATATGTGAATATTTAATCCTTTTCTGATGCAATTGGCTGCTCTGCAGCACATATCATTTGAAAACATTGAGGGAAAAAAAAGTAGAAATAATATCATCATGTATCCAATTAAGACTTTACATCATGTATCCAATTAAGACTGTGGAAGACAGTGGTGCCAGAGGTAGAGCGTCGGCCTCTCACATTCAAAGGTCCCTGGTTCGAGTCCCGTGATGAGCGAGGTCCTGACTTGGGATTTTTCCCACACAATCGGCCGCGAGTACTGGATTAAGTATCCAGGAAGCAGACATCGAGTGTGATTAGTATAAGCTTAAAGCTTGTTTCGACAATCGATTTAAAATAAATAAGTTTAAACTAAGACTTCCAATTTTCCACCTTTGCCAGAAATGTTTTTAAAAGTCATCCAGTAATAGACGGTATCAACAAAATGTCTCTATGAGGGAAAGGTTAAGTAAATTAATAACCCATATCAATTGAAAGTCTTAAGACATTTTATTTAAGATTATCATTGAGATTTTGAAATGTATAGGGCGACATAAATGCTTCATTATAGCATATCTCAACCCTATGTCAATTTATTTACTTATTATATGCCTGCTTTATTTTCCATAGCAAATACAGACAAAATGTCTTGCGAGAATACAAAACATTGGATAGAAATTCTGTATTTGACTAGGAGGGCATTATGTCAGCTGTGTTAATTTGGCTATTTCGTGTTTATACTCTTATAACCTTGTACCAAAACATACATTAAAACCTTATAATTGCAGTTTAAGAAAAACCCATCTATTTTTCATCGAAAGAATTGTTTGAAAAGGGGACATATAAATTGAAAATTGGATCTCTTTTTTATGTTCTTTACGACCGATAACATGACCTAATAACTAGGAAAATTACCTAATACTTAGGAAAATGACGTCACGGTCAAGCGTTTTGACGTCATACGTTAGTCAGCGAACAACCCGTAAATTTCATCTAGAAATAGATTGTAAACGTTAAGCACATTTTTATCGAAATACGCCTCATAAGTCACTTTATTGTGATTAGTATATAATATCTCATGAGTGTTATTTATTATTACTTTTAAAAAATTAAGCTGAATACGACCTCGGCATAATTATTTGTGGCATTGTTTTACGGTTAACTGTCGAAATTAAAGGTATTTCCCGAAAGTAGTTCCGTGAACTGGTCATGTGATCAATTGCAGTATTGAGAAATATAAACGCAATTGCTTTTAGTCACGTGATCGTGTTTTGAACCAATCAAAACGAATGCGAATCACCGTGCTTTTGAAGCAACTGCAATTTATACAGTGGTAATTGTAATCTATCAAGATGTGGTAGTGTAACATAACTTAAATATTGTATTACATCTATTAAAGAATGTGGTAGTGTAACATCACTGAAATATTGTATTACATCTATCAAGATGTGGTAGTGTAACATAACTTAAAATATTATATTACATCTATTAAGATGTGGTAGTGTAACATCACTGAAATATTGTATTACATCTATCAAGATGCTGGTAGTGTAACATAACTTAAATATTGTAATTACATCTATTAAGATGTGGTAGTGTAACATCACTGAAAATATTGTATTACCTTCTATCAGATGTGTCTAGTGTAACATAACTTAAATATTGTATGACATCTATCAAGATGTGGTAGTGTAACATCACTGAAATATTGTATTACATCTATCAAGATGTGGTAGTGTAACATCACTGAAATATTGTATTACATCTATCAAGATGTGGTAGTGTAAACATCACCTGAAATATTGTATTACATCTATCAAGATGTGGTAATGTACCATAAACTTAAATATTGTATTACATCTATCAAGGATGTGGTAATGTACCATAACTTAAATATTGTAATTACATCTATTAAGATGTGGTAGTGTAACATAACTTAAATATTTGTATTACATCTATTAAGATGTGGTAGTGTACCCATAACTTAAATATTGTATTACATCTATCAAGATGTGGTACATGTACCCATAACTTAAATATTTGTATATACATCTATCAACGATGTGGTTAATGTACCATAACTTAAATATTGTATTACATCTATCAAGATGTGGTAGTGTAACATAACTTAAATATTATATTACATCTATCAAGATGTGGTAATGTAACATCACTGAAATATTGTATTACATCTATCAAGATGTGGTAGTGTAACATAACTTAAATATTATATTACATCTATCAAGATGTGGTAATGTAACATAACTTAAATATTGTATTACATCTATCAAGATGTGGTAGTGTAACATAACTTAAATATTATATTACATCTATCAAGATGTGGTAATGTACCATAACTTAAATATTGTATTACATCTATCAAGATGTGGTAGTGTAACATAACTTAAATATTATATTACATCTATCAAGATGTGGTAATGTAACATAACTTAAATATTGTATTACATCTATCAAGATGTGGTAGTGTAACATCACTGAAATATTGTATTACATCTATCAAGATGTGGTAGTGTAACATAACTTAAATATTGTATTACATCTATCAAGATGTGGTAATGTAACATAACTTAAATATTGTATTACATCTATCAAGATGTGGTAGTGTACCATAACTTAAATATTGTATTACATCTATCAAGATGTGGTAATGTACCATAACTTAAATATCATATTACATCTATCAAGATGTGGTAGTGTAACATAACTTAAATATTGTATTACATCTATCAAGATGTGGTAGTGTAACATCACTGAAATATTGTATTACATCTATCAAGATGTGGTAATGTAACATAACTTAAATATTGTATTACATCTATCAAGATGTGGTAGTGTAACATAACTTAAATATTGTATTACATCTATCAAGATGTGGTAATGTAACATAACTTAAATATTGTATTACATCTATCAAGATGTGGTAGTGTACCATAACTTAAATATTGTATTACATCTATCAAGATGTGGTAATGTACCATAACTTAAATATCATATTACATCTATCAAGATGTGGTAGTGTAACATAACTTAAATATTGTATTACATCTATCAAGATGTGGTAGTGTAACATCACTGAAATATTGTATTACATCTATCAAGATGTGGTAATGTACCATAACTTAAATATCATATTACATCTATCAAGATGTGGTAGTGTAACATAACTTAAATATTGTATTACATCTATCAAGATGTGGTAGTGTAACATCACTGAAATATTGTATTACATCTATCAAGATGTGGTAATGTAACATAACTTAAATATTGTATTACATCTATCAAGATGTGGTAGTGTAACATAACTTAAATATTGTATTACATCTATCAAGATGTGGTAGTGTAACATCACTGAAATATTGTATTACATCTATCAATATGTGGTAGTGTAACATAACTTAAATATTGTATTACATCTATTAAGATGTGGTAATGTAACATCACTGAAATATTGTATTACATCTATTAAGATGTGGTAGTGTAACATAACTTAAATATTGTATTACATCTATCAAGATGTGGTAATGTAACATAACTTAAATATTATATTACATCTATCAAGATGTGGTAGTGTAACATAACTTAAATATTGTATTACATCTATCAAGATGTGGTAATGTAACATAACTGTAATATTATATTACATCATTGAAATATTATATTACATCTATCAAGATGTGGTAGTGTAACATAACTTAAATATTGTATGACATCTATCAAGATGTGGTAATGTAACATCACTGAAATATTATATTACATCTATTAAGATGTGGTAGTGTAACATAACTTAAATATTGTATTACATCTATCAAGATGTGGTAATGTAACATCACTGAAATATTATATTACATCATTGAAATATTATATTACATCTATCAAGATGTGGTAGTGTAACATAACTTAAATATTGTATGACATCTATTAAGATGTGGTAATGTAACATCACTGAAATATTATATTACATCATTGAAATATTATATTACATCTATCAAGATGTGGTAGTGTAACATAACTTAAATATTGTATGACATCTATCAAGATGTGGTAATGTAACATAACTGTAATATTATATTACATCATTGAAATATTATATTACATCTATCAAGATGTGGTAGTGTAACATAACTTAAATATTGTATTACATCTATCAAGATGTGGTAATGTACCATAACTTAAATATTGTATTACATCTATCAAGATGTGGTAATGTAACATAACTGTAATATTATATTACATCATTGAAATATTATATTACATCTATCAAGATGTGGTAGTGTAACATAACTTAAATATTGTATGACATCTATTAAGATGTGGTAATGTAACATAACTTAAATATTGTATTACATCTATCAAGATGTGGTAATGTAACATAACTTAAATATTGTATTACATCTATCAAGATGTGGTAGTGTAACATAACTTAAATATTGTATTACATCTATTAAGATGTGGTAGTGTAACATCACTGAAATATTGTATGACATCTATTAAGATGTGGTAATGTAACATCACTGAAATATTGTATTACATCTATCAAGATGTGGTAATGTAACATAACTTAAATATTGTATTACATCTATCAATATGTGGTAGTGTAACATCACTGAAATATTGTATTACATCTATCAAGATGTGGTAGTGTAACATCACTGAAATATTATATAACATCTATCAAGATGTGGTAATGTAACATCACTGAAATATCATATTACATATATCAAGATGTGGTAGTGTAATATCACTTAAATATTGTATTACATCTATCAAGATGTGGTAATGTAACATCACTGAAATATTATATTACATCTATCAAGATGTGGTAATGTAACATCACTGAAATATTATATTACATCTATCAAGATGTGGTAATGTACCATAACTGAAATATTATATTACATCTATCAAGATGTGGTAATGTAGCATAACTGAACTATTGTATTACATCTATCAAGATGTGGTAATGTAACATCACTGAAATATTATATTACATCTATCAAGATGTGGTAATGTAGCATAACTGAAATATTGTATTACATCTATCAAGATGTGGTAATGTAACATCACTGAAATATTATATCACATCTATCAAGATGTGGTAATGTAACATAACTGTAATATTATATTACATCATTGAAATATTATATTACATCTATCAAGATGTGGTAATGTAACATAACTGAAATATCATATTACATCTATCAAGATGTGGTAATGTAGCATAACTGAATTGTTATATTACATCTATCAAGATGTGGTAATGTAACATAACTGAAATATCATATTACATCTATCAATATGTGGTAATGTAACATCACTGAAATATTGTATTACATCTTTTAAGATGTGGTAGTGTAACATCACTGAAATATTGTATGACATCTATTAAGATGTGGTAATGTAACAACACTGAAATATTGTATTACATCTATCAAGATGTGGTAATGTAACATAACTGAAATATTATATTACATCTATCAAGATGTGGTAATGTAACATCACTGAAATATTATATAACATCATTTCATGTGTAACAAGAGTTGTCGGAGGACAATATAGCTCGCCTATCAGGGCCTACTTCAGAACAGTTATAGCATAAGGTAAAGTCACACAGTATCACCTATTGCAAGGTAATACACCTTTTCAATACTTCCATGCAAATGTTAACCAAGTCCATACAGGCCTTTTAAATCTGTAAATTGGTTTATATACGATGTATGCCAATAGTGAACATAATACCGAAGACTTACAGTATCAGTATCAGATAAAACCACACACTATTATTTATTGCAAGATATCACAAATTTTCAATACTTGCATGCAAATCTTAACCTGGCAACGCTGATACCAATGCCATACAAGGTCCCCTAATGATCCTGAATAAGTGTGTGAAGTTTCAAAGCAACAGCATACACAGTGTCTGAGAAAAGGCCTTGCACGCAAAGGTTTGACCAAAATTCTAAGTCGAAAAAGGGGCACAATTCAGTCAAAATCCATTCCAGAGTTATGGGACTTGACATACAAGGTCCCCTAATGACCCTGAATAAGTGTGTGAAGTTTGAAAGCAACAGCATACACAGTGTCTGAGAAAAGGCCTTGCACGCAAAGGTTTGACCCAATTTCTAAGTCCAAAAAGGGGCACAATTCAGTCAAAATCCATTCCAGAGTTATGGGACTTGACATACAAGGTCCCCTAATGACCCTGAATAAGTGTGTGAAGTTTGAAAGCAACAGCATACACAGTGTCTGAGAAAAGGCCTTGCACGCAAAGGTTTGACCAAATTTCTAAGTCCAAAAAGGGGCACAATTCAGGTCAAAATCCATTCCAGAGTTATAGGACTTGACATACAAGGTCCCCTAATGATCCTGAATAAGTGTGTGAAGTTTCAAAGCAACAGCATACACAGTGTCTGAGAAAAGGCCTTGCACGCAAAGGTTTGACCAAGCTGGCAACGCGGACGCCGGGGTGATAACATAAGCTCCCCTATTTCTTCGAATAGTGGTAAAAATGAGTTATTTCAATTTTGAATACATAAAAATGAGTTATTTCAATTTTGAATACATAAAAATTTAAATCATTTAACTTTAATATAATAAAAGTTATAATAGGTATACATAACTAAAGTAAAATGATACTGCAGTAGAGTCACACAGCTGAATGATTGATAGAATGCTTATCACTGGCTTACTTTTCTTAGTAAAGTATGAATGAATTACCAAGCTGACAAAACATCAATGAATTAAGTATAAATCCAAAGATAATTTTACCCTTTCCCTCATACGACAATTCTGCAGCAGACGACTTTGAAAATATTTTGTCAAAACATAGAAAATCTCTTTAATTGAATGGATAACTTATGACTAAAAGTGGAAAACATTGTGGCAAAAGGAGAAATTGCTTGTTTTGAGCCATTTCTTCTTTTGTCACTATGTTTTTAAAAAGCTGTCTGCTGTAGAGGCGTCAGAAAGCGTCTATATGAGGTAAAGGGTTAACCATGTGATCACTTTTTTCTTTCTTACCTCTTCTATCCAGATGACTGGCAACACAATGTGTTGAAGGTTGGATGTCTGCCTGTAAAAAAATATCCCAAGAATTACTTAACCCTATCCCACATACAATAAATCAGCAGAAGACAACTTCTCAGGGAAAAAATGGATAATCTCTATAAATTCAAATATCATTAATGAATTATTGCCAAGAAACGAAATTGATCCTGATGAGTAATATCTCCGTTGTTTTTAAAAGTCGCTTGCTGCAGATGCGTCAAATTGTGTCAGCAAATATGGGAAATACTTTAAGTGGTTGCTTACAGCTATATATATGTTTAATACTTGTGGTATCTGAAATATCCGAAATACCTGAAAACCCTTTCCCATATATACAACAATTCTGCAGTAGAAGACTTTGAAAATATCTAGGTAAAATATGGAATTTCTCTAAACTTGAAAGTTATGTTTCTTGAGCTGATTTGAAATTGCTCATCATGAGCAATAACTCATTTCGCCATAAGTTTTCAAATGTTGTCTGCAGCGACAAAAGTTCTATATAGAATTAAATTCTGTGAATAATTTTGAAAAAGAACAACCCAAGGAATGTTTGGCTGCAGAGATCCAATGGTTTAACAGGAGATGTTATTTAAATTAATTGATGATAATGTTGCACGACACACATGCCTCAGTGTGATATCAAAAATATGTAAGGTCTCTATTGAAAGTATGATGGCAAAATGGTGATATTTCTCCAATGACACAATGTATTCAAAAGTCATGTGTTGCAGCAGATATGTCAGCTTACGGGCAGGGTTAAAACTTACGGACAGGGTAAAAACTTACGGAATGTGGTTGACCTTCTTCATTTGAACATTCACCTGAAGTCTTTTGGCAGCAAAGAAAGGCGCCCCAGTATTCTGAAACAGAAAACCATCTCAAAATCAAATACTTAATTGCTTCCCTAGCAATCCATTGTGTGCAAAGGTCACATTACAGCTTTTGTTAGAAACGTTTACCCCTTTCCCTCATATAAACGTTTTGGACGCCTCTGCAGCAGATGGCTTTTTGAAAACATAGTGACAAAAGAAGAAATTGCACAAAACGTGCAATTTCTCCTTTTGCCACAATGTTTTCCACTTTTAGTCATAGGTTATCCATTCTCTTATGGAGATTTTCTATGTTTTGATAAAATATGTTCAAAGTCGTCTGCTGCAAAATTGTCGTATGAGGGAAAGGGTTAAGTTTTTCATACAGAAATGATCAGGGATCCACCTTACATATTTTGTCCACATTCTATATGTGTGATAGACTGAAGACAGTCATTGAAATTGGGTGCTGATTTCAACAGTATTTCAGTTATTCTTCCGGTGAGTCTTCGTACCTGGGTAAATTACCAGTAATACGGCTATAACATATACATAAAGTGGAAGTCATTAAAATATCCCTTAATCACGTCTTTAATGTTCCCTAACTTATGTTAATTTCTTAAACACACTATTGAAATCATAGAATGTTTTAACAAGAGGGCCATGAGGCCCTGGAATCACTCACCTGAGAATGGGCTATTTAAGACATAACTCTTTCAGCGCCAATGGCAATATCATCAAGACAAACTTTCTGACAAAATTTCAAGCTGCTCAAGTCAAAAATGCGATCTCTATTGTGTTAACTAGATTGTTCTACAATTTGGCCTAGTGACTTAGTTGTTGACCTGACCTGACCCATATTCGAACTAACCCTAGATATCATCAAGACAAATATTCTGACAAAGTTTCAACATGCTCAAGCCAAACATGTGGCTTCCAGAGTGTTAACAAGATTTCCCTTAAATTTGGCCTAGTGACCTAGTTTTTGACCCAACATGATCCAGTTTCGAACTTGGCCTAGATTTAATGGAGATATATGTTCTGATAAACTTTCATGAAGATTGAATGCAAAATGTTGCCTCTAGAGTGTTAACAAGCAAATGTTGACGACAGACGAAGAACGACGGACAAAAGGCAATCACACAAATAGTAAAGCGTGATACTTTAAATTATACGCTCGAAAGAGATAGAATCAGTTAAGGCTCTGTCACACGCTATCAATGTACCTCGTCGGGACTAAACCAGAGCACACAATTAACAACGGCGAGAAAGCACTTGAAAAACAAGCAAATTCGTGAAATTTTTATCCCCCGCTTGCAGGAAATATTGTAGGAAAATGTTGAGGTTAGGTTTAAACATGTCAGTAGACTTTTTAATGAACATGTATTAACGGTTCACATTTGTGGCAGTTATTGCACGGAAACAGCAACAAACGACATTTTTTGTTAAATAAGGGGCCATAACTCCACAGAATAAAGTCTGCCGAAAGTGACGATCGAACTTGGCCTAGCCCTTAAGGCATTTAACATTGTTACCAAGTTTGAAACAAGAGGGCCATGATGGCCCTATATCGCTCACCTGATTTAACATAACTTCAATAGTTTTCAAAGTTTTTACTCTTTTTAGGCCAATACTTTTGGACAAGAAGATTTTTAAAGTTTTAACAATGCACATATAAGGAAAACAAGCTCCGCCCCCTGGCCGCCATGTTTTTCAACGGATTGGAAATATTTGTACAATCTTGGTAAAGGGTGCCCCAAGGAACATTTGTGCAAAATAATGTTTAAATCGGGCCAGTTCTTTTGGACAAAAAGATTGTTAAAGTTTTAACAATGCACATATAAGGAAAACTAGCTCCCCCCCCTGGCGGCCATGTTTTTCAACGGATCAAAAATATTTGAACAATCTTGGTAAAGGGTGCACCAAGGAACATTTGTGCAAAATTATTTTCAAATCGGCCCAGTACTTTTGGACAAGAAGATTTTACAAAGTTTTAACAATGCACATATGAGGAAAACAGGCTCCGCACCCTGGCGGCCATGTTTTTCAACGGATTGGAAATATTTGAACAGTCTTGGTAAGGAGTGTCCCAAGGAACATTTGTGCAAAATAATTTTCAAATCGGGCCAGTACTTTTGGACAAGAAGATTTTTAAAGTTTTAACAATGCACACGCAAGGAAAATAAGCTCCGCCCCCTGGCGGCCATGTTTTTCAACGGATTGGAAATATTTGAACAATCTTGGTAGAGGGTACCTCAAGGAACATTTGTGCAAAATAATTTTCAAATCGGGCCAGTACTTTTGGACAAGAAGATTTTTTAAGATTTGGCAATTTTTCCCTTTTCTGATGCCGCAGCAACCAAAGTTCTACTTGGAATTAATTTCTTTGAACAATTTCGAAAGAGGACTACCTAAGGACCATTTTGAAATCTGTTTAGTAGCAGAAGTCATTTGTAGGAAATTGTTAACAGACGCCGACGACGACGACGCAGATGACGACGACGGACGCCGGGTGATCACAAAAGCTCACCTTGCACTTCGTGCTTAGGTGAGCTAAAAAAAAACGGTTCACATTTGTGGCAGTTATTGCACGGAAACAGCAACAAACGACATTTTTTGTTAAATAAGGGGCCATAACTCCACCGAATAAAGTCTGCCGAAAGTGATGATCGAACTTGGCCTAGCCCTTAAGGCATTTAACCTTGTTACCAAGTTTGAAAAAAAAACCGATTCACATTTGTGGCAGTTATTGCACGGTAACAGCAACAAACGACATTTTTTGTTAAATAAGGAGCCATAACTCCACCGAATAAAGTCTACCGAAAGTGACGATCAAACTTGGCCTAGCCCTTAAGGCATTTAACCTTGTTACTAAGTTTGAAAAAAAAAACGGTTCACATTTGTGGCAGTAATTGCACGGAAACAGCAACAAACGACATTTTTTGTTAAATAAGGGGCCATAACTCCAATAAATAAAGTCTGCCAAAAGTGACGATCGAACTTGGTCTAGCCCTTATAGAGGCATTTAACGTCATTACCAAGTTTGACAAAAAACGGTTCACATTTGTGGCAGTTATTGCACGGAAACAGCAACAAACGACATTTTTTGTTAATTAAGGGGCCATAACTCCACCGAATAAAGTCCGCCGAAAGTGATGATCGAACTTGGCCTAGCCCTTAAGGCATTTAACGTTGTTACCATGTTTGACAAAAAACGGTTCACATTTGTGACAGTTATTGCACGGAAACAGCAACAAACGACATTTTTTGTTAATTAAGGGGCCATAACTCCACTGAATGAAGTCTGCCGAAAGTGATGATCGAGCTTGGCCTAGCCCTTAAGGCATTTAACCTTGTTACCAAGTTTGAACAAAAACGGTTCACATTTGTGGCAGTTATTGCACGGAAATGAAGTGTGACAGACAGACAGACAGACAGACAGACAGACAGACAGACGGACAAACCGAAATTAATAACCCCCCTTTTTTTCTTCGAAAAAGCGGGGGATAATAACAATTGGCTGTAGCAATACCGATATAGTGCTGTATCACATGTATCACATCGCTAAGAACGGTAGTACATCGTTAGTTCATCGGCAGGACTACGGAATCACATATGTACAATTACAGTACACATTGATGCCACCGGAGAGCCGCCAAACTATTATGGGGCGCTACCGGTGCTCTACCGACATTAATGAAGCCATACCGGAGTACTGCTGTTGTAGTTCCGTTGCTCGCTCCGGCAGCGCAATGGCAGAAATGTTTGAGCATGTTCAAAAATTTATAACGTCGTCTGCCGTTGCTAATTTTCTCGCCGATGTTCTGACGATGTCTTGATGATGTACTACCGTTCTTAGCGATGTGATACAGTTGTGCTGCCGAACTAATACCAATCCCCAAAAATCGCTAAATGTGTGCATCGGTATAGTTCCAGCGAGCCATATTGGCCATATTGGCTAGGTGTGACAGGCCTTTTATCTGTTAGTACCTCAAGTAACCCTTTAAGTCTTGTTATCTAGAGCTTTCATTTTTAACAAGCTGAAATCTTCATATTTAACTGATGTATCTTTTACCCACAGACTACAAATCTGCAGCAGATTGTCTTTTTGTTTAACCCTTTCCCACATACAATAAATTCTCAGACGACGACTTTGAAATTAAAGTAAACAAGAGGGCCATGATGGCCCTATATCGCTCACCTGATTTAATAGAACTTCAATAGTTTTCAAAGTTTTTACTCTTTTTAGGCCAATGTTTTTCAACAGATCAAAAATATTTGAACAATCTTCGTAAAGGGTGCCCCAAGGAACATTTGTGCAAAATAATTTTTAAATCAGGCCAGTACTTTTGGACAAGAAGATTTTTAAAGTTTTAACAATGCACATATAAGGAAAACAAGCTCCGCCCCCTGGCCGCCATGTTTTTCAACGGATTGGAAATATTTGTACAATCTTGGTAAAGGGTGCCCCAAGGAACATTTGTGCAAAATAATTTTTAAATCAGGCCAGTTCTTTTGGACAAGAAGATTTTTAAACTTTTAACAATGCACATATAAGGAAAATAAGCTCCGCCCCCTGGCGGCCATGCTTTTCAACGGATCGGAAATATTTGAACAATCTTGGTAAAGGGTGCCCTAAGGAACATTTGTGCAAAATAATTTTCAAATTGGGCCAATACTTTTGGACAAGTAGATTTTTAAAGTTTTAACAATGCACATATAAGGAAAACAAGCTCCACCTCCTGGCGGCCATGTTTTTCAACGGATCAAAAATATTTGAACAATCTTGGTAAAGGGTGCACCAAGGAACATTTGTGCAAAATTATTTCCAAATCGGCCCAGTACTTTTGGACAAGAAGATTTTTCAAAGTTTAAACAATGCACATATAAGGTAAACAGGCTCCGCCCCCTGGCGGCCATGTTTTTCAACGGATTGGAAATATTTGAACAATCTTGGTAAAGAGTGTCCCAAGGAACATTTGTGCAAAATAATTTTCAAATCGGGCCAGTACTTTTGGACAAGAAGATTTTTAAACTTTTAACAATGCACATATAAGGAAAATAAGCTCCGCCCCCTGGCGGCCATGTTTTTTAATGGATCGGAAATATTTGAACAATCTTGGTAGAGGGTACCCCAAGGAACATTTGTGCAAAATAATTTTCAAATCGGGTCAGTACTTTTGGACAAGAAGATTTTTTAAGATTTGGCAATTTTCCCCTTTTCTGATGACGCAGCAACCAAAGTTCTACTTGGAATTAATTTCTTTGAACAACTTTGAAAGAGGACTACCTAAGGACCATTCCTGTGAAGTTATTTTGAAATCTGTCCATTGGTTTAGTAGGAGAAGTCATTTGTAGGAAATTGTTAACAGACGCTGACGACGACGACGACGACGGACGCCGGACGGTGAGTGATCACAAAAGCTCACCTTGCACTTCGTGCTTAGGTGAGCTAAAAATATAGAAAATCTCTATAAATGATAGTATGATTATTGAATCTGAGTTGAAATCGTTTTGGCAAATGGAGAAATTGCTCATTATGCCACGTTGATTTAAAAGTCGTCTGCTATAAAGGCGTCAGAAACTGCCTATATGAGGGAAAGGGTTAAAACATTTAGCCACAAATGTGGAGCATCTCTATAAATGAAGAATGTTTGTTGAATGGAGTTGAAAACATAGTGACAAAAGTTGTCTGCAGCAGATGCATAAAAATGTGTCTGCATGTGGGAAAGGGTTAACAAAGAACTTACGGGTTCAAGATCCAGCACTGTTTGGTGTAACTCAGGGTCTGGGTGTACCCCTATGACGGAATTAATCACACTGGGAGCCGCATACAGGAAGTGGGGGGAGGAAAACACAATCGGGGCACCTATAATTAAATATACTTATGAATTCAAGTGTATGTACAGGAATGCAATAGCTACAGCACAGCAAGTCTATATAGACTTTAACCTTTTCCCTCATACAGATACTTGCTGGCTCCTCTGCAGCAGACAATTTTTGAAAACATTAAGGCAAGAGGAGAAACTGGTGATGGAAATTCAGGTAACATTAAATGTTGTTTTAATATAGAAGTCTATATTCAAGACGATTCGTGATTTTAAGCCATTGCAAACAGTGGAATATTCATTCTTAAACAAGAGCACCGCGTCCGGTTAAGGTTTTTTGTTCAGCTCAGCTTTTTGTCTGTTATTGTTGCAGAATTTGGGAAGGGGTTAATAAATATATGGTATACATAATAAACATATTCTAACAATGGGCCAAGATGGCCCTAAATCGATCACCTAATTGATAGTAAATTAGTAGCAAATATTTAACTGCAAATATCTGGAAAATTTTATCAGGGAGTGCAAATGAAACTGAGAGGAGTGGACACTTCTCAAGAAACAGCTTATCAGTAAAGGCCATTTATATCTTGAAATCTAACAAGAACTTTAATAAGAATGGAATTATAAAGTTTTTGTCATTTTGCACCTTTCCTGATGCCGCCTTGCTGCCCTGTTTTTCAACGAAATCAATATGGCTTCAACAGTTTATTTAGAGGGTCACTTAAGAAACATTTCTACCAAATTATCTTGCAATCGCACAAGTAGATTATGGAGGAAAAGGATTTTAAAATTTGGGTATTTTTTATCACTTTCTGATGCCGCAGCAACCAAAGTTCTCAATGGAATTTAAATCTTTGAACAATTTTGAAAGAGGACCACCAAAGGAACATTCCTGTGATGTTTTGTGGTAATTGGTCTATTGGAATGGTAGGAGATGGTTGTCATTTGTAGCTAAAAGTTCAATTTACCCCTTTTGTGATGACGCCTGGTTGCTATGATTGTGAAACCAATCAAAACGGCTTAAACAAATTAAATAGAGGATCATTACAGTAAGATTCGTATTATATTTTCTTAAAATCAGACAAGCATTTGCATAAAAATGGAATTTTCAAATTTTGTCATTTTGCCCCTTGTTTGATGCCTCCTGACTGCCATGTTTTTCAACCAATCAGTATGGCTTGAACAATTTTTATAGAGGGTCACCCAATGAACATTTCTACCAAATTATATTTGAATCTGACAGGCAGATTCGGAGGAGAAGATTTTTAAAGTTTGAACCTTTTGCCCCCTTTCTGATGCCGCAGCAACCAAAGTTCTCAATGGAATTTAAATCTTTGAACAACGTTGAAAGAGGCCAACTAGAGGAACAGTCCTGTGATGTTTCACGGAAATTGTCATTGGAGTTTGGGAGGAGATGATGTTTAAAGCTAAAAGTTAACGCCGGACGGACGACGGACAAAAAGTGATCAGAATAGCTCACCTTGAGCCGAAGGCTTCGGCTCAGGTGATCTAAAAATATAAAAAATAAACTTTCAGATGACCAATAAACTTTTACTCCTTTTGTCACAATGTTTACAAAAGTGGTCTGCTGCAGAGGTAGCAGAAAGCATCTTTAGGTGCGAAAGGGTAGAAGAAGTAGAAAAAGTCAGTAATGGAAATATTCTTTAACCCTTTCCCTCATACGACAATTCTGCAGCAGACGACTTTGAACATATTTTGTCAAATAATGGTAAATCTCTATAATTGAATGGATAACCTATGACTAAGAGTGGAAAACATTGTGGCAAAAGGAGAAATTGCACGTTTTGTGCAATTTCTTCTTTTGTCACTATGTTTTCAAAAAGCCGTCTGCTGCAGAGGCGTCAGAAAGCGTCTGTATGAGGAAAAGGGTTAAAGAAGATGTTAAAACCCTTTCCCACATACAAAAAATCTGCAGCGGACGACTTTGAAAAATGTATAGGCAACAAAATGGAATATCTTTATTAATGAAAGTATGAATATTGAGTAGAATTGAAAAGATTTAAGCAAAAATATGAATTGTGAGCAATTCTTCCTTTTAACCCTTTCCCTCATATAGACGCTTTCTGACGCCTCTGCAGCAGACGGCTTTTTGAATACATAGTGACAAAAGAAGAAATTGCTCAAAACGAGCAATTTCTCCTTCTGTCACAATGTTTTCCACTTTTAGTCATATAAGGTTATCCATTCAATTATAGAGATTTTCAATTTTTTGACAAAATATGTTCAAAGTCGTCTGCCGCGGAATTGTTGTATGGGGGAAAGGGTTAACACTGTATTTTCAAAAGTAGTAAGAGAGGGTAAAATGAAAATCCAACCTACCATCCCTACAGTTTTGTACATTTATTAGACCAGACGGCAAGCAGTTATCTGATGGGTAACAGAAGCCAGTGTTGGCTGGGTTTGCTGTACTGTTCAAAAACACTGCAGGGGGAGTTCCGAATCTGTATGTGGTGATACCTTTATGTGAGTTCGTTTTCTGATAGGTCACATAAATTGATCTGCAAATTAGATAATGAAAACATTACGAGAGATAAACATAACCAATTCCCACATGCATATGTTTTACGTAGCAGATGACTTCTGGAGGGAAACATGCTGCTTCTAAAGTGTCCACAAGAGTTTTCTTAATTCTGACCTTATGAGCTAGATATTGATGCAATATGACCTATATTCAAACTTGAACTACACATCATTCTGTAGTCAAAAATGCCGCCTCTAGAGTTTCAACTAGATGTTTCTTTTTGACCCGACATGATCCATATTTCTAATAAGCCTAGATATTACCAAGACAATAATTCTGAATACGTTTCATGAAGGTTGCATGACAATTTTGGCATCATGTATGTTCACAAGCAAATTGTTGACAACAGATGACACAAGATGGACACAGGATGATCACACAAGATCAAATGGAACACATTGTGCTCATGTTAGCTGAATATTGTGGGTAATTGGGTATTATGAACATTCATTGTTTGTGGACATTTAAAGACATCAATGGAACAATTTACTTGAAAATTGATGGCAACTGTACTTTAGTGACATTTGGTTCTACAAATGTTCAAACACAGACTGTTTTTACAAATTTCCAAGTTCAGTTTTCCAAATAATATATGTATTTGTCAACAAGAGGGCCATGATGGCCCTACAGTACTGTATATCGCTCACCTGAGTAAGTGTTTTAAGGGTCTTAATTTAATTGCTCTAAAAAAATAAGAAAGAAGGTCAAAAAGTCATGGTGAAGGTCATCCAAAGACAATGATGATATTTGATTGTAAAAATTCACACTAAGATGATGGTCACATGTTTATAAATCAATGTAAAGGACATGTGACAAAAACATGAAGTTTTTATCGTGTTCACAAAGTCAATTATATCAATTTTGCCAATTTTAAAGGGCCATAATTCAGTCATGCATGGAACGATCTGGCTGGTTTTCGAAAGGAACCGAGCTCTCATGGATATTGGTAAACATTGGATAATAAATGATGACTTTAAGTTGTTTACAAGAAATTGTGGACAGACAACAGACGAAGGGCGATCACAAAAGCTCACCTTGTCACTATTTGACAGGTGAACTCAAAATAAAAAAAGATTTCTACTTTATCCCCATTATTCAGAAAAGTTGTCTGTTTCAGATAAATGGCTAACAATACTTGCCTGCAAATATCAGATGAGAAGATATACATTGTGTCTGACTTCTTAACAAACGGAGGAAAAAGAGTCCCATCTGTAAAATAAAGTCATGGAGAATCTCTATAAATGGGATACACTAGCAACCTGTTATTACCCCACCCGCTTTAACGCGAACAGCGGCAAAGTGCAGGGTGCTCTTGCATGGCTCCTTTATTTTTTATCAAAAATGAGGAAACTGCATTATAAGTTTTTGTCAACCTTAATTTTGAAACAAACAAAAAATATGATATGCGTTTAATCAGATAAATCTCCATGACTACACTATCTCTAACACGTTAATCCTAGAATTTGTATAATGTTTTGACAGATAAAAAACAATAGTGTAGTGAAGTTTGTTCGCTGAGCGTCTGCGTGATCCATACGCAAGACTCACAACAACGCAAGATTAGACGTTATCTTTCAGTATTGCCGATCTCTGAAGTTACTCAAATTGTTTCTGGAAAAAAATAATCATTTATACTAAGTTTCAAGCTTTTATTTTGTACAAAATGATGCTTGACCCAATATATTACTGATTTTCACAACATGTCAATAACAAGAGGCCCATGATGGTCTATGCTCTACTGGAATGGTTCTTTGGTCATTTTCAATCCAGAGCATGTATGTATGGGCAACAAAGGAATTTTGACAATTTCAAGGGCCGTAATCCAGTCATGCATAGGCAGATCTGGTTGGTTTTCGAAAGGAACCGAGCTTTCATCAATATTTAACCAACATCTCAGTTTGGTGAAGATAGGATAGTAAATGGAGGCTCTATTGTGTTCAAAAGCTGTATTATAGCAATTTTGACAATTTCAAGGGCCATAATCCAGTCATGCCCTGGCGGATCTGGCTGGTTTTCAAAAGGCACAGAGCTTTCATCAATATTTAACTACCATCTCAGTTTGGTGAAGATCAGATAGTAAATGGAGCCTCTATTGTGTTTACAAGCTCTATTACAGCAATTTTTTTTCGAAAGGAACCGAGCTCTCATGGATATCTAACTACTGTATAAGTTTGAATTAGATACGATCAAAACTGAAGACTTTATCACGTTCACAAGCAATTGTTTACGGATGCACGGATGGCGGACACAACGCCATGGCATAAGCACTTCTGGCCTTTGGCCAGTAGAGCTAATAAAACATGCAACTGCGGTAAAAATAAACCAGAAGTAAACAAGACATGGAAATTCCATGAAACCAGGTTTTTCTATAATGGAAGGTGTTTAATTAAGAATTAACAGATCTGTCAAATCTTTCTGTTAATAGTTTATCAAAGCTAGTAATTCAAGTAACAGGGAATATTTCTATTGATGAATAATCATAATTACTTTGTCAATTAAATATATCACAATTTTATCTAACAAATATCAGTTCAATACAGTCAATCGTGTGTTGATGGCCTCATTTATTAAGAACATATAATAGATAACAGATATTAAGCAACCTTTTGTTGTAAGCAGCCACATTTTAGGATCCCTAATGCCAGGTTGATAATCAGTGATCTGCCTTAACCCTTTACTTGATAGTAACGCGTTTATGCCTTTGCAAACAGACTAGATCCAGGGCCCGAGGTTATGAAACTTACTCATATCTATGCTATATTCTTTTAAATTGCCAAGTTATTTAATATGGAGCATATTTGCGCGAAGTTATTTGAAAATATCTATATGCATGGTAAAGTTATGGTCTGAACAAAAAAAGTTCAAGTAAAGTATATTTTCTGTCACTGTGACCTTGACCTGGAAGCTAAACACATAAATTGTGCATATGACACAGCGTCTTGATATGGTGTATATCTGTTCCAAGCTATTTGAAAATATCTCTATGGATGAAAAAGTTATTGTCCAGACAAGAAAAGTTCAACTGATGTCTATTTGTTGTCACTGTGACCTTGACCTTAAAGCTACAGACAAAAGTTTTGCATGTGACACATCATATTGATATAGTTCATATTTGTGCCAAGTTATTTGAAAATATCTCTATGCATGACACAGTTATGGTCCGGACAAGAAAAGTTCAATTAAAGTATATTTCTTATCACTGTGACCTTGACCTTGAATCTACAGATTTTTTTTTGCATTTAGCACATCGTCTTGATATGGTGCGTGTTTGTGCCAAGTTATTTGAAAATATCTCTATGCATGACAAAGTTATGGTCCGGACAAGAAAAGTTAAATTAAAGTCTATTTCTTATCACTGTGACCTTGACCTTGAATCTACACAAAATATCTCTATGCATGACAAAGTTATGGTCCGGACAAGGAAAGTTGACGCCCGCCCGCCCAACTGCCCGCCCGACCACCCGTCTGCCGACTTCGCCAAACTAATAACCAGATTTTTCCTTCGGAAAACTTGGTTAAAAATGAAAAATGTTAACTGTTTTAAGTAAATTCCGTTATATTTTTCAAAATTTGGTTATACAAATACATTTATTAAATGCCAATGTGCCATAGAATCATATTATATGTAATTGCAAGCTTATTTTGGGCAGAACTATACCGTCTCTATTGCAATTGAATTAGCATATGCATTATAGGATGGTGGTTAGGGTAATGTCTCCGTGAATTTGAGAAGCGTTTTAATTTGAACCCTGTTAATACCGTTTATTCGAGACCATGTATATTGTTAAAGTAGCGATACAAGTTTGAGTATTGTACAACAAGGGGTGTGGACAATTAATATCTCGCGAGATCGAAGGTCGAGAGATGTCAAATTGTCCACATCTAGAGTAGACAATTCTTAAACCTGCATCGCTATTGCAACATAATTTTCCTTTCATCATATACCCCGATTTACTTTTAAGATAGAAAGAAAGAAATACAAATTTCTATATTCTAAATAAAGAAATAACAAAATTTACACGTAAAATATCATTTATGACTGGTGTGTGACGTCACATAATATTTTAGTGACGTACCATTACCATATTTTATGACCATCTGTATATATTTGCGCCAGATAATGTGCAGGTATATAATATATGTTTGATTGATTGATTGTTTGGTGTTTTACAACGCTTTCAACTATTTTTCAGTTATATCACGCAGCGTTTCCTGGTTAAGTTAACGTACTACTGGTCGTAATGCCAACCCCGAAACCCTGAACACAAAGGAGGACAGCAACATGTATTACTACCATCTTTAAAGTCTTTGTTATGACCCGGCCGGGGATCGAATCCGCCACCTCCCACTTGAGGCGGGTGCTCTACCACTACATGAACCAAGGTGGTAGGTATATAATAAAAGAAAACTTAATTATTTAAAAAGATTTGAACTGTTTTTTAAAAGTCATCTACTGCAAATGTGTCAAAATACATCTGTTTGTGGGAAAGAGTTAAATCTAAATAAAACTAAATTAAATTCTCCCTGTAAAAATTTCACCGGACCGATATATTACATTTCCAACCTCCGAAAATCTGTATATATGTGTTGAGGTTCATATATTACATTTCCAACAAATAATTATAGAACTGTGCATGAGAAAAATAAAATGAAACAAGTTATGTTGTATTGCAAGCAATACAAAAGTCCCCTACCGGACGAGGACAGCACATTGTGTATTGTATGTGCATTTTTGTATTTCCGTTCAATATGTGTGACTTTGACATTTGAGGCACATGACTTTGTGTGCCCAGTAACTTGAGAATCCTATGATGCATGGTTGAGATGCATGGCCGGACAAGGTAGTCCTATCAAACACTACTCATTTTGACCTTTGACCTCCAAGTGTGACCTTGACATTTGAGGTGCAGGCCTGAGTCTTGTGCGCGACACGCTGCCTCATCATGTACATGTGTACTGAGTTACTTGGGAATCCTATGATGCAAGTGTGACCTTGACATTTAAGGTACAGGCCTGGGTTTTGTGCTTGACACGCCGCCTCATCATGGTGAACGTTTGTGCCAAGTTTCTTTCAAGGTTAGGTGGGACAGACGGATTTGACCAAACCTATAATAATTCCCATGGGGAAATTTTACCCATTGAGCGTTAACCCTTCCCCACATACAGACACTTTCTGACGCCTCTGTAGCAGACAATTTTTGGAAACATAGCTACAAAAGAGGAATGGCTCATAATGAGAAATTTCACTTTTAGCAACAATAGTTTTCATCTCTTTTCAATAATTAAAATTTTCATTTATGGAGATTTTCACATTAAGTTTAGATATTTTCAAAGAAGTCTGCTGCAGATTTGTTTGTATATTGGACAGGGTTATTTATAGAATTCATATCCCTTGTGATTTGAATACACTAATAACTAACTCATGCAGCACGGTAAATAAACTGTATAGTTTACCTGTTCCATTCAGCATATTTTATATCACTCATGATAGAAATTCTGCATTAAAAGTTCAATGATAAATCAATGCTATTTATTATATATATCTGCAAATTTTTCGGCGCAAATACATGCAGAAAGTCATGCGCAGTTCCAACAGTACAGCTTTAAATTCCGTAATTGACTAGGTAAAATACAGCACCAAATATAGTAATGGTACATAATTGAAATATGAAATGAAGTCATTAAATATGAGGTATTGAGGCGTGGTTCACATGGCAGTCAAAACAAATAAATATGTTTTAATTATGTTATTTCCTTAAATAGAATAAAGAAATTTGTATTATTTTCTTTATTCTGTCTTATAAGTTATACATGGTATATAATGATAGGAAAATCATGCTGCACTAGTGATACAGGTTTTAGTATTGTCTACTCGGTGTGTGGACAATTTGACATCTCTTTCGCAAGATATCAATTATTCACACCCCTCATAGTACAATACTAAAACCTGTAATGCTACTGCAACATAATACAGTCAAACTTGCGATCAGCAGCCACCCAAGGGACATGATAAAACTGGCTGCTTAAGACAGGTGGCTGCTGATCACAAATTTCATGACTTGGTCGGATTTGTTCAAGTTCAAGTTTTGTCAGTTCACATAATATTACACTATGTAACTATATTAGGAATAGTCATTACATTACAAATAGTAAATTGTCTTTATAAACTTGTATTTAAACATTGTTATGAAGATTTGTAGCTTTTTTCTATCAAATATTTCATTTTGCTATCTATTCTTTAGTTTAAACTAACTTGACTATCAAATATGTGTTTACTTCACTTTGAAATTCGCCAAATATAAATTGACTTGGGGCTTTAAAGTGGACATTAACTTTCATTTTAACATATAAATGTACTGTCTTTCAGTCTAAAACGCTCAAAAATATCTTTTTCAATTTATCAATTTTGCCCGACATCGTAAACAGGAAAGAACCAAAATTGCAACTTCTTGTTGATGAATCATGCAACTATCATTCAGCACACGACGGCTGTTTTCGGTACCCTAGATCTAACATGTAAACGGCTTACGCGTATGAAAAAAACCAATAATGTGATTGTCACCGTATGCTTTATTACCTGTATGTATTAAACACCGATAAGTTAACACCTTGCGAATCCAAGTCGTGTGTTGATTGACCGTTGAACACAACAAGATTACAGTTAATCTCGACCAGTTAGTGTGGCCGCTGGCAGCGTTTCAAAGGGGACCACTGATGAAGGCAGTTTATAGAGTATAATTGGTTGGGAGGGATTTAAAGTGACCGTTTAACACCGGTGACCTCTGATCGCATGTGACCGCTCACACAAGTTTGACTGTAGTCCCTATATCTTACCTGTTCGATTCAGCATATTTGATAACCCTTTACCTCATACTGCAGCAGACGACTTTGAACATATTTTGTCAAAAAATAGAAAATCTCAATAATTGAATGGATAACCTATGATAAAAAGTGGAAAACATTGTGGCAAAAGGAAACAAGATGTGTTTGTGAAACACTGATGCCCCCCCGAATGGCAACATCTAGGTCAAAGGTCAGAAAGGTCATGTCACAAGGAATACACATGTGAAATATGGTAGCCGTACCTGTTATGGTTCAAAAGTAGTGGTCAAGGTTAAAGTTTTTTTCGACAGACAGACAAAGAGACAGACAGGCCAAAAACTCGATGCCCATCGAATCGGTGATTCCGGGCGCATAAAAATGCTTGTTTTCTGTCTGCTGCAGAGGCGTCAGAAAGCATCTACATGAGGTAAAGGGTTAAGATTCTATATTAGAAGTACAATTGTAAATAAAATCTATATCTTACCTGATCCATTCAGCATATTTGCCTGAGCTGTGGTCCAGAAATCCAATTTCCTGTTAAAATATAGAAGTAATCAATGGATATAAAGCTGTGTTCAAGAAATTCAATTTCCTGTTGGAATATAGATGTAATCAATGGATACAAAGCTCAGCTCCATAAATTCACTAACAAAGGTTAGTCTTAAAGTCAATTATATCATCTGTAGGCAAGACTGTTCTACAACAATTCATTCAAAAAATTCATTCCATGATCATTTTGGGGTATTTGACCCCGTCTGATACTAACAAGAGGGCCAAGATGGCTCTAATTCGATCACCTGAGTGACAGTAAATGAAACTGCAAGGTGTGGACAAAGTTAAAGAAATAGCTTATCAGTAAAGGCCATTTGTATCTTGAAATCTAGCAAGAACTTTAATAAGAATGGAGTTATAAAGTATTGTCATTTTGCGTCTTTCCTGGTGCCGCCTTGCTGCCCTGTTTTCAACGAAATCAATATGGCTTGAACACTTTTTGTAGAGAGTCACTCAAGGTACATTTCGACCATTTTTTACCAATCAACATGGCTTGAAGGAATCTGGTACATTGCTGCAAAATTTGAAAATCGGCCTTACACTTTCGGAGGAGATGATTTTCTAAGTTACCACTATAGCCATATAAGGCAAAAAAGCCCCACCCCCTAGCAGCCATGTTTTTTTACTAATCAACATGGCTTGAAGGAATCTGATAGAGGGTCACCCAGGTAACAATTCTACTAAATTATTTGAAAATCGGCCTTACACTTTCGGAGGAGATGATTTTCTAAGTTTCCACTATAGCCATATAAGTCAAAAAAGCCCCGCCCCCTGGAGGCCATGTTTTTTTTACCAATCAACATGGCTTGACGGAATTTGATAAAGGGTCAGGAAACTGGAATTCTGCCTTAATCCCAAAAGTTTGAAGGATTTCTGGTCAGGTCATTAAGAGGATGCTTTCTGTGAAATTTCATCCCAATTGACCCACCGGTTACAGAGGAGACGATGTTGACGGACGACACACCCCGGACAAAAGGTGATCACAGCTTAATAACTCACCTTGAGGACTTTGTGCTCGAGTGTGCTAAAACGTAAATCAAGATAAGACTTAAAGAATGACTAAAAATAAATTTATTAAATAAAGAAATGTTTTCAATCCCTTCAATAATCGTAAATTCATTTTTCAAAATGCTCATGTAAGTAAGAAAGGGTGAGGAGGGTCACTTACGATTGATAGTTCCACGATTTAATGAGCCCAAACTGCGAGGTGTCTGTCTCCCCCGTCATTACATTGTACAGTCCATCGTTAGAACCGTTCGTCTGAAAACATAATATCAGTCTTGCTCTAAGAAAACAAACTGTTAGAGCATGTTTAACCCTTTTCTTCATACAACATTTCTGCAGCAGACGACTTTGAACAAATGTTGTCAAAAAATAGAAAATCTCTATAATTGAATGAATAACCTTTGACTAAAAGTGGAAAACATTGAAAACATTGTGGCAAAAGGAGATATTGATTATTATAATGAACAATTTCTACCCTTACCACAATATGTACCATTCTTTTAAAAAAATTGTATTCTTTCAGGGATATTCTGTATTCTTTTTATTTATAGGTGTTTTCAAAGATGTTTGCTGCAGAATTGTTATTTCTAGGTTAACTTGGAATGTGTAGAAAAACCTCAAATTTTGAAATTCATAATATGTGATCTAAATGTACACTGTATGTTATGGCCCTGTCACACCAGAATGTTTTAGGCCAACGCATGAGTAGCGGGTTCATAGCGTATGCCAGTGCGTGAGTAGCGTGTGAGGAAAGCGCTCAGCATGTGAGGACCGCATCACTGATATAAAGATTACATAAGACAGCATATCGCCAGCATTCGCCAGCGCGTGAGTAAAGCGTTCGTTTCGCAATCGACGACTGCTTAGTGTGTGAGTAGCGCATTCCACAGCGTGTCCCAGCCTGAGAGTAACGCGCTCAGTGTGTTGCTAATGCTGGCCTAGCATTGATCAGCGTTTGCAAGCGTGTTGCCAAAATTCCAACACGTTAATCACGCGTTGGCACAAAAGATCTAGTGTGACAGGGCCATAAGAGATTTCTTGAATGCTTCTTTTGACTATTCAGAAAACAGGGTAGATCCAAACCAGACTGCACAGCCTTGCAGGGTGACCAGAATCTACTCTGGTTGCAAATGCGTATGGATTGCTGTCCTGCTCATCTGAGACTGTCGATGTGAAAATGTACAAATAGGCATCTCCGAATAGCGTAGGATCTGATCCGTTCAGCATGTACATCTGCTTACTTTAATCAAAACGGGGATCTTTAGTTTAAATTGCAAATATATTGTAAATCAAAAACGCTTACAAATAGCCCAAATTTATCACTAATGTGGATTCCAAAACTCTCTAAAATGTCTCGCCCTTTCTTCAGCAAAGGTTCCTCATAGCCCCAGACCAGATCTGCTACTGTCAAGTTGATAAAAAGTTCCTCCTTGCTCCATGCCAGCAGAGATTCCACTGCCATCTGAAGTAATCCTGGCTCATTCTTCACGAGGTTCACAAACGTCTGGAATAAGAAAATAATACTTTCATGTTTTCAGACGTACAATCATTTTTCAGCAGACAACTTTTGGCAAAACATCTCCGCAAAGTTATGGAAAATTTCAATATACAAAAGATAAATTATTGGTTAACATTGAAAAAATGCTTTCAAAAGTTGTCTGCTGCAGATGCCTCAACCCTTTCACATAGGCATCTTTTTGATGCATTTGTAGCTCAAGACTTTTTCAACTCTATATAATTCAATAATTTAATAATAGAAATTATCCATATTTTCGCCTTGATGTCTCCAAAGCCTTCTGATATGCAAACAATTGTATGTAGGAAAGAGTTAATTTCTAACAAATAAAATGAAAAGATCAAAATTTAGACTAGTCTAAAGTGAAACATCTGAACATTTGCAAATTAATGTGGGTATAAGTACTACATGTATTTGGACACGTAAGAAATGAGTTCTTGGCCATGATGGCCCTTTATTACTAACATGAGTAAACATAAATACATTTGATATAGAATAATCATTTTGAATATTCCACAGCTTAAGTTACTGAGATATGCACTCTAATGTAGTTGCATGCAATATTAACCAGAATTTCTAAGTCAAATAATAAAGGGTTATCCTTAGCATTATATGCAGGATAGAGTTATCTTACTTGAATATTTACATAGGTGTGATTGTTGGGAAGGGCTGCATAAAGTTTCAATGTGCTACATCTAGTAATTTCTGAGATATGGACTCTTAATGTAGTTGCATGCAAAACTTTAACCATAAGTTCTACGTAAAAAAGGGTCATAATACAAGTGTTAAGGGCCTGTCAGGCTCGTAGGAGCTATACCTGAGCACACATTTGAAGAATTTCAGAGATCGGTACTTGTACGGTAGTGCAACGGTATCACATCGCTAAGAATGGTAGTACATCGTCAGGACATCCTCAGAACATCGGCGAACATTTCTGCCAATGCGCTGCCATAGCAAGCAATGGAACTATAACGTCAGTACTCCAGTATGGCTTCAGTATGGCTTTGTTAATAGATCAGCGGCTCTCCGGTGGCATCAATGAGTACTGTACATGTACTGGTACATATGTGATACTGTAGTTCTGCCGAAGTACAAGCCATGTACTACTGCTTCAACGATATTGCTATGGTCAATTGTGCACTTGATCTAGATATCATCAAGACAATTGTTCCGACAAACTTTCAACATGATCAAACACGGCTTCAAGATTATTAACAAGATTTTCCTTCAATTCTGCCTAGTAACCTAAATTTTGACAGGACATGACCCATATTCATACTTAGCCTAGATATTATCAAAATACTCATTCTGACAAGACTTCAACATGGTCAAGTTATAAATACAGCTTCCAAAGTGGTAACAAGATTTTCCTTCAATTTGGCATGGTACTACTTACCATCATTGGAATGTTAATAGTTCTGAAGGTTGTGTTTTCCGATCCATAAGACAGTTCACGGACAAATTGGAAGAACTGTTTCTCTCTGTATGTAACAGTCCCATTATCATGGAATGTGATGTTAACTTTCTGTCGACTCTCCCTGTTTGAAAAAGGGGACAATCATCATTAATGGTCCTGACAAGAATGAGATAAGGTACTAACCCTTTCCCTCATATAGACGTTTTCTGACACCTCTGCAGCAGATGGCTTTTTGAAAACATAGTGACAAAAGAAGAAATTGCTCAAATTGAGCAATTTCCCCTTTTGCCACAATTTCCACTTTTAGTCATAGGTTATCCATTCAATTATAGAAAATTCCATTTTTTGACAAAATATGTTCGAAGTCGTCTGCTGCAGAATTGTCGTATGAGGGAAAGGGTTAATTTGAATGTAAAGCCGTTTTTTACAGTTGTTCAGTTATAGCACCAGGTCTCTCCTCTCAACTAATATTAGCACATCATAATTAATGGCTGAACTAGCCCCTCTCAAAACCATGCAGGTTTTTCGACCTTTCAAATTGACTTGAACAACCTTGTAAAGAGGGTCACCCTAGGAACATTTCTTTGAAATTATTTTGAAATCGGATCAGGACTTTCAGACAGGAAGACTTTAACCTTGATCTGCAGACAACAGTCAACTTTAAAAACATGAAAAATTAATTATAAAGCAAAGTTTGATAAATGGATAGATTTGCAAACATTGTGGCAATTTCTCCTTATAGGCATTTGCATGTTGGATGGGTTAGAAGCTTTTGCTCCACCCCTTTTTGACTGATTGATTGGTTGGGGTTTAACGCCGTTTTCAACAAATTTACAGTCATATCAAGGCGACCAGTTCACATACTCATGCGTTTCCTGGTTTTCCCACACCAGTACAGTACTACACAACATACTTTCCAAGCAACTGGCTGCTTTTCCACATAGACTGTTGAACAGCCCATTGGTGAAAGACGAATGACGCAGGTCACAGTGACTTTTGTCAAACGTCGGAAAGAATGTTGACTGAGCTAGGTTTCGAACTCACAACCCCTGGATTGACAGCCTGCGCCGCTACCGACTGAGCATTTGGGGCTCGGCACTGGCATCTGTATTTAATTAAATTCTTTTAAAAAAATTGAAAGAGGACAATACAAGGACCATTCCTGTGGAGGCAAAATCTTTTGAAGTAAAATTAACAAGACAGACAGACAGATTCATGATGGACGGTGAGCTATAAAGAGACATATGAAAGACAGCAAACAAAAGTACAAAGACAGAATACTAGGAATGAAGCTGGTCTTCAAAAAAGTAATTGTGATCAGTCATCATTAAAAATGTCTTTGTGGGAAGATATCAGTTGTCTGTGAAGAACATTGTGTGAAAAACTACTGACAGAATTCCAACAAGCACCTCGTTAGATGACCTGACTGCTGTCAGTAAGCCAACATGCACATGGTTAGATGAACTGGCTGCTGTCAGTAAGCCAACATGCACATGGTTAGATGACCTGGCTGCTGTCAGTAAGCCAACAAGCACATGGTTAGATGACCAGGTTGCTGTCAGTAAGCGAATAAGCACATGGCTAGATGACCTGGCTGCTGTCAGTAAGCCAACAAGCACATGGTTAGGTGACCTGGCTGCAGTCAGTAAGCCAACATGCACATGGTTAGATGACCTGGCTACTGTCAGTAAGCCAACAAGCAAATGGTTAGATGACCTGGCTGCTGTCAGTAAGCCAAAAAGCACATGGTTAGATGACCTGGCTGCTGTCAGTAAGCCAACATGCATATGGTTGGATGATCTGGCTGCTGTGAAAAACTATTGAAAACAGCCTTAAACTCAAATACTTCTGAACATGCATAGGCTTAGATAATAGTTAATACAAGAATGAACACTTTCTCATTTTCATACAGTTTTGTACCTATGAAAATATTATACATTGGTATTTCCAATTTTACAGATGAATACAAAGTTATCTGCATGTGAGAAAGGGTTAACCAAATCTTTGTTCTGGGTAGTACTTATAGAATCATTTCACGCAAACAAATCTGCTGAGGATCTTAAAATGATTCCATAAAATTTTGAGCAGATGTAATTATTTCAGAATTTATTCTTTTCTCACATGCAGATGCATCTGCTGCAAACAACCTTGGAACATTGTGACAAATTGAGAGAAGAAAATCTTCATTTGCCACCATGATTTCAATTCTAAAGTAGCTATTTCAGAACATTTCTTATATGTAGAGCTTTCAAGGGCTGATGATCATTTCCCCTTACTTGTAAACAAAAGGACCTTTCTGTTGAATGGATGGTTTGCCAGTTCCAGCTTGCACCTCGTCATGGTTTGTCAGATCCCACACCCAGACTTTAAAGTATATCGGTTCTGGATTCGTCACCCAGTTGTCATATGTGTCCTTCGACTTCAGGTTGATTTGCTGTAAAATTACAAAAACATATATGTTAATGTGCAGCTGTTTACCTAATACTGTATCTTTCTGCTTCTAAAACACAGGAAACAGCCCAATGCGACGAAACCCAGGTTTTCCATGATAGACAGAAGATAGCCTGTGTTTTGAGAATTATAATCAAGCTTCTTAGTTGAATTTTGTGTATGTGTAAAATAAAATGCCAAATGTAGAAAAAATGCAGGGGTGTCAAAGTGTTTTGTTGTAAGCTCAAATGAGAAAAGTAACCGAACAGTCTGGGGGTCAGGTCAAGGGCAAAGGGGCCATAAGGTGAGAAAAACTTACAAATCAAACATAGATTTTAACTGATAATTTTGCTTGGCAAACGGTTAATTCTGACAACCCTGAAAATGTTTCCATTTTAGGAACAGTTACATACATGTACTATGTTTAATTATAAATAAATGTATACTGTTAGTCTGTGAGCGTAAACTAAAGAATTGAGTTTCAACTGTTTCTCTATTCTAAAGTAACATCGACCTTGACATTGACCCTAGGGGCCCTAAACACAATGCCATGAAAAGTCCCCATCAACTCTTTCAGGGGTGGCGAAATATGATTTTGACTTACTTGTCCGTTTTTTCAAAATGCTATTTTTCAATTGTCCGTATGATAGTTATATAGTAAATCCCTACAAAATTTCACTTGTCCGCACAGGCTCTGGGACAAGCTGGGCAATACGGACAATGGATTTTGCCACCCCTGTTTCTACATTCCAAGTTTGGCAACAATATATAAACCGTAATTAAAGATATTCAGTTTCAACCATTTTTATATTTTTAGTTTGTTTTATTGGGGTTTTACGCCGCTTTCAACATTAGTTCAGTTATTCATGATCCCTGGGTAAACTAACCAATACTCAGCTTATATATAGGCTAGAAAATGTGCCTTGCCAAAGGGCACTCCTCCATGACCGTCGTGCCGCGACTGGGGATCAAACCCGGGATACCCGGTTTCAAATCCCCGACGCTAACCACTCGACCACAACTTTTTGAAAACATAGCGACAAAAGAAGAAATTGCTTAAAACGAGCAATATCTCCTTTTGCCACAATGTTTTCCACCTTTAGTCATATAAGTTATCCATTCAATTAAGAGATTTTCTATTTTTTGACAAAATATGTTAAAAGTCGTCTGCTGCAGAATTGTCGTTTGAGGGAAAGGGTTAAACATAAAATGGATATCATAATATGTATGACAAAAAGAACAAAGTTCAAACAAACAATGAGACAATTGAGTATAAATATAGAGACATACATATACTTTAAACACAATACACATTTTTTAAATGTAAACTGGTCAAAGGCTAAGTAGAACTTGTCATATTCAACAAGCTTATCATATAAACTACCCACACAGGGCTACAGATAACTGTTTTAGTCCATTGTTTTTCAGACAATCGCTTTTTTTTTTCAAATTAAGTAACAGGGATAATTTTACTCCATCCTTTTTTTTCGAATTGCTTTTTTGTACGACTTGAAATCATTGTGGCAAAGGGGACATAATGAGCAAAGACTCCTTTCCTCACAAAGTTGTAATGCAGATTATTGATTGATTGATTGTTTGGGGTTTAACGCCGTTTTTAACAATTTCTCAGTTATATCACAGCGGCCAGTTCACCTACTCATACATTTCCTGGTTTTCTCACACCAGTACTCCACACAACAATCTTTCCAAGCAAGTATTAATATATAGATTTGCGCAATTAACAACAATTAGAAGCATTAGTTAATCTACTAACTAATGCTTCTAATTGTTGTTAATTGCGCAAATCTATATATTTGGGCATTCCTCATTCATCCAGACACTTTTAAAACTTAGTTTTGCTTTAATATGATACAGTAGTAACACAGTGTACATCTAAGATTAGTTCACATTAAGCTATAAATAGTTTTGTTACATTCAGATCTTGCTTTTAATTATTTATGCAACACAATACATGTTATTCGCTTTTGAGTACTCATCATTTTTAAAAAGAAATGCTTTTTTTGACAATTCTTTTGCTTTTTTAACCCTTTACCTCATATAAGCGCTTTCTGACGCCTCTGCAGCAGACGGCTTTTGGAAAACATAGTGACAAAAGAAGAAATTGCACAGAACGTGCAATTTCTCCTTTTGACACAATGTTTTCCACTTTTTGTCATGGGTTATCTATCCATTCAATTATGGAGATTTTCTATGTTTTGTCAAAATACGTTCAAAGTCGTCTGATGCAGAATTGTCGTATGAGGGAAAGGGTTAAGCAAAGAAGCTACTTATCTGTAGCCCTGTATCACATACTGCCTAGTTGACCCTTTTCCCACATAAAATTAATCTGCATCAGACAACTTTGATAAAATCTTGGCAAAAATAAGACAAATCTCCATTAATTTTTCAATAGATTTCAATTGAGCTGAAATGATTGTGGCAAAAATAAGAAAAATCACCAATAATTATTCAATACAGTTCAATCGAGCTGAAATGATTGTGGAAAAAATAAGAAAAATCTCCATTAATTATTCAACTAAGAGTTCAATCGAGTTGAAATGATCGTGGCAAAGGGAGAAATTGCTCATAATTATGACAATTTTTTCCCATTGTCACAATCCTTTAAAAATCATTTTAAATGTGTCTGCATGTGAGACAGGCTTAACCGTTTCTATGATAAAGAATACGTTTGAAGCTTTTGCAAAACGGGACATTCAAAAATATTTCGGAAAAGGAGATACTATGTATGTAAAGCCTCTCCTTTTTTCAATCTATCATTGGGGGAGGTGAAGGTTTAAATCCCAATGGGGACAGTGAGGTCCAATATGATACATCCAGTAGATGAGCTATCGGCTAGTTAAACTAGAAATATCACTGAAGGTGATGAATACCCCCAGCTGGTGCCTGACAATTATGATATACATATGTATGAGAAAACCAAGGGGCCATTACTCATTTAAAATTTGAACATTCCTGTGAAGTTTGGTTGACATTGGTCGATTGGTTAAAAGGACCGGGGGATGTTGTTTGAAGCTTTAAGTTAATTTTACCCTTTTTCTGATTTCCGCCTAAATGTATCTTTTTCAACCAACCAATATAGCTTGGACAAATTATGAACAGTGACACTAAAGGAACATTTCTGCTAAACTATCTTGAAATCAGATGAGAACTTAAATATAAGAATGGATCTTAAAGTTTTATCATTTTATCCCTTTTCTGATGCAATCTGGCATCATAAAAAATTTAAAAACATGTAAGAATAAATATGGAAAAAATCCATTAATAAAATATTAACTAGAAATGTCACTGAAGGTGATAAATACCCCCAGCTGGTGCCTGACAATATACATATGTATGAGAAATTCAAGGGTCCATAACTCATTTAAATATAATTCCCGTTAAACACGCCGACAATATACACAACAAGGTATCAATCATTCTTGTGAAGTTATATTGAAAGTCTGACCAAGGGTTGCTCAGAAATAGTGTTCACAAGAAATGTCCACAGACCAACGGACCGACCGACGAACAAACCGACAAGCATGACTCCTATATAGCCCCTTACTATGTATCTGGGGGCATAATTATAGAATCTCATCATGAGAAAATTCTCCTTTTGCTGTTATGTTTTCAAAATTAGTCTGCTGCAGATGCGTCAAAATGCATCTGCATATGTTAAAGGTTTGATATACACATAGACTTTATCTATAATAATCTATAAAACCATGACTGTCCTTTCTTGACCTCATCATCCTTGTTATAAGTACATTCACACTAAATAAACCTGCAGATCAAGATATACATCAAAATTTTGAACAAAAGAGCAATCAAAAATTTCAACTGTTTGTTTATGTGATAGCATGAATTGACAATATATAACAAAATTACATTATCTATAAGTGGTGTTAACTTAAGATCATGTCTTTAAAATAGGCCATAATGATAACATTATACATTTAACTTTTAAGTGTGATACATGTACATACAAGTTTGGCTCACTGACATATTCCAATATACCGCCTTAATTTATTTCACTAAGTGTCAGGGGTTGACATTAACATCCTGGTCTAATGCCGCTAAAGGCTACCAGCTTCTGTAATCTGGCGTGTTCATCTTTGAAATCAGATGGCTGTCCAATTTATAAGGGAGCTATTTCTAAAGGTGGAACACATGGCTTGAGAACTTTTAAGTCCCTCTAAATAGTTTCCTCATAATGGCAGATTATTGACAGTGTTGAACACTGTAACCCTCTTACCCTCTTAACCCTTTCCCTCATATAGACGCTTTCTGACACCTTTGCAGCAGACAGCTTTTTGAAAACATAGTGACAAAAGAAGAAATTGCACAAAACGTGCAATTTCTCCTTTTGCCACAATGTTTTCCACTTTTTGTCATAGGTTATCCATTCAAATCAAAAGAATTCTCTTTTTTTCACAAAAGAAGGCAAAAATCACATTTTACATGTCACTATTTTCACAGTTGAAACAGTCCTGGCCATGGTCACAAAACAGCGAGAAAAAAGAATCTGGGTTAAAAAGGACGAAACTAAAAAGGCCCCTAAATTCGTGAAACCAGAATTTAATTTAATATTTAAAGTAGTTCTCTTTCAACTTTTATACTATATTATGAAAGAATCGACTTAAATGGTTTTTAATAATAAATGTGTGCATTTGTATTTAAATATAACCGTTTTCGACTTTCACTAAGAGATTTTGTCAGTTCTCTTTATTATTTGAGTAGAATTTCACATGTAAAGGAGCCCTTTTCCATATGCAGTAAATAAATGCTGAAAAGAAATTGTCTAAAAGGGAGAAATGACTAAAAATTTACAATTTTTTAACAATGTTTTCAACTCGATTCCATAAATGAACATGCGTTTATTGAGATGTTCCATGTTTTTGTCTAGGTGTATTGATATTGTCTATTAAAGAGTTGTTGTATGGAGGAAAGGTTTATGTTCCAAATGTAAATTTCGATGAATGTACAACATAGTCACTGTCACATGAACATGAAGTCAACAGACCACCCGAGTTTCCACTTACCTCCGATATTTCATGGTGAATCAAGTTTTTTGACACTGGAATAAACACAATACCAATTATAACAAAAACAAATCCGACTGTAATAAGGGTGGACAGACAGCAACATCGCCGTGACACTGCCATTTTGAGTGTATCACTGTATGTTCTTATTTAAAGAGTGAAGTTCAACTTCTGTTTACTTTCGTCCACCATTAAACACAATCTGTCAAAGGGAGACTACTCCAACAAACTTATGCAAAGAGTTACCGACATTGATGTTATGATGTAATATGTATATATATATATATATATAACGTTGACAATACACAATTATTCCACAAAATTTACTTTTTATGATTCGTCATTTTTTCATGGACCCAAAAATATGAACAAATGCGGTACCAGACAGTTGCTGATTAGCCTACTGGGCAGCTTTGCGACTTTGTGGATAGCTTTGAATTAAAAATGTAATATCGTGCATATCAGGGACACTATATTATAATATAGTGTCCCTGTGCATATCAATGACCCTATGATTACGGACAATGTACAGACATTTGAACCGTCCCGCGAGAAAACCAATATTATGGCCTCTGCGTAAATTATCGACCCGGATCAGCCTAAGCATGCCGCGCAGGCTTACTCCGATAGACACTTTTCGCCTCTTGTGGATTTTCTGTTTCAGGAATCATTACTCTATACCTCTCTTTCCCCCTGAGACGGAATGTGTCGGTCCGGATCAGTCTGCGTGAACTGCGCAGTCTGATCTGAGTCGATATATTACGCAGAGGCCATAATGTTAGTTTTCTCGCGAGACGGCTCAAATGTCTGTACATTGTCCGTAATTTCTTAAACTAATGAGTGAACAGAATAGGATCGGATCAAACTATGCGGATACCAAGAGTAATCTTAATCAGAGACATATAAACACAATCAATCTATATACTACGCCACAGACCTAAAGTAACAGGCCGTCTTTATCAATTCAGGTTTCTGAGTGCGCAAATGTTCTGTCATTCGATTTTCTGCTAAAACACACATTTACTGAACGGAATTACAATTAGTTTCAAGTCAAATAATGTTAACGATCTCCCAACTACCTTTTGACGCAACGCAACTGCAGCAGAGGAACGTTGAAAGAAGTGTGACAAAAGGAGAAGTTGCTCCTAATGGGCAGTTTCTCCTTTTGCCACAGTATTATCTACATGATACAGTAATTGTACGTACTTTCAATTATAAAGAGTTTCCATATTTCTTCCCAGATATTCTCAAAGTCGCCTGCTGTGGGAAAGAGTGAAACAGTTTTTCGAATAAGTAGGAGTGCTTCAGTATTATTGTTCCGGCCGATTTCTGGTAGCTCAGTCGGTCCAGGATTTGAGTTTAAGCCAACCTCGGCCAATATTATTCCCGTCATTTGACAAAATACAATGCTACAAATGTCATCTTTTTTCCAGCAATGGAGTAAAGATTCATGTGGAAAAGCAGCCAGTTGCTTGGTGATACTGTTATGCTGAGTACTGGTGTCAGGAAACGCATGAGCATGTGAACTGTCCGTCGATATATGACTGAGGTATGTTGTTGAAAATGGGTTTTAACCCCAACCAATCAAACATTTAAGTATTGTTGACACTTTGAAGTTAACCTATGTTATACCTTGCTATAAAAAGGTTATAACTTAACAGTTAAAGCTGTTATCCATTCACTATCTAACGCAAATAGGTTGTAAGTTGATCTGGATATACATTGTTCACAAATGCAACGTTGTGCCTTGTACCATGGACGGGCTCGTTTATGGTATATCCATTCTAAAACGGTATAATTTTGAAAGTTGGGAAGTTCTACAAATTTAGAATTAAACTGTAATTAGAATGGTTATCGAATAAGGGGTCATAGAATGATGCACGGGTTAGTGAACTGACCGTCAATAGTCACTGAGCAACACATTATGATCTGTTTCGTTTGCTTCATTTATAGGAAAGTGCACGGTTATCCCGGTTGATAAACAGGTATTACAGAAAAGAAAGCTACTGTTAAAGATGTTTTTTCGGCGATAGCTGTTTAACCTCAGTTTTGACCTAGATGTTAAACAAATCATCTAGATTGTAGACCAATCAAATGTTGGATTTAATGAATAATGTTGAACAAATAAAGAAAATGAAACGTTTTGATTGGTTCATAGTTAAGTTGGCGATCCTACGAGAGGCACTAATAAGGTGAAGTTTTAAAATGAAATGTTCTGCATACTTACCTTTAATTGTTTTCCTTAATAAATAAATTTCAGTGAAAAAAAATCATTGAAAACGTATGAAATATAATATTTAAGAGCAAAATATTAATTATTTCTGAAACATGCTAAGTTTTCAGTTATTTAAACTTATACGCGTAATCTCCAGTCTCGGCCTTGAATGCGCATATTCCGTTTTTTAGTGTTTTCTCATATTGATCGACGTTTATCTTTTTTAAAGATATTTCTTGTTTTATTTCCCGACATTTCACCGTTGTTGTCTGTTAAATAAAAATGACATTTGTTATGGAAACAATATTCATTTGAATAAACACAAAATAGTAATGTCTATAACATCATTGTCTGTTGTCCTTATTTTTTGTCAATCAATTAGCCGCGGAGAAGAAAAGATAGATTATCCCAATTACAGACGATTTCTGACGCCTCTGCAGTAGACGACTTTTGTTATCACCGTTACGAAAGGAGAACTTGTTTACTGAAGGCAATTTTGCCTCTTGTCACACTGTTTTTGACTCTATTTAATAATTAAACTCACATTTATGAATACTTTTCACTTGTTTTGACAATCGTCTGCTGCAGTTTTGTTGTATGGGACAAGGTCCCTGTTCAGCAATGTATATTTGAAAACTCACTTGATGCCTATGATGTATGTACTCAGAAGAAATGTGTCAGAGAGATGATTCCCTCCCTCTAAGTACGCACAGCAAAGGGTTTGGAGGTGAGATGGGGGATTTGATTCGCCTAATCGATTGCTGCAATAGTGCCTACTTTTCGTTGTTTAACCATTCCCCACAGCTTTCTGAGGTTTCTGCTGCAGACGATGTTTTTGGCCTTGGGCTTTAGCCCCTGGTCATAGTAGTAAAACCATTTTTTCGGAGTTGGCAGCCTGCCAATTGATGTTAACACCCAACAACGCATTTGAGGGTGAGACTGTGCGAAAAAAATAGTTCAACATGAATTCAACAAAACTGCATTTAAAAGGGTAAGATATCCCCAAAGTGATCATTATAATGTTGTTGGAACATAAGTGAAAAACTTAAGGCGTGAGAACTCCAATATACTTTTTAACAAATATTTTAGAAATTAATGCGCCGAGAGGTCAACAAAGAATCGCTTGACAAATGCTGTGGCCGACTAACCTTGGGCCCACAGGGCCCGTGCGACAAAAAAATAATGGTAAACAAAAAAGTCGCGTGACAAATGCAGTGATGCATTTAGCCTGGGCCCGTATGGCATTCTCGTAAGAATGTTTGTCTTAATGCTATCTAAGTCAAGTTCGAATATGGGTCACATTGGGTCATAACTACGTCACTTGGCCAAATTGAAGGGAAATATTGTTAACACTGTGGGGGCTGCATTTTTAATTTGAGCATGTTAAAACTGTATCAGAATGTTTGTCCTGATGATATGTAGGCCAACTTTGAAAATGTATCATGTCTGTTCAAAAACTAGTTCACAAGGCCAAATTGAAGGAAAATCTTGTAAACACTGTAGAAGCCACATTTTTTAAAATTCGGTCAGAATGTTTATCTTAATGATATCTAGGCCAAGTTCAAATATGGGTCATGCCGGGTTAAAAACTAGGACACTAGGCCAACTTGAAGGAAAATCTTAATAAATACTCTGGCGGCCGCACTCTTTGCTTCAGCAGTTTGAAACTTTATCAGAATGTTTGTATAAATAATATATAGTCCATTCTCGAATAAGGGTCATATCAGGTAAATAAATAAAACATGAAGGAAAATTTTGATAACACTCTGGAGGTTACATTTTGAATCTTTGTCAGAATAATTGGCTTCATGAGTTTTGCATTGGTCAAACACTTTCTCCCAGTCTAGTACATGGTTTAGAGAATTATTTCTACTTGATGGAAGTTGATTTAACTTTGACATATTTCTCAATATGATAAAGCAGAAACTTCAAAATAGTCTGCCTAAACCTGCTGTCAAATTTTCCTTTGTCTTAAATGTGTATACTTGTGAGCTTTTGTACTCAGGTGAGCGATATAGTGCCAACAATGTCCTCCTGTTTTCAAATTGGCAGTTTCATAATATTTACTATTTTTGATATGATCTTTCAACTCCTTTACAAAAAATACATAAACATAAGCTGCAATTGTTATTTCCTTTCACACTGTCCCTACTTCTCCAACCTTCCTTCAGCCACAGGCCCTGAGCACTTTCAGTGCTTTGTTTAAGTATTGCTGAAAACTGTGAAGAATAGAGAAATGTTTCTTTTTAAGAAAAAACCCAGTCAAAAAACAGAATCGTGCATCACTTTATAATTTATGCAATCGAGATGCAAGTAAGCATACCACTTGGGAAGTTATGTGAATATTGAACGATGTTTACATACTAATGACGATTTAAAGGCCTAATGTTTTTTTTATGTAATTGATTGATCCATACCGTACCAGTACTCCATAAAGCAGATTTTCCAAGCAACTGGCTGATTTTCCACATAGACGGTTAGCCCATTGGTGAGAGACGAATGACGCTTGTCACAGTAACTTTTGTCAAACATCAGAAAGAATGTCGCCCGAGCTGGGATTCGAACTTACAACCCATGGATTGACAACTCGCGTCGTTACCGGGGCTCGTACTGCAGGAAGAAACATATGATTATCGATATGTTTTTATATAATTGATTGATTGATTTAACGCCGTTTTCATTTTTTTTTCAGTCATATCATGGCAACCAGCTCAGCTAACTATATCCATACCAGTACTCCATGCGGCAGACTTTCCAAACAACTGGCTGATTTTCCACATAGACAGTTAGCCCATTGGTGAAAGACGAATGACGCTTGTAACAGTGACTGTTGTCAAACGTCGGTAAGCCTTGAATGTTGGCCTAGGTTTTAAGTTATACAGTACCCCTTGTTCTACTCCCATTGAACTACGCATCTGATCAATCGTATCAAAGGCGTAGAAATATAATATACAAGTAATCCAATGATCTGTTTGTTTAACGATATCGCTTATAAATTTATATCATTAAACTGTATCCATAATTGTATTTATGTAAATCTATGCAGACTGTATATACATTTATGTACTATTTCTTGAATGCAAATGCTTTTGTGAATGCATGTATGTTTGTATATAATGAATTGTGCACGATATCTGAGAGAAGGTGTACGTAAATGCGTAAAGTCATTTGTATATATAGACGTTTTGGCCCGATGCGAACGGGTGTTTTGGAAGTTTATTATTGAAAAAATTATATTGTTATATAACACGTGTCACCTAAATAAAAGTTCTTTCGTTGTTTATTGATTCCAATCACCTGGTTTAATCGCTTTTGACACGACCCCCGTAAGAAGTCTATTTATTTTATGGTGTTTTACTCTGCTTTCAATGTTCTCTTAGTTATAGCACATCGTTTCCTGGGTAAGTTATCAGTACTGTTGGTCCATTTATCCTGACACCATTGAGTCAGTCGTAATGATAACCCCACACATACTGAACGCCATGGAAGCTCAACATCTATAAGTCTATACCAACGAGGCGGTTTGAATGAAATAAAAATACCGTATACCAAATCCATATATAATCCAGAACTCTTGACACAACAGGGTAAAACATCAATTGCATTGACGCATATAAATGACATGTTGCTATACATTTTCAAAATAAGTACCGATGCAAATTCAAAGGCGACTCGACGAACTGTTGTAACAAAAGTTAAACCTGGTCAGATTACGCCGACTTATTAAGATGTCTTTACCCCGGGATAACACAATGCAATTTCGTATTTTCTCCGTTTCAAATGCATCAAAAGTCGTCTTAGTCGGAAAAAGGATCGACAGTTATAAATCTCACAGAAAAAATAATAATGCCTCCATTAATATTTCATAATAATTTGAATAAGACGATTCAGACGACACCCCTATCCGCCTCGGTGGTATAGTGGTAGAGCCTTGGGTTCGGCGAGAGGATGCGGTATCGATGCCCGACCTGGTCATACCAAATACTTTAAAAATGATAGTTATGGTTGCTTTGGCGTTCGGTGTTTTGGGATTAGCATTACGACTGACTGGCTGATATCAGGATAAATGAATCAACTAATCAAACAGGCGACCCCGAACCCCTTCGTGGGGTGGGAGAAGCTGCCTCTTAAACCCACACACTTTGTAAATCTGTAAATGTGACTTAAAACCTTGATATATCTGTCGAAATTTTCATTTACATGTATATAGATTTGATGTTTTCAAATCAATAGCATTGTCACACAAAACCTGTCTTTGCGAGACCTAAACAAGCTTTAGCAAGTAATATGTGAACAGTGTAGAAGTGGATCTACACTGTTAAAGAAAGCCACCCTGTTCCTTTTCCAATGGTTCTCTCTTGTCCTTGAGCAAGGCACACTTCCTAGCTTAGAACTGGTTTGTGTACCCATGTATCATGAATAAATGAACTGTCGCCGTGATATAACTGAAATAATGTTGAAAACGGCATAAACCCTCAATAAATCAAACACTTAAAACAAAGAAAACAAAGAAAGAAAGCTTTGACCTGTTTTATCAGGTTGTATCAATGTTAGCGATTATGTTTGCACGTGCATGAGTTGTTAAACATGTACCGCTTTTTGTAATTTGTAACAAAGAATTAACATTATTTACATTGTAACATTTGAGTATGCCAAGAATACCCAATCATTTACACTAAAGTGCGATTGGCAAAGCATGCTGGCTTGTCGACAGAAGACGCTGCATGGCATGTTGGGAGTTCTAGTCGAGCGATACGAAATCGCATTGTCATGAAAACTCATTTGCGCAATCGATTCCAATCTGCCATTGTTACTGCTGCTAATACACGGGCTTCTTAATAACCGAAACAGTGGTTAAACTACATACGTAATCGTCTACGGGAAAACGGTTTTAACGGACGACGTCTATTGCGGTGATGATAGCTTCTGTAGGAGAAATGAACGTCTTGCTGACTGTTTTATACTTGAATCAGATCGTTTCGGGGGTTGGGGTTCTGTCATGGTTTGGCCAGTCATTGCCCATATTTATCGACCACAACTAGTCCTGAAATCAACCCAATCGAGTACTCTGGTATATTCTGGATAGACAAATGAGACGTCGTCCCAATTCATTTGCTAACGTCAACGAACTTCGTCAAGAGCTTATTCAGGACTGGAACAATATTCCACATGCAGAAATCAACACTTAAGTCAATTCTAAGCACCTGAGATGCATTGCAGTTGTCTACAAAATGGATAATCATAAACGTTATTAAGTTTTCTTTTTCTTTTTAACCCCTACCTAATTTGATCAAAATTTCGCCCGTATTCTGTTGACCTTTGACTATCATGTTTGCACCAATCGATACATCATGGAACACTCTTTAAACGAATATATAACAATGATTTGTTTTTATTCAGCTATAATCATGCACATTTAGTGGAAGTTTATTATTTTGTTTAATATACAATTAAATTATCTTTTCTCTTGCCTTTTGCCACCATGTTTTGTACTATTTAATAGAAATTGTTCCTATTCTTGCGTAATGTTTTCAAAACTGTCTATTGCAAAAGGAGGTGGCTTTTTTATTGAGCTGCAAATATAGTTTTGCCGACCGTGCCCTTATTTTAGGTGACAATAAGACATTCTTACCTTAAATAATATAAGATTATTAAACATTAGTTATGTCCATGCGTTCTCCTGTCTATACGAACTGAAATAAGTTCAAACCGGCCATTTTAGGCATTAAAATGTGCTCCGTAGAAAAACCGAAAGACACCTGAAATGAATGTAGTGTAATTTAATTATACATTAAAATGAGCCAGTTTGGAGTTAATACACCCATTATGACTTATCTGCACCACTAGTCAATCAGCAAATCAATTAGTTAGTTAATCAATACAGGCACCAAAAGACACGTGGAATTCAGTGTGCGTGTTTAATTATACTAAATACAACTGGTTTTTGGAGTGGTGTGAGGTCGGGTTGGACATGTGGGACTACTTTGACTTACCTACCCACTATAACTCAACTTAACAGTCAATCAATAAATCCATCTATTTTCTATCATCCATTCCTTTTATCAGTGAAACAAACGTCCGTTGGCTACTCTGCACCCAATCCCTTCAAAATGTTGGGATTTAAAATAAATTAAAAAGCATTGCATTTAATTTTTCACCTATGCTTTGTGCAACCCCATTAGAAAAAGATAAGTTTGTTTGTATGATTTCGTACGTTGCTTTTAACACTATTTTAGTTACATCACGCCGTAGATATAAATGAAAATGAAGAATACACAGGAATTTATTTCTGCTTAGATATTAGAATTGGACTCTCAATTTATTTTTCAGCGTTAATTGTGATATGTCATGTTTATTTGTTAATTGCATAAAACAAATAAAGACTAAAATCCATTGTAGAGTAAGTAAGTAAGTAAAGTGACTTGTGCATATTTACAGATTTATATACGAATACATTTACAATTATAAAGAGCACCCGGCCCTATGGGCCTATAAGTCACCAAACATCTACACAAATCATGAAAGATTCCGATATTTACAAAACAATTGTTTTCTATTAGAATAAATAGTGAGATACATGGGAAAGGGGGAATGCACATGAATACTGTGCATGGAATTAAGTCTACTCAGAACTTAACAAATGAGTATATGCAGTAGAATACAAAGATGAGTATAGTGAGTATAATAGTAACAAGCCGGTAGGCGACGTGGGATTCGCCTTTGCATATATATATATACATATGAAGAACAAGTCTGATAGGGTCACTATTGTGGTGACACTGGTGAAAAGTGTGCAGCTTGTAAAAACACTCTGTGGTCAACCAACCATCTTTTATTACCATGCAAAGACGCATCAGTATACACCGAACCGTTTCGCCTTGGTATATTTTGCAAACTTCCTGCTGTAGCTCGGAAACCCGAGGTCGGAGGTCAATGACGTACACACCCTGTTTGTAGCTCTTGAATAGCTCTATGAGATAGTGTAATACAATCGCTATCGAATACTATCACTGCAGCGCTAGGGGCGATTGAAGTCAAACATGACTGTAAAAATACCAGAGAATAAATGTTTTTTGTTCTTAAAACGCGGTGTTTTAATAGCTGCATATCAACGGATGGGTCCTTAGCAACGAAACTCAAACGCGCACACCCTGAGCTGATTTGGCACCTATTCACCAACTTTCATTGGAATCGATCCGTCAGTTCTGGCTGTAGAGCTGTGCTTTACAAATATTTGGACAGACAGACTGACAGACTGACAGACACACACACAGACAGACGGAAAAGCCTGACAATAAGGGATACCTAGCCTAGCGAATCCCAATATATTTACAAGGAATCATTTAGCGTAGTCAAATAGTTTGTCATTTACCTGGAATAGGTGAATATGAAGATAATAAATATGAAATTAGAAGGATACTTATACTGATTGTAGATGTGCTAAACAGGAACTCTCAAGATAGCAGTAGTGCATACTTAAGCGAAGTAGTTTGTGTCAAAGTTTAGTATATCGGTAGACCCCAGACAGTGGTTTTAGTATTAATCTTGTACAAAACAACCAAGCTTCGGGTCCAGACGGAATCTGTATTGAAATGTACAAATGCACACTTGTGTATAAACTGCCTTATCTTAATAAGTTGTTTAATAATGTTTTTTGAATCAGGTTATTTCCCACAAATTTGGGGTAATATCAATTTATACCTGTTCACAAGAAAGGAGACGTAACAGATCCTAATAAATATCGAGGTATCTCCTTAATTGATACTCTGTGTAAAGTGTTTGTACATACTTTTATCTAGAAGGCTAACCTTATGGTGTGAAGAGTATAACATTATTGATGACTCGCAAGCTGGGTTTAGATCGGTATAAACTACGGATAACAATTTTATTCTATTTATCAGAAAAGAGAGGAAGATTGTACTGTTTATTCATTGGTTTTGCAAAAGCATTTGATAGTATTCAACATCGGAAACTGTGGTATGCTTTTGCAGGAAACAATATAAAGGGACTTTTTATCAATATTTTTCAATCAATGTACTCACAACTTAAGTCATGTGTAAAAGTTAATGATAAACTTACAAGCTATTTCAGTTGTAAAACGGGTACACGACAAGGATGTATTAGTAGTATGATAATGTTTTCTCTTTTTATCAATGACCTTCTTTTGTTGCTTAGATCTACATGTAAATGTGAGCGTGGTGTTTTTGTCTCTGAAGATGTTGAAGAGTTATACGCCCTTATGTTTGCAGACAACGTTGCAACTTTTTCCGATACTGTGCGTGCACTACAAAGTCAAATCGATATTATCGATCAATTTTGTACATCCACACATATGAATCTTAATCTAGATAGTCTTCCGTAATGGTAGAATACTTAAACAGACTGAAAAATGGTACTATAAAGGAAAACAAATTGAGACTTCATCTTTCTATAAATATCTGGGTCTTTAATATCACTTCTATATATTCCTGGACTGTTGTAGGGATAGCTTCGTCTAAAATGCGTGTTCTCTCCGCATCCGAAACAAGGTCCGGTGTTTGTTATGGGCCCGTATGCCTGAATCGAACGAAACTCCTGCTGATGTGCTGGTTGAGTCGGGTAACCGGTACCAGCCAATTTTCCTTCATACCGCCATTTTAAGACCTGTTCAGTCTTTAAACGTTTTACTTCAGACCTAACAGAAAAACTGTCACCATTTAACTCCGCCTTTAAGGAGTTAATTTCTTGCCTTTGTCCTCGAATCCTTTATACTAAAGCCTGTATATTGCTGCTTATATCCTGGCTAGCACATGTTTAACAACCACGTGGAACGCAATGCAATGTCCAGGAATAGAAAAAAACACGTCTGAGACGGTCAATACCCCAACGCTGAATTATATACTAGAACAAAGTGCGCATACACATTCTCGTGCACTCATACAGTACCACATATCGGAGCTAGACTTAACAAGGAAAATCAATTTTCGTCTAATTCGATAATCTCAAACGATGAAAATAACATTTATTCTAAAAGATAGAGCGCTGTATTACGCATACACTGGTGTAGGGCTAAAATGAAAGGGAGCACAAACTCACCATTTCTTGTCACTTATACAAAGCAGTAGTCATACCGACATTACTGTACGGGTGCGAAACATGATCAAATACATGTATGTATGTCTAATCAGGATTTTGGAAAAATAAACACATTCCAGCACTCCATAACGAACAACATTCAAGGGTTTCCTTACACACCCAGGATGCTTATAACAGAGACCATGATATGTCTAAACCTGTTAAACACAGTCAGTAACATTCGCAAGCTGGCATTTTGTACACAAAATGATACCAATTTTACCAAGCTCTATTGTTAAGGCGGTATTTTGTGTTCACTTTGTACATGTATACAACAAAGCCACCCTCGTTCGAGACTTCAAATCATGTATCTGACCTATTAAGAAAATACAATATTACCGATGTCATAGAAATATACCGTTGCAGGTACAACATCATCCAACGTGCTCGATACGGTGGTGGAAATGTTACGGTCTAGGGCGGTATTTTCACACATAAAACAGAACTTACAACAATACGTGAAAACGTAAATGCGGTTCGTTATTGTGATCTTATTGTTGTTCCCGTCATCGTCACGGTACGTACGTCAAACACATTAAGACAAAACATTGACGAACCATTTCATGCAGGAAAATGATTACGCGTTTTTGCTACAATTCACCCCTTCCAGAAATAAAGCGTTCTTCTGGGATATATCAACAGCAGATGAACTACGATCTGTATAATAATTGAGCCGTCCCGCGAGAAAACCAAGATTGTGAACTCTGCGTAAAGTATCGACCTGGATCAGCCTAAGCATGACCCGCACGCTTACCCGGATAGACACTTTTCGCCTCCTGTGGATATTCTGTTTCAGGAATCATTACTCTATAGCTCTATCCCGCTGAGACGGAATGTGTCCGCCCGGATTAGTCTGCACGGACTGCGCAGGCTGATCTGGGTCGATACATTACGCAGGGGAAGTTATGTTGGTTTTCTCGCCGGACGGCTATTATATCGTGTCAAAATATAGGCAATATCCCAAATCAAAAGTGATCACAGCATTCGCCCCGTCCTGTAATCAAGTAACTAATTACCATTACATTGACCAGAATGTTTCATTCTGCAATTTCACATACGCCTTGCATATTACCTTCCTTGAGTCAGTAAAAAAACAATGTAAGATAATTTCTTGGTATGTATCCATCATGCACACGTATTGATTTCTTCCTATGGTATTATAATTTATGCTATTCCCGCGACGCAGATGTTTGCAAGAATGTCGGCTGTTGGCCGAATATGACATCATTTCGAATACACATAAATGCAATACACATGAGAGACATTCGTTCATATATCTAAATATCTACTCTTATAATCAGTATGTACGAGTAATGCTAAAAACTAAATAAAAAAAGAGAATTCAATGTACATACTTTGATACGGAATACATCATTTATATGCGTGATCGAGCGATGGTGTAATTTTTATTTCAGTTTTAAGAATACAATTGGCTATACATACATGTAATGCAGAGACCACGTTAAGCGTGTGCATAACAATTGGTTGTCTGTTTTATTCGTCATGTTATGTTTCCTTATTCGTACTCGCCCGTTTTTCCCCAAAACCCACACGTTTCGTTTTCTTACAAATTTACTTATTATGAAAATAGGCATTATATCTACAATCTATGTTGTAGGTAAATAGAATGTAATGCAACTTATCACGCAAGATCGTATGTTGATATTTTTGGCTTCGATAAACTATCGAGATTTTTTATTTTACGAAACGATCAGAATTTGAACGCTAAAAAAACGATCACATGAACGAAAGAAAAAACACGTTCAGAATGATTGAGAACGAGTGAACGTTTTAAGACTGGATTGGAACGTGCGTGGAATGGAGCGGAAAGGAGCGTGATCGGTAAATTTGTTAATTTCATGATGTTCTCAACTGTACAAACAACTACAAAGCAGACACAAACAAACCGATACATCACCCATTTTAAAGTTTGCTAATTTTCAATAAATGACGAGGCTTCACTTACCCTTTACCTGAAACAGATGATATTTGACACCTTTGTAATTCAGGAAACAGTGATATAGCTCATAACAAAAAGCTGAATTACATGTACGATTTTTATTGTCCATTGTTATATTACATACAATAAGTTATAGATATATAACGTCTAAATCAATTGTACCAATTTATCTTTTTTTCCTTATCCTGCTTAACATACGTTTATGTGATATTTACTATCAGCATGGACACGAGTTATGTAATATTTACTATCAGCATGGACACAAGATATGTGATATTTACTATCAGCATGGACACGAGATATGTGATATTTACTATCAGCATGGACACGAGAAATGTGATATTTACTATCAGCATGGACACGAGAAATGTGATATTTACTATCAGCATGGACACGAGATATGTAATTTTTACTGTCTGTATGGACACGAGATATGAGATATTTACTATCAGCATGGACACAAGATATGTGATATTTACTATCAGCATGGACACGAGATATGTGATATTTACTATCAGCATGGACACGAGAAATGTGATATTTACTATCAGCATGGACACGAGAAATGTGATATTAAATATCAGTATGGACACGAGAAATGTGATATTTACTATCAGCATGGACACGAGATATGTAATTGTTACTGTCTGTATGGACACGCGATATGAGATATTTACTATCTGCATGGATACGAGATATGTGAAACAACTAAAGGACATTTGTGTAGTTTGAAATGGCGCTGTATCGTTCACCAATATAAAACTGTATTTATCATTGTACCGACATTTTGAATATGGATTAGATAGCAAATATGCGTAATTAAATATTTGCATACAATGCATAATACAGTTTTTTGCTTTATTGTCTTGAAGGTTTTTGTCTAATTATGATAGAGGATTCGAGTAATTACCTTGTTGACAAAAACATTAGATAACTGATTAGCCAACACTAATGTCGTACAAGTTTGAGTGCCCCTTGTCACAGTGTGTTCAGTTCTATTTCAGTACTCTGATTTTGCTTTATCTTCTTTTAGGTTTTTGTCTAATTATGATAGAGGATTCGAGTAATTACCTTGTTCACAAAAAGAAAGATAACTAATTAACACTAATGTCGTACAAGTTTGTGTTTGCTATATATACGGCGAGCAACCGTAGCAACCGTACCGATTTTTGATTTACGATACAGTAAGGATGAAGGTGATCGTCGTTTTTCTTGTTTTGGTTATCGTAAATGTCGAGGCAGCTGACAGAAACCGATTACAAGTACGGCCAATAGGAATGAAGAACTTTGAGTTGGAAAAGGTGATTGTAGTATTGTTTTATTTAATAAGACTGATCAGAGAAATATAAATGAGATAAAAAGGGTGTTTTGAGCAATGCCCCATAAAACTGAGCTTATGATCTCTAGGTGTTCATGTTATTCATTGCAGACTATTCTTGAAAGGGTACAGAAGCTTAACAATAAGCTAAAACAGGCACATATTTGAAGTATTTCAATAGTCTAAATGCATCCGTAGCTAAAATAAACAAATTTGGAAAAGCATTCAGTAACTGAATTTTATCCTTAGCTAGAGTGGACAGATATTGAAAGGAATTGAGTAATCTAAATGTATTCTTACCTGTAATAGGCAAACATGAGAATTAACACATCTAAATGTATCGTTAACTAAAATTGGCAAACACTACGCAATGATAATTCAACGTCATCGAATTATGTAGGTCATGTTAAGGTTATGTTAATATTGTTTCATCCGTATGTTCTTGTGGATGTTTACAACATGAGACCAACGATGTTGCGTGTGAGCTTCTCCTGCACGCCGAATTGCATTGTGTACGGTGAGACCGGTGTAGGCAGCAAACCTTTATCAATTGATATACATGTAGATACTCGCATAATAACGTTATGGTCTCAAACTCGTTTTTCCAACGCACGCTAAGTTACCTTCATTAATATACAATATTGCTTTAAGTAATTATTTAAATTCTCCAGAATCAAATAAATCAAATTATTTTTGGATTAATTATGTAAGAAACATAATCATTAAATGTGGACATATAAATATATGGGAAAGTCACTTGTTTCCAAACCATGAATGGCTCCAATTAAACGTCAAGCAGATTTTTATAAATAGGCAAAAACGTCCCCCGAATTTCGGGGCCGTAAACCAAACAATTAAAAAAGCGTAGCCTAGGAGCTCGTCAGGGTAGCCTAGGAGCTCGTCAGGGTCGTAAATCAAATTATTAAAAAAAGCGTAGCCTAGGAAGTTGGGGGTAAAGTTATTGAATACAAATTAAATATTTCTAAAGATTTGAAATAACGGTGAAGACATACATATTTTCTTAAATCTGTTAATACAATTTATTGATTTATAAAGGTTGCTTTTTTTTCAAACATATAACAGAGTTTTTCTTAACAATAATGTTGGTTGCTCCCTTTTCGATTACGTCACCACATGGTTCAAAATTAAAACCTATCCCATACTGGCGCCGCGCTTCCAAGCGGCGTCAATAACAATTGTTTCACAGCCGACTATTAACGAAGACAGGCCAATATTAATGAGTGACAGGAAATCATGTTACTTATAACTGTAATAGTTGTTTATAGATTAAATATGTTATGTTGTGTGCCTTAATAACCTGCTCAAATAAAGAAAATAATGAACACTTGTTATAGGAAGCTTAATCCTTTCCATGCTAGTTGGTTTCAATGGACTTATCCAGCTTTGTATTTTGAAGCATCCGTAGCAAATTCGAGGAATTTCGAGTTAAACATGATTTTTGTGAACGCTGACCGAATGCTTGCTCCTTGGGTGACCATTTTCAAAGATGTTCAACATTCTTTTATCCGTCAAAGAATCCAACTCCAGTGGGCGGGCCAGTTTTACGTATGTGTAAACATGTATAGTTCCTGTGTATGAAATATGAAGACACTCAGTCCTAAAAGTAGAGTGATGACATCGTTACATACTATATATTATAGCATATGTGGCCGATATAATTGAACAAGGTCGGTATTACACGAACTTGTCTTTTTGCTCTTAAAGGCAAAGTTGATTGTGAGTCACAACATAAAACTGTTCATATTTGTATTCTTTGATGTATATGTATGTGTACGTGTATGTGTAGGTGCATGTATATGTGAGTATATATGTGTATTTATACGTATGTGTGTATTTATGTGTAAGTGTATATGTATATGTATCTATATAAATATATGAAGCCATGTATATTCTGTAGATAAGTTTTGTGAATAATTGTGTATTTTTTTATTTTTATTTTTTGTATTTCTTCTGACTCAATAACAGTAAATACTACTTGGACTTTGGTAACAATTGAATTATAAATTAGTAAAATGATGTAAATAAACTACGATCAAAAGTCGCCTGTCGCAAAATATAAGTTCTGTAACTACGGAAAATAAAAAGGCTACTCTTCCCAGTCAATTACTAGCTCATTACAACATATAAGATTAGTCAATCTCGATTAAGAGTATCATTATGTATGATGTTTCTTTCTTTTTTTCTATGTGTGTGTTAATTGTAAATTGTGTATACATTCTTTTATTTAATGCTAAATTATGAGATACTGAGTTATATCAGTGAGATATAATCCATATCACCCACACTGTGAGTGATAATGTATGACGTCATTTTCCTATTTTCCGGTCATGTTATACTACACACGTTATATATATAAAGAAATACGTTATGGGTATTTTATTAGATTGGATACAAGCAACCTTATCTTATCTATACCAGGGGCGTAGCTGGACCTAAATGTGGTCTACGCACCATCCTAGGGGGGTCCGGGGGCCAGCTCCCCCGGGAAAAAAAATTCGTCTAAGGTGACTTCTGGCGTATATTTCACAATATCTTAAAAGCCTACTTGAATTGTTCTGATTTGTCCGTGTTCACCCTTTCCCCCCTTAGAGTCCAGTTTTTATTGCAATATCTAAATGAGCCTATTTGATACCCTTATGTACGGCATATACACACAAAATAATCTTAAATCATTTGCAGCATTCGGAATTTATTTTTTCTGGGGCATGCTCCCCCGGGATTTATTTTGTCTACATGGACTCAGGTGACTTCTGGCGTATATTTAACAATATCTTAAAAGCCTACTTGAATTGTTCTGATTTGTCCGTGTTCACCCTTTCCCCCCTTAGGGTCCAGTTTTTATTGCATTTTTCGCATTTGTTTCATTTTTATTTTTGGAACTCTCAAGATATTTCTTACGCACGTGCGTACGTGCGTAAGCCTAGCTACGCGCCTGTATACCCATGTATAATTCCGTATTCCGTAAATTTAACAAATCTGTCTTTGTGTCATTGTCTGACATTGTGCAGTAAACAAATACATTCACACAGATTCGTCCGCATGTGAACAGGTACGAAGACACCAAATAGTTTCATTATTTCATCATCAGTTATCATAAAATAAAAAGAAAATCTGTTTGTTTTGAGTGGATATGGAATATTTTTCAACTCGAAGTTATAACATTTTAACATTTTCACTCGCGCTATGCGCTCGTGAAAATATTCAATTGTATCACTTCTCGGTGAGATATATTCCATATCCACTCAAAACAAACAAATATCCTCTTTTTATTATGTGTGTGTTAATTGTAATTTGTTTATATATTGTCAAAATGACAAGAAACTGTACAGTTTACGTCAAATAAAATTATTATTGTCTAATCGCCATTGCCATTTAAGGTTGTATGAGGTAATAAGGAATTATTTCCCCAAAGAAACTGATAAAGCGGTAACGTCTTTGTGTACGGAATTAGTAAAACAACTGATACCTTGAATATTGACCTAGGACGTCAACACACTGACTCGCCCAAGGTCACTTTGTATGCAGATAATACGCCCATATTCGAAAAAAAATCAACATGTTACTATACATTTGTTTGACGATCATAAATAAGTCTTGTCGCTTAATTTTCCTAAAATGCGGATGTTCTATGTTTTGACAGTAGTACTACTAATTTACTCGTTTCAGTACATGGGAAAATGGTACCTATATGCCCATATAGTGGCTTGCTCTTGGACAGGTTCGGCACAATTTAATGATTGGCGGTTAACACAGCATATGGACTCAAATGGTCAAAGTTTCACAATGGAAGAAACCTGGAGGTTAGTAAGATGGGATTTTTAACGTTAATCTTCTATGCATTTCCATTTCGGTGGCTTTAATAGACATTTACTTTTTATTAGTCAATGAAAATATGTGTACCTATGTTCGTAACATACATTATGTTGTGGATAGGCCAGGGGTTTCAAAGCAGTCCTTAGCTGACCTATTTGTTTGTATGATAATCAGTACAAAACATTAACTGCAGGTTAGCTCTTTTACACTTGGTATACATATTTATGGTTCCATAATTAGACATTAATGTGCTAACAATCCTATTCGATTTAGATGATACTTGTAAATACTTCACATGTACTATAAATGAAACTATTCCTCCCATCAGGAAAGACGGAACATGTACTTCTACAGGTGCCAGGGCCACTATGACATCAACAGCAAGCATGACTGCAGTGGATCAAATTGGTAAATACAAATAAACATGAACATACACTAGGTATTGTTGTGACTTTCCGTAAGCATCTCATTAATGAAATTGTCAACTCTTAAACATTTTACATAGAAAACAACAGCTTCCACACACCTATTTCTGATGTCAGAAAGTATTCGTAAAAACGTTATCAAAGTGTTCAACGACTTTCCTTGCTATAGAAGTATGTATATTGAAAACGAATCAAATCTCAATACGTCAAACTCTATGGTTGTCGTTTTGATTCTTTGATTTAGTCTAAAATATATCCAGTTTGAATACTATTTACCGCGATGTACTCTATCTGCATATTGTAGTTAACAAGATATTGACAATTGTTTTATGCGAATTAGATTTATATCTGAAAATAGTTTGCTGTTATAGACTGTGACATGCCACTCACTATTTTCTTCAAATTAGTCAATGACCTTGTCAGAGAGGCCAATAACCAACTTTGGAGTTGATATGTGATATGAAAGTATCGCTTGTGGTGTATGCGGACGACATTGCGTTGATTAAATAATGTAAGGACATTCCTATTTTAAATATATTATATATAACACATACACGATTTACAAATCGTACCGTTTATTTGAATACATACACATACAAATGCGGATATTTTAGAAGAAATTTTGGAAACATTTTTACCTGAAACTCTATATATGTCTGACAATTCGTAATTTGAAATAATATTTAGTTACAATTAAATATTAAGGTATATATATATCTGACTTAAAGGCCTAGCGAATTAAATGTTTTATTGTCAAACAGTATTTACATTATTTATCGTGCATGTAGTTAATTGTGTTTGTTGGATGCCCACATGTCACAATAATGATAACTCACTTATGTTCATATCAATACAATTTCTATGTTGCGGAAATAATGTTAAAAAAGATAAAACTCCCGTAATAAATTAAATCGGGTTTTGGAATAGTTTAAAAGTTGAATTGTATGAGCTAGTAATGACGTTAAGATTGTTATATTATTTCAGGAGACATATGGTCAGGAACAAAGATCATCATGTGTACAGACTACACTAACTACGTTATCACCTGGGGCTGTGTTAAAGAATCTGTACATAGTGGTGTATGTGATGACTATTATGTCGGAGTGAAAACTCGTAAACCAAAAATCTCTCAGAAATACATAGACGAGATCAATCAGAAACTAAACCAGATGTGGGGTACTTCTCTGTCAGAGATGGTGTTGGTACGTCACAACAATCGTGAGTTTTAAAAATATATTTTGTTCGTCAGAAAAAAAACCACGGACGTATTGCTTAAGCAATGTGTCAAAAAGACAAGACATTTGTAAAAATTGGACAGAGCTTCACGACCGTCCCGATTAATCACAAACGTTCCACCAACTCAAACCCGACTTAGGCTTTGTGATGGAGACCGTAAGGAAGTTTTAAGGAAGACTCGGGTATATCTTTCCTCAAGTATACATTTCGCTATCATCCCTCAGACTTGACTCCACGGAGTCTTGTCCGACGTTCATAGAGTACGCATTACTGGTTATGAGTGTGTATTCAACCAAGTATCAAGGTATATATTATTGTCTCTCTTACTGCAATGAAGTTCACATTTTTGAAAAAAATTGCCAACAGACATGTTAACGGATATTAAATCCAAAGACGACAAGGATGACATTTTCAGTCAAAAATCGGTGAACATGTGAATTTGTTTTTCTTTTTTGGTAGTTCTAAGAATGATACAGGTATATGTGCTAATTTATTTTATATTAACGAACCATAACCCATTAAGTTATAATATGGAAGTTTAGTTCGTAAGGTAAAGAGCATACACTAAATAAACAACTATATGTCGATCAGGTTATTATGTTATCACGGCTCTTCAAATTTACCTCTCCCTATATATTACGGTTTAAGGTAGTTTCTCATATATGCAGGGACTTAACGCACCATTGCTATTTCGTACCCGGTCACTGCTCTTGATTTAAGGAATTGATATACCATAATATTATATACATTCATAAGTAATGGTTTGGTCCTGTGATAATTAGTTCATGCTGGACGTATGCTTGTATGATTCTGACAACACAACTGGAACTGTCGATAAAATACAGTCGTGAATTGTCGTATAACACAGTGTCGCTTCATACACCAATTTAAGAACGTTCACGAATATACAGCGTCTATCTGTTCTTGAGCACAGTGGACCAACTGATCTATACAAGCAATCGCTGTTACTTAGTTTTAATAAGTTTGTTCGTTAATTATTTAACTACCAATCATAACTTTTAAAATGTGTCGGATATAACACACAGGACGTTAGCGAATTTGTCTCGTCAATATTCAATGCTTTGCTTTAAGATGTTATGCTTCAAAGTTTTATCATTTAAGCCTTTATAAATATGTTTTTCTAAATAAGGTAATCCCGATTTCCAACAAAAGTATTCAGTACAACAATCCTCCCATGCGATACGAAATACATTTTCGATTGGATTAATCTAGAAATAGCATGTCAACAAATATAATTTTGTTTTCTAAATGCATGTTTGTCCCTTACTAAAACAATTATTGTGTGTAATTAAGTGTATACAAACATTTCTGTGGTTTGGTAAAAGCATTTGAGGGGATTTGTTTCTTATAAGAGACAATAGTGTTATGCTTATTTCGATGCTGATTTCTTATTGTATTTGAGTATAATATTTCGTTTTCCTCTCACATATTTTATTATCATATATACTTTCAGCCTGTGGCCAACCTGTCCGGGGGTCGGGTAGAATGTTTAAAACATATTGAGAGAAAATACCGACACACGATCGCCTTTCCAGGAACATTACTAGGCTGTCGTTTTGGAATATTACACAACATTCATGTAGCATTACTTCTACAAAATATACAAAACAATTGACATAACTTTACTCATGTTACACAGATCGCACTTAAGTTGTCATAACAAAATCGAATAAATCTTTGTTGATAGATCACTGATTTATAATCTATACATTCCTCTCTGTCTCTGTTTTCCATATGGAATCGTATTTAAAGCCGTTTTCAACATAATTATCAATCATCAATTATATTAGTTATTTATGATCCCTGGGTAAACAAGCCAGTACTTGCTAGGATACGTGTTTTGACAAAGGACACTCCACTATGTCCGCTTCGACAGTGGATCGATCGGGTGTCTTCCGGTTTAAAGTATCCGACACATTTTAAAAGTTATGATTGGTAGTTAAATAATTAACGAACCAACTTATTTAAACTAAGTGACAGCGATTTCTTGTATAGATCAGTTGGTCCACTGTGCGCAAGGACAGATAGACGCTATATTCGTGAACGATCTTGGATTGGTGTATTAAGCGACACTGTGTTATACGACAACTCACTACTGTATTTTATAGACAGTTTCAGTTGTGTTGTCAGAATCATACAAGCATGCGTCCGGCATGAACTAATTATCACAGGATCAAACCATTACTTTATGTATATAATATTATGGTATATCAATTCCTATAACCTAGAGCAGTGACCGGGTAAGGAATTGCAATGGTGCGTTAAGTCCTTGCATATGTTAGAAATTACTATAAACCGTAATATAAAGGAAGAGGCAAATTTGAAGAGCCGTGATAACATAAGAACCTGATCGACATATAGTTAGGAAATATATCTCATTGTGAGTGATATACCAGCTCTTATATCACGATTTGGAGTTCAGGTGTGTAGTAATTAATGACGTAAGGCGAATAAACGGACGGGGTCGTTGAGAGCAGGGCGGGCAATTGCTCCCTTGTCACAGTGTGTTCATTTCTATTGAGTAGACGGGTAAATTCACCCAGGATGCATGAGTATGTGAACAGTGATCGTGACTTGACATATATCATGTTGTAAACGACCTCAAACCCCCAACAATACAAACAAAACGACCTATGAAAGCATGATGAGCAATGGCTCTGCTTTCTACACTGTTTTCAGTTCTATTGTATAGTTGGGTTGATTCACCCAGGAATTATGAGTGTGAGCAGTGAGTGTCATTTGACATAAATGCTGTTGTAAACGGCCTAAAAAAAACAACGCAATCAAAACGACCTTTGAAAGCATGATGACCAATGGCTCCTCTTATTACACTGTTTTTAGTTATATTGAGTAGATGGGCTGATTCGACCAGGACGCATGAGTATGTGCACTGTGAGGGTGATTGGACATATATGCTGTTGAAAACGGCCGAAAACCCCCAACAATGCAATAGAAACAACCTTTGAAAACATGATGAGCAACGGCTGTTTTCACCACAATGTTTTCAATAGTTCCTTTATAGAGAGTTTGTGCAGTAGTTTTTTTAGTAGTAATTTTATATTTTATATAAGTGACACGTAATACAAGTTATACATACAACATAATAATATAACAGTATAACAACATTAACATTTGTTAATAATAATTGTACATATGTGGCGTATTACAAAGCCATACGAATGGCTTATGAGTCACTAGGCATCAATCAATAAAGGTACTAATAAAAAGTGTTAATAAATGATAATATAATATTATGAATAGTTATTAAACATGATTAAATGGAGTAAACTATTTCAGATCTTTTTAAATAACAATTTTGTATATATATAGCAGATTTCTTAATAAGTCTTTTATCTGTCAGCATGTATTTCAGTCGTTGGGCAAATGGCACATCTAAAACGTCTGGCAAAATGTCTTAACTGAGAGTATTTTATGCATTTAAACAGGAAATGATACTCCCTTTCCAGTCCTCCACTTGTCCCCAGAAATTTGTCCAAAGTTTAGTCATGGCTTATCAGTCCTGGTAATCAGCTGTATTAATTAATTTGCCATTAACAGGGATTCCCTACTGGGCAACAGTCCCCCATTAGTTATCTCTGTCCGATTCATGACACCATCACAACATCTGCATTGTTTGGCAGTAACATTGCACTGTAGCTTTATCATTGCATTCAGTGTAATATAAAAGCGAAGTCATATTTGTGATTGCTGTTTCTTTTAGGAGCTTTTGAATAACACTTATAAAGAAGTAAAGATGACTTAATAAAATGTAATAGAGTTTGTTTACATTATGACTATTATTTGTTTAACCATTTCCATCATACGACAATTCTGCAGTAGACGCATTTAAACATATTTTGTCAAAATATAGAAAATCTCTATAGTTGAATGACTCAAAGTGGAAAACATTGTGGCAAAAGGAGAAATTGCTCGTTTTGTGCAATTTCTTCTTTTATCACTATTTTTTCAAAAAACCTGTCTGCTGCAGAGGCATCAGAAAGCGTCTATATGAGGGAAAGGATTAAAATTGGATATATGATTTCAGCACAATTTGTTCGGCCTACGAAGTCGTAGAGCTTACATGTTTGTTTTAAGTATTGCTTTTTTACCATACACATCAAATTTGCAGCAGATGACTTTGAAAACGCCTTGGCAAAAATATTGAAAATTTCCATTAGTGTAAGAGTAATTATTGAATAGAATTGTAGACAATATGACAAAAACAGAAATTTCTCATAATGAGCAAATATTCTTGTGTAACTCATCTTCTGCACACACGTCAACATTGGTTTGCAAGTGGGAAATAGTTAAGTAGATTTACGTTCACATATTAACCCTTTCCCACTGGCAGACACATTTAATGTCATGTTACTTAAAGAAATTTTGGTAAGAATGTGATTTTAATATAAAGAAAATAGTTTGAACCTAAGTCATTACGGGTAAGAGATCTACATAAGGTATGCGTAACATAGTGTAAGAATAGAATGAGACGTTCATAAGATAAACACATTTGAGGCAAAAACATAAGCATTTTATTACCTAGATAAGGATACTGTTTTTAGCTCGACTATTCGAAGAATATGAGAGCTTTACTACTCGCCCCGGCGTCGGCGTCGGCGTCCGGTTAAAGTTTTAGGGCAAGTTGGCATTTTCATTCATAATTATTTGTGCTAGGGCTTTCATATTTGAAATATAGTTACATCTTATACCTTTCTTTACATTGAATGCTGAAGATGCTGAGTTTGACCTTCTTTTTGGGGGAAAAACATGATTTTGTGTGGTTAAAGATTTAGGGCAAGTTGGAATTTTATTTTAATTTTTAATTTTTTTCAATAAGTACTTGTGCTAGGGCTTTCATATTTGGAATATAATTACATATAATACTTTTCTTCACATTGAATGCTGAAGATGCTGAGTTTGACCTTCTTTTTGGGGTAAAAAACATGATTTTGGGTGGTTAAAGTTTTAGGGCAAGTTGGAATTTTATTTTAATTTTTAATTTTTCTCAATAAGTACTTGTGCTAGGGCTTTCATATTTGGAATATAATTACATATAATACCTTTCTTCACATTGAATGCTGAAGATGCTGAGTTTTACCTTCTTTTTGGGGTAAAAAACATGATTTTTGATGGTTAAAGTTTTAGGGCAAGTTGGAATTTTATTTTAATTTTTAATTTTTCTCAGTAAGGACTTGTGCTAGGGCTTTCATATTTGGAATATAATTACATATAATACCTTTCTTCACATTGAATGCTGAAGATGTTGAGTTTGACCTTCTTTTTGGGATAAAAAACATTATTTTGGATGGTTAAAGTTTTAGGGCAAGTTGGAATTTTATTTTAATTTTTATTTTTTCTCAATAAGTACTTGTGCTAGGGCTTTCATATTTGGAATTTAATTACATATAATACCTTTCTTCACATTGAATGCTGAAGACGCTGAGTATGACCTTCTTTTTGGGGTAAAACACATGATTTTGGGTAGTTAAAGTTTTAGGGCAAGTTGGAATTTTATTTTAATTTTTAATTTTTCTCAATAAGTACTTGTGCTAGGGCTTTCATATTTGGAATATAATTACATATAATACATTTCTTCACATTGAATGCTGAAGATGTTGAGTTTGACCTTCTTTTTGGGATAAAAAACATTATTTTGGATGGTTAAAGTTTTAGGGCAAGTTGGAATTTTATTTTAATTTTTAATTTTTCTCAATAAGTACTTGTGCTAGGGCTTTCATATTTGGAATTTAATTACATATAATACCTTTCTTCACATTGAATGCTGAAGATGCTGAGTATGACCTTCTTTTTGGGGTAAAAAACATGATTTTGGGTGGTTAAAGTTTTAGGGCAAGTTGGAATTTTATTTTAATTTTTAATTTTTCTCAATAAGTACTTGTGCTAGGGCTTTCATATTTGGAATATAATTACATCTAATACCTTTCATTCATGATTTTTAACTTTAATATGGAGTTATTGCCCTTGATTGACTTTTAAATGTATGTATCTATTCAGTTGCTTTTACATATAGAGTATATATAATTTAAAAGTACTTAAGTGCAATATAATGAAATAGTGCTTTATGTGAATAAGAGGCATATAGTCGAGCGCGCTGTCCTCCGACAGCTCTTGTTGGTCAGATTGTCAATTCTAAGACTAGACCAAATTTAAGAATGTAGTTTCACAGGAGTTGTTCTCAACTCTTAACAGGTAAGTTGATTTTAAAACTTCTATTTCTTTCAATTTGGGATAATTTTAGAATAATTCTAAATGTTCATGAAAAATCTTGGTTTTAACTTGAAACTGTGCTCTATTGATAGGAAACCTATACTCTTAATGTAAATGAAAGAATTGAAACAATAATGTCATTGCTAAACCTCTTTTAAGAATTTCTTCTGTTTATTTAAAAAAAAAAATGCATTGTTATAATTTCGTAATACAATCATTTTATGAAGTTCAAATTTTGAAATTAGCTAAGTATTCTTAGTTCAATTACTTACTATGTGTTATGGTTAAGACAAATGCGGAATACATTCTTAGTCTGTAAGGTATTTCTCACATGCAAGCATAAACTGTATATAAGCTCAACCTGACTACATCTGAAAATCCCTATTTTAAGCTTTATTTTCCAAAAATATTTGTATGTTTAAATTGCAACAGCAGTTCTGACTGTTTTTGATGCATAATATATTTAGACCACGCCTTTTGGACTGTACATGTTGTGGAAAACGTCTTTAAGTTGGCAAATTAGTATGGGTGAGATTGGGGGCAAGTTTCTGGAGGACTTAGAATCCCGAAACTTATAAATAAACCCCTGCATCTGCTTGGATGCAGAATGAAATGCTGGTAGATACCATTTATATGACAGCAATATTGATCACAATAAACACCTATATATATATGTAAACACATACAATGAATCTGAAATATACCTGGGCGAAAAAGGAAAGTTAATAAAGTTGAAGAAAGATGCTTCCTTACTCCAATGAAACTGCTAACCCTATCCCTTTGAATTTTTGTATGACCGCCCTCTATTTGCGACCATTTAACCCTTTCCCTCATATGGACGCTTTCTGACGCCTCTGCAGCAGATGGCTTTTTGAAAACATAGTGACAAAAGAAGAAATTGCTCAAAACGAGCAATTTCTCCTTTTGCCACAATGTTTCCACTTTTAATCATAGGTTATCCATTCAATTATAGAGATTTTCTAGTTTTTGACAAAATATGTTCAAAGCCGTTTGCTGCAGAATTGTCGCATGAGGGAAAGGGTTAAGATACTGATGCAGATGACTTTGAAAACATTGAGATGAAAAGTAGAGTTGCTCATGATGGGCAATTTCTCCATTTGCCACCAAGTTTTCAAATATATTCAATAGTTATACGTTCCTATTTAGAGTTTTGCTGCAATTGTCAACATATATTTTCAAAGCGGTATGCTGCAGATTCGTTGTATAACTATAAGGGAAAGGGTTAAAGCATATGTTTGTAAGAGTAAACAATGTTGTGTGAGGAGAAATTTCGTTCCTTTTGCCATAGTGATTTCAAAAAAATTCTGCTTTTCTCCATAATAATTTCAAAACTTGGGTGTATCAGCAAATACAGCAAAATCCATCTCTGCATCTTCAAAAGTTCACCCAATACCTATTTAAACGTTTTTTAACAAAAATTCGTCTACTTTGTATAAATACCTACCAATGCATTTGACTTATTTGATCCAAATGGACAATATCTGTATGAAGTTAATTGAAATACTCTGTGAATAATTAAAAGACATATTGAACTTCCTGTATATGCATGTTGATTTCTGGTTGAAATTGCTAGGTTGCTTTTGCGAGAGCAAGTTTTTGGAAAAAAAAGAAGAAAGTGATCGTTATAAGCAATTTCATCTATTTTTATAGTTATTTCAAAATTTGTCTGGAGCAAAGGTATAAAAAGTCATCTGTATCATGAAGGACTACAATATGTATCTATAACCAAGCATTTACAGTATAAATTTATCAATGCATAGGTTGTTGTTTCAGGCAAATATTTTACTTTATTACAATTGAGTAAATCTACTCTAATTAAGAATGTATATATTTTAATTACAAATATTACAAATATATTGATACTAGAATATTTTGTTGTATTTCTACCAGAAAAATAATGAAAGATATCTCTTCGGATAAAAACACGGTTTTTTAACACAGTTACTCAGATTAAACCAGCAATGACCAGAGACACTAGTTTGCTTGGGTAATAAATCATGACCTGCTGTGCTACAGACACCGTATCTAATTTTATGGGCCTATTATAACAGTATTTAAGATTGGACCAAAAGTTGAAAAAATCCTATTTCTCGGGGATGTGTGGAGGAGTGTTTCCACCACTTTTGGTAAATTACATATCTCATAGAGTCTTTCTTTAATTTTTAAATTCCTAAAGTGTCCTGTTTCAATACGAAGAGGTAAAGTTCCATTTCTAACGTGTGCTATGAAAGAGCGAAGGTGTTTCGATAGGAACATTTTAACGTAGTTTTCACATGTAAATTCATTTTCTTAGGTCTCAATATGTCCTTAATTTCGGTTGTGCTTGAAATGTTTCTGTCCATTGTAAATAGTTCATTTGTTCGTAAGTTTCAAATGTATGCCGTGAAATCGTATCCAATGATTAACTGCCCATCGAATGACTTTGGTACAGGTCCTTGAGGTTTAGTTTTTCAAAGATGTTTTTAATATCTGAACACCAGCTACGTGGATGATCATAGTCCCAGAGAAACACTTTCTGTGTTAGCCTGTCACCAGGCATCGTAACAAGTCTATGCCATAGTGTTATCATTGCGGAATGTCTCCTCGACTGTGTCGTTTGCCATCCTACATCGCCGTTTATGGTGACATTTGAGGCATGTTTATGGACTCCTAAAAAGGCTCGAATCGCTCTAGTTTGTATTGTATCACACTTTGAATATAGCTTATAACACCACACTGCGGCACTTAAATCCATTATAGGCAAAACACTTAAGTTGAATAGTTTCGTGTAAACATTAAAAGAAAGTCCGTCTATCGATCTTGCCTTGTTAAGGATTCCACCCAGAGCACGGCCAGCCGACTAGGCGAGTGTATTTGCTGTCGAAGTATAGTCTAGTGATTCAGTAAAACTACATCCCAGGTACTTATATTTTTCAACTTCATTTATAGTTTCCCGTCTGACTTTGTAGTAAAACACAGTGCGATCTTGACTAAGTCTTCTAAAATGCACAACACTAGTTTTTGTCACGTTAATTTTCATACGCCATGACTTACACCATATATATAACGTGTCTAACATGTTTTGCAAATCTTGTTCACTTTCGCCTAAAATAACGATGTCGTCTACATACAGTAGAATGCAAATCTTTTCGTCACCGACTGGTATTCCAAGGTTCATAATTTTTATTTTCATAGCTAAATCATTTATATACAGTGAGAAAAGAGTAGGTGAAATAATGTTTCCTTGTTCAACAGAACATTCTATATCAATATAGTTTGTATAAGGTCCATTTATATTCACTCTGGCCTACTCCTCTCGACAAACACATATTAAATGAATGTATCAAAATTTGTTGAGAGTTTTTATTTTTAAACACCACATAAGGTAGGCAATGTTCACCGCACGATTTACCGTTTTTGCATTTTGATAAAGCGGTGGTTATTTTGTCTATCGTAATCGCTGAGTTAAGAGCATCTAATTCGCTAATGTCTTCGTGTAATGGGTTTTCGTTAATTTGTGTTTCGAGTTCATTCTTAAACCGTTTTACGTCCTCATTGAAATTCTCATCAAAATCGGCCCCTGCACTAGCCTTTGTTATACAACCCTCTTCATCAACGACTTCAAAAGAAATATGTGTTTTTCATTTGGGTCCAAGATCGTTTATTTGTTTCCAAAACGTATGTGCGTTATCTGAACAAATCTGTTCTAGTTCTATTTGTTTATTTCGTGAGTATAATCGAATAGGATTGTTAGCACATTAATGTCTAATTATGGAACCATAAATATGTATTTCTGCTTAAATTGGTATACACGTCTATATTCGTTTTTCTCTCGTTTTAACCCTTTACACTTTAAGTACTGTTTTCGCTGATACACACTTCTTTAAACAAGACATCTAAAGTGTCGTTCCACCAGGGTTTAGTTTTATTTCTGAATCGTCTAGCCGTTTTCTTTGAAATACACTTGAATTGTACTTTTTTTTTAATTCATTGTAATACAAGTTACGAATATCGGTGCACCAAGAATCAATATCACTTTGATTTGACGTTTTTGTTTGTATTTTTTCAATTATATCTGAGAGCGACATATCATTGATAAGATCCGGGGATACTGAGGTAATGTCGAAATGTTTCCCTTGTAGTGGATTACAATTATCGTCGATATTTGTATTTACATCGTTTGTCGTACGTATAGGTTGTGTCACTGTACAAATAACTAATTCACAATGAAGCACAGATTGATCAGGTAGGGAACAAGAAGCCTTTATGTATGCACACTAAAACTCCTGAACATGTCAATATTATTGTGCGAAGTAAATACATACTCAACGACAGCCTTACCTTTAATTGATATGGAGGTAGATAGATATTCTTTATTTCCTCCATATTTGAAGAGTTAGTACATTTCATAACAAACATTACAGAAGTGAGAACATAAATAAATACATATATACACACAAACATATAAACCTACATATATATACACACATATATACATACACATACACATACACATCCATATATATATATATATATATATATATATATATACATATATACATATACACATCCACACATACATATACACACATACATACACACAAACATATACACAAGCATACGAAAAGTCCTTGAAAACGGGGAAACAAAAAGGTTATTTACAGTAGTATAATTTACATGCAGTCAAAAAAAATAAATATAGTCCAATTCGTAAATCTCCTCGGACGAAACGAAACTCAGAGAAGACATATATGGACAGGTGTATGAGACACGTTTAGAAGTAAAAAATAACATTTGCATGTAATGAATACAATGATCAGCCTGTGCATTCGGGCATTTTTATCATTGTCAACACTGTTCGTTACCCATGAAACAGTACTTATATCAAAAGCAAGTCTTTACCAATGTGGTAATTTGATAGAATCACTCATGATGATACAAATAGCTGGATACCAGGGGAATAGGCTTAAAATATAAATCACTAACACAGTTGATTATATATTCCATACTCACAAATATTCGCTAATTTTAAGGACTTTTGGTTCCTCAAACTGTTCCGTAATACGCTGTTAACGTAGCATACGGGTACATGTTAATAAGTGATGGCTGAAAGAAAACGCATTTAGAATAAGTGGTGATTCATATAACAGCTTATTTGTTCTACTAACCAGGATTTATAAATCTTAACAAGCTTGACATCTTGTGTAGTTGTATTAGAGTAACCTTGAAGCAAAGTACCCTTATATCGGCTGTTATTTGTAGGGACGGGTAACCTGATATTATTTCTATAATCTGTTGTTCAGGCATTAACTGACATAAGGCAATGCAATCTGCGTTAACATGTCTGTATACTATATTAGTTAAATGACTGATATAGTCTTTATCTACACACGTCGCATAGAAATTGTTTACTATCTTGTTTTTAAGTAAGATGGCAATACCCCCTGATCCGCATGTTGCTTTGTTTTTCAATGCTTTTCTATTGAAACAATATGACGTGAAACCTTCCCCGGAAATGAACTCTCTTTTCCCGCAATTTTGTCTCTGTCAAACTAATAATGTCGGCATTAAGATTGTATAAGATATATTTTCGAGGTAAATAGTTGTTTTTTGTCCATCCGTGTACGTTCCATGTAACGATATTAATAGTATCGATGCATGACTGGGTTTCGTCGAATTGCTGAGGGTTGGAGTTGTAGCTCACCTGTTGTAGGATATATGACTGTGCATGTGAGATCGAGATTATGGTAAAATCGTTCACTGTACCACCGAAAGGGATTTGTCCTGCAGAGGTGCGGAGACCAGTGAACACATTCTAACCCTTTCCCACAGGCAGGTGTTTTATGCCACTTTCTACACTTATTTAGTCTCGCTTCCAAGATCAAAACCCCTACAATGCGAAAATCGAGCTTTGAAAGGATGGCGGGCATTTGCCCCTTTTGCCATTATGTGTTCACTTCTATCGCATAGCTGGCTTGATCCACCCAGGAATCTCGAGTGTGTGAACTGACGGGGTGGCATAACTGGAATGATGTTGAAAACGGCCTAAAGCCCCAACAATACAAACAAAACGACTTTTGAAAGCAGAGCGGGCAATTGCTTCCTTTATCACAGTATTTTCAGTAGCCGGATTGATTCACTTAAGACGCATGAGTGTGTAAACAGTGAGGGTGATTTGACATACGTGATGTTGAAAAGGCCTCAAACCCCCAGCAATACAAACAAAACAACATTTGAAAGCATGATGAGCAATTGCTCCTCTTTCCACACTGTTTTCAGTCATATTGCATAGTTTGGTTGATTCACCCAGAACGCATGCGTATGTGAACAGTGAGGGTGATTGGACATAAATGCGGTTGAAACGGTTTTAAACTCCGTACAATGCACTCAATAAGACATTTGAAAACATAATGAGCAATGGCATCTCTTACCACACCGTTTTCAGTCCTATCGCAAAGTTGGGTTCATTCACTCTGAAGGCATCTGTATGTGAACTGTGAGGGTGCTCGGGCACAAATGGTGTTGAAAACGGCCATAAACCACAACAATGCAATCAAAACGACCTTTGAAATCATGATGAGCAATGGCTGTTTTTACCGCAATGATTTCGATAGTTCATTTATAGAGAGTTTGTGCATGTTGGAACGGGGTTATTGGAAAATCGTTCACTGTACCGCCGAAAGGCATTTGGCCTGCAGTGGTGTAAAGACCAGTTAACGCATACTAACTCTTTCCCACATGTAGATGTTTTATGCCACTTTCCACCCTTATTTAGTCTTGACACAACTCGCTTCCAAGACCCCTACAATGCAAACAAAACGACATTTGAAAGCATGGCGGGCAATTGCCCCTTTTATCACAATGTATTCAGTTATATTGCATAGCTTGGTTGATTCACCCAGGGATGACAATTGTGTGAACTGACGGGGTGGTATGACTGGAATTATGTTGAAAACGGCCTAAAACCTCAACAATACAAACAAAACGACCATTGAAAGCAGGGCGAGCATTTGCTCCCTTTGTCACAGGGTGTTTAGTTCTATTGAGTAGCTGGGCTGATTCACCCAGGACGCATGAGTATGTGAACAGTGGGGGTGATTTGACATATATGATGTTGAAAATGGCACCGTTATTGTAATGCGTGTTACGTTTAATTGCTATTCATAAGATGTTAAACAGCTCTATAAACGATTACTAATGTGTGTCAATTCTCGTTCCGTCTGAAGCAAACATAATATCAAATTGAGAAATGGCGCAAAAAACAAATCATAGACATATTCAGTGAAAAGTGTTTATAAAAAACATCCTTTATTTACGTCGCGTTCAACATAAATCACAGTTAATGAAGACAAATCACACTTAAACACACATAAATCGATGGGGCTGAAACCGCTTATATTGATGTCCTAAAAACACACGGATAATTTAAACAAATTTTACGTCTGTGATTTATGCCTAAATAACGACTTTTACCTAAATCAAAGCACTGAAAGTGATGACAGCATGGGCATGACTACAGATTACATTTTGACATGGATTTACCGATCCAGAAAGTCTAACGAGAACACTTTACAATAGCACTTTGTAAGATCCATATATCGAATGATAAAGGAAATTAACACAAAAACTGTAAACACAGTATCGATATACTAAAATTTGACAATAAACTTTTCCCTAAATTATGCGCATCGGCTATCTTTGTAGTTCCTGTTTAGCACACGTACTTGAATACAAAGGACTATAGCCGTTATTTTATAATGCAATTAACTGATAAACATGTCATATCAAAATCAAATGAAGGTGTCTGCCTAACAATGAGAAATGTATTGAGAATCTAACTTTAATATCAAAGCAGAAATAACATCCTATGTTATCTACGTTTTCTACGGCGTGATATAACTGAAATATTGTTAAAAGTGACGTAAAACATCAAAAGCAAACTATCATTTTCTAAAAGGGTTTCAGAAAGCAAAAGTGAAAAATTAAATGCAATGCTTTAGTATTATTTTTAAATCCCAACATGTTGAAGGAGTTTGTTGCAGAGGAGTCAAAGGTCGTTTGCACCTGTGATAAGAGACTTCTTTGAGACAAAAATGAAAAAGATAATTAAAACATATTTCTTTTGATATATAGTCAATCTCTGGGACTTGGCCATTTGTAAAACTAATGTTTGAGTCGGAATCGAAAGCCTGCTTCGACGCGATTCACAGACATGTACAAATATTTCCATGAATTCGTTTATAGACAGTGCAGAAATACATATTTCATTTTTAATTCTGTAATTCATGTTTTAACAGGACAAGCCTTTGGAGTTCTTTCTATTGAAACGTGATGTTAAATCAAATCAATATTCCGGTTAATATCCAAACAACTTACCGCATTTTTGTGTTAGTGACTTACTAATTGGCGGTATGATACTGCAGTATAATAAACTGGAATTAGTTCATTTATTATAAAACAATATTCCACAGATGCATGTGTTTTTACTGCCATGATATACAATTTACGATATCATGACCGCTTTGAACCCAAAGAGATATTTAAAGTAATTCAATGCGATATCATAATAAGGATTTACAATAGGGACTGATTCCAGTCTATATTTCGATAAGTGTCTTCGGAATTTGCCTACTATAGCAATTGGCTCTGACAGGCCCTTGCTAAAAAAACAATCATATAACCAATGCGACTATTTCATGGCAGTTACGTTTAAGAAAAACGAATTATCAAATATGGATAATAACGGATCATGACATGGAGTTCTATCATGTAATTTCATAACTGGAGTCGATAGTAATTGCGTACTACTTTTTTGTAATTAACACGCTATACAAATAAAGATTTCACTTAAAATACATAAAAGTTCTGAAATTTAGAAAGCTGTGTCTATTAATTTTAGAACACTTTACAATTTTATATATACGATGTATGTATAAATATATTTTGTTTCTTTAAAAATGTAGGCTCATCTTCATTCCTTGATTGTTATAGCTCCATTGTCCTGCAATAACTACTTTAACATCAAGCGAATGTATACCTTTGCTAAACCAATGGAGATTCATTATCAAGGACAGTTTCCATATGCATTATTTTAATTTAGAAGATCAGTCCAAAGTGTATAAAGTCAAAACCAATTAAACAATTCATATTAAATATACGTTGTCAAAAACTCAAGTTTTCCTTTAGCTCATAAAAGGGGACTTAGGGGTTACAAATTACATTTCATAAAATGGCTGTTATTTTTCAATATTATCTATTTTGGCATCTAAGAGTTGTGGTGACGACCTATTATACTTTTATTAGTTGAAATGTCGTTCCGACGGATGGAGACGATTCGGCTAAAAAGGGGGTGGGGGGGGGGGGGGGGGGGGGGGGGGGGGACACCTGTTCCAATCAATCACTGGCATTATCATACCGAGATATATTCAAGTCAAGGGGTGTCTTTTTGTTTCACTAATACCACGTAGAAAGTAGTGTTTGTACACAAGTTCTACTAGGTTTGGTACAGCAAAAATAGTTTATAATACTAAGCACATGTTTCGATACAATATATAGACACACATACAAATAAAGTATTTATTTAATAAAAGAACATTATAATAACAATGAAAATGATGGTATATATAAATCCAATTCGAGCAGAAAGCCATTAGGAAAGGTCAAGGATTGTTCTATTGTCCAAAATAGGCATCAGCTGTATATGTGCGTCTGTTTTGATTATAAGTAAAATTCCGACACACCTCCAGTACGAAGGCGAAGTTATCGGTTTAACATGAGCGTTGAACTCGTAATGATAAGTTTCTGAGTTCGAGTCGTAATGGATTACATTTTTAACTACGTAATTGTAAATCAAGCATTGTCCTTAATTGTTTGTGAGTTTATACTTACCAGCATACGTACAAATGTAGCATATAAATGTAGAACGGCGCATTATAGCTTACACAGCCATGTAGTCGAGGTTGCAATATTACGAAGGTGCCAAACAAATGATATGAAGAAGACACAGGAGAGAATGTCTACCTTGACAGGTTTCAGTCAAAGCACAATATTCCGAGTTTTATGATAATCTGATGTGAAATCAGACAGAAAAATACCCGATAGAGTTGAACGTGTTAGTCTGGACGATTTTGACAAAGGAGTTGTGAGGTGGACAATAAAATCAAAGTTTACGAAAAACAATGTGTTACCAACCCTACAGAACATAAAACGTTGGAAGATACTATAATATATTATGATACTCTGGGAGCCAGATCCATCTTAGTAAGGAGCTGAGAAGCCTCGGATTAACCTACAGGTGATGTAAGACGAACAGAAAGGTGCTCATTGAAAGGCCATATTAATTCTCCTAGAGGATCTGGTTTCAGCGGATTACAAAGCGGCTTCGAGAGTATGGCCACATCATAGTTTACACCGACGAAACGTACGTACATACATGCCACTCGGTTAAAAAAGTACTGGCAATATGTAGAAAACATTTTCATTTTCAAAAGGTATACGTTCTGTGGAAGCGGAATACAGGCTGCATCATTGATTCTGATGGTGGTTCTTGTACAGAAACTGCTAGCGAGGGAAATGATTAACGACGACGATGATGATAATGAAATTCTATTTTCACTACATTAATTCAGTTTATTTTGACGAACTTCATGTAACACACCTAATATATCTATAGGTGCTACCTTTTGACGAAAAAAGATCAAATAATTGTAAAACAAAATTTAAAGAGTATACTTTGGCCAAACACAAATGATTTTAAAAGTAATTGACTAGACGATGATTATCTTCATGTTATGTGTTTTGCATGATCATCAAATGTCTGGAATTCGTATTGCTGTCCTCTATTATAACGAACAGGAAATAATAAAGTTAAGCTTAGAAAATCTTGAAAAATATTTGAAATGAACTACATGTATGTTTAAAAATGAGGGCCAAGGTGACACGCAATCGATCATCCGCATGATGGTATAGAAGCAAATGCGTAACTGATACTATCTGGGGAATTGTGTTCATTTCAGCCCTTTTCTGATGCCACCTGGCTACTACCTTTTGCAACCAGTCAACATGGCTGGAACAAATAATGAAGGACGTCACATATCTGCTTTACCCTTTTCCCTAATACATTTGGTTTCTGACCTCTCTGCAGCAAACGACGTAGGAAACGTTTGCCTCCAAAGGAACAATTGCTCATGATGAACAATATATCGTTTTGCCGGAATGTCTGATCAATATTCTTTCTTTCATTTATAGATATTTTATCTCTTTGCCAAATTGTTTTCAAAGTCGTATGTAGCAGATGTGTTGTATGTAGGTACGGGTTAAACATCTTGTTATCAGACAATTACGTTCATAACATATTAAAAACGTGGACAAAGATGGTCTAAAATCGATCACATGAGCGATGATATAATAGCAAATATCTAACTTCTAAATTCGGCGAACGTTATAGTAAAAGGTTGGATGAAACTTCAAGGAGTCGACACTTTAAATACAATACCTTACAGGAGAAGGACATTTGACATAAAGCATTGAATCTTCGCAAAATTGGAAAAGGAATAATCAAGGAACATTCTTGTGAAGATTGGTTGATATCGATCAAGGAGATGTCGTTTGAAGCTAAAAGTTCAATTTGTCCCTTTTCTGATGTACTTTGCCGACAATCCTTTTGACAAAATTTCAACAGGCTCATGTTGAAAATACTGCCTCCAGATTATTAACAATATTTTTCTTCAATTTTGCCTAATGACCTAGTTTTTGATCAGACATGACCCATATTCAAATATAACGTTGTTATAAACAAGCACCAATTTAGACAACGTTTCAACATGTTCCAATAAGAAGTACGGCTTCCAGAATGTTAACAAGATTTTACTTCAAATTGGCATTATGACCTAGTTTTGACCCATAACGGTCCATATTCGAAATTGGTTTAGATATCACAAAGTCAAAAATTCTGATCAAGACATGACCCTTATTCGAACTTAGCCTCAATATCATCAAGACAATAAGGCTGACAATATTTCAACATGCTCACATAAAAAATGGCCCCTACATAGTATTTTTAAGAGGTCCATTCCATAATCAGATATGGCCTCGTAATCTAGTTAAGAGGACATGACCTATATTAGGTCTAAGCCTAGACATCATCAAGACATTTGATATGACAAAGTTTCAACATGATAAAGTTATAAATGCGGCCTCAATAGTGTTAACAAGATTTCCCTTCAATTTGACATTAATTTTATTGTGACTTAGATTTCTTCCCGAAATGACCAATATTCATAGTTGCCCTAAATTACATCGATACATACATTCTAACACAGTTTAAAGCGGACCAAAAACTGCAGTCTTTAGAGTTTTAACAAGATATTTCTCAAATTTAGACTAGTGACCTATTTTTGAAGCGGACATGACCCCTTTATTCGAATTGAGCCTAGATATCATCAAGGTATTTATTCTGACAATGGTTAAAATTGCTCAAATTAAAAATGTCGCCTCCAGAGTGTTAACAAGATTTTTCTTAAATTAACCTAGTGACCTGGTTTTTGACCTGGCATGACCCATATTCGAAGATGGCTTAACAATCAGCATGTTAAACAAACTGAATACGTTTCATGCAGATTGGATGATTTTAGTATTCATTCTAGATTCCAATTATTGCATGCATATTTGTCAGTTCGAAGGAGTGTGTGTCAGTCAGGAAAGAAGGACTGACTACCTTCGTGAAAACTGCCGACATCCCCGCCGATTCATGTTACAAAAGTATATTGGCTTTATATTATAACATTTTAACCAGATACGCCTTTCCAGTCGTCATTATGTGGAATATAGAGGACTACGGACGTTATTCGTTGTTTATGTAAAGCACTTTACTGTAAAGTGACGTGCGTTTACGGCACATTGGGCGAGACGCTTCAGTGAATTAGTATTACTGTCGTCCATTTTCACGAATGGGAACAAACATTTCATACTCATTTCCATGGATATTTTAGTTTTTAAAACATGTTAGTCCACACGAAAATTACAAAGCACATTTTATGACCATCAAAATCAATTTTTGAAATTGATAAAGATAGACATAACCAAAATGTCGAATCGCCTGATTTTAGCAATTTTTGTATAGCACAAAGTTTCATGGGTTATGAAAAAAAAGTCCTCACATAAAGGAGCAGCATCAGTTTGAGAATTGCATTCTTCATTAAGATATGACCAACTCAAAAGAAGAACAATATTACAACAGTGTTAATAATAAATTATCAAATTAAGTAACGTGCTTGAAACAGAGGGTCAGCAAAACTGAATCGCCATTAATGGAAAGAACTAATAAGCATCGAACTTAAACATCGACATATTAACAGAGATAGCATTGCCTGTTAACGATTTCATGCGTGATGCTTATTTCACCAATCGGTTGTTTACCTGATCATTATTGTTGTGTAGTCCATCCTTTTCCACATACATGTAGCTGCATGTTGCATTTCTATTTTCGCTTAATATCCGATAAATCATGTTGCATTTCTATTTTCGCATCTTGTTAATTTTAATTAGACTGTGTGGATGTGTAGTTAGATATTTAGCCACACAAGCTACGTATTCATTTTATCATCAACTGCAAATTGTTGTTAAAGCGTCAAAAGCGTTCGAGTCGTCGTACGAGCGGACGTACAAAATAATAACTACTAAAAAAACATAGTCTTGAGTGGTTACGGAATGAATCCTAATAGGTTTGTTTGTCTTAAGACCAAACCTTTAAAACATTAAACCCTACTCTTGCACCCATCCGTACGGACGGACGGACGGACGGACATTAATTCATTCTAGAAATAGATCTATCAGCAGCTCTGATTTGATCACATAATTGTGTTCTGATTATAGAGCATTGTTCGTATTTGTAGATTTTTAAACCCCGGTCTGATCCAACGTGTTACACAATGCGTACCTTTCTACGTGAACAGGCTCATAAAAAGATCCTAATTACTACGCTTCAAGTAACATTAAGACAATGTAACAACTTTTAACGATTTAGATAATGGATTGAATCACGAACAATAAGCCAGTGTTTTTGAACGTGCTAAGGCAGAGCATCTAACCTATAAATATTCACATAATCAGTATTGTCTTTGTACATTACCATTGCCGTCAGAATGAAGGTGATCGTCGTCTGTCTTGTTTTGATTACCGTAACTGTCGTGTCCACCGACAAGAATCGGTTAAAGGAAAAACCGAGAGAAATGGAGAACTTCGATTTGAAAAAGGTAATTACTTTGTTATATCTAATTAAACTTTGCGGTAAATCATTGATTATGGAAACAAAGTATATTTGAGCCTTGTCCTGGTAGAAACTAACCTAATCAAACATATGAATAAAAGTACTCAGGAATACTGAAAGTCGGGCACACGTTTACACGCCAAAGATTAATTCAATTTAAAGATGTTAAAAGTACAAAGAAAGAATAGATAGGAGTGTATGAAGAGTTACGTAAAATTATAAGTGTCAATATTATGTTAATTTTGTTTTGTTTACACACTTCCTGCATACTATATTTGTTTGGGATTTAAATCAAAAAGTCCTATTGTTTAACATTTACAATTAAACAGAAAAACCTAAAAGCTTCGTTTATCAATACAAAATAGTTTTGACTGCATTTATGGAATAAAAGGGTGTCAAATCACCACTGATTTCCAAACATATATTGTTTTTTGGTTGTCAGACGTTATATCTTTATTAACATAGAGATGTGTTTCTGCATTAGGCATTTCCCATTTTTGGAAAGGGTTAACGATGTAGTCGGTATTTCGGATAGTTTTGATCCCTGCCAAGGAAGAATGGCAATAAGAAAATGTTTCTCTGTAGATCACATTCTAATCTATATGCAGTCAACTCTCCCTCCTCGTAAAATATGATTTGTGTTCTTGATAATGTTGAGTTATCGAAGCAATAGTTTCCTTGTAAACGATCATATGACGTTCATGCCACAATTACTTCATATACAACGTGATGAGGCAGTGACAATGCTAAGGCGCGGGGGATTGAAAGGATGACATTTCGTTGCACGTTGGGATTCATAGGTTAACAATCACCCGTCTCTTTCGACGCTTATGTACCACTGGAAGCAAAATGTACGCCCTAGTATGACGACACAACGTCAGAATCACTATATCAGGCCGACCAACTTACGAAACAAATTATTGGTACCTGCTTTGACAGTTTCAAATACGCAAGGGATCGATTATAACAGTATCACCAACTGTCATACTTAGTTTGCATCACTTACATCACGTAGACGACACACAATGATGGAATTGCTGAATGCAAAGGTGAAGGCAAGTTCTGTTCTCAAACGAACCAACGAACCCCCTTTAACCGATCAGATAGACATTAGCGAAATAAAAGAAGTCCCGGAGAACGTTTCATGAATGTACGTATACCGGAGTGTGACCGATTTGGTTGAGGAGAAGTTACATGTATGGTGTGGGGCTTTTATTTAAATGCAATCGACGGTAGATTGTTATCGTTACTTCATCCTGACACCTCATTTTGTTCCGTTTGTGCGACAATACAATGCCATCTTTCAGCAGACCACTGCTCGGTGCCAGGTTGTAATATTTAAAACATCAATTCATAGCAATCAATAATGTTGATGTTCTTTCATGGCCAGCATGTAGCCCAGATTTATCACCCAATAAAACCTATATAATGTTTTTCTTAATTTTCTGTTGAAAACTGCAGCAGACGTTATTTTGTCAACAGCACCGTCCACTGTAAGTTCTAAATGTTCTAACATACCTTTTAACTTTTATCTGAATAATAGACGGACAGGGCAAACACAATATCTTCCCCCTTATGGTAGTCATACATACGCTAATGTTGGTTTTCCAGGAACTTTGCTCAATAGTGTAATTGTTTCGCTTTCGAAGCAGGATGATGCACTCACTGCAGTATGTGGTTACACCAAAAAGACGGTCTGTAAACTGTTATCGCTAGATTGTGTTATTACACCACATAGACGATCTATTAAAGTGGATACATAAAGAACAAAACGAACCATTGTTAATGGCAGCTTAGTACTTTTCATACTAAATCAACTTGTCCTGCTTTACATTTTGGAAGACCGTACAGCCAATTCTAGAAATATCAAGATATAAAAGTTGAGTTGAGCAGCAACATTATATATAGCGAGGACGACGCTTCTTATAGTCGGTAGACTATTTATAGCAGCTGATACAATATTTAAAGTGAAACTTTATATGCAATATGAAGCAACTCAGACAACAAACGAAAGAGTTAGGTACATATTTAAAGCAGTTTCGAACGGATTTAGTATACAAGCTATGATCTCGACCTTTTACCTAGGTTGATGAAACGCGAACCCGCCTAAGCTCCCTTTTCTTTGAACCGTCGTAGGGGGTAAGAAGGAATAACAAACCCTAAGTACTAAAGCGATGACGTAGTCTCATACGTAAGTAGAATAACTATTCTAGCTGGTAACCATTTACCATAGGTGAATACGGCTTTCCCTTGGCGCTTTTATATATTGCAATTCTAAAGCTTTTATATCCAATTTGATTTTTCAAATGACTGTTAAAGGAAAGATGATGCCATAGTTCCTGATATGTGAAGTCATACAAGTTCGACTACCTGATAATACTTCTTTTTCCCACCGAGTAATAGGCAATACTCTTGGCTTGGGACCACATTGAACCAAGAGGTCTTTGGCAGGATATTATTTTGGTCTACTCTTTCACGAGCTACTTTACCTTTTAAAACACAATACTCTGTTTTGGCACCTTTACTCAATGTATTAACTCAAGATGCTGGGTAAACTGAATATTCACTAAGTACATAATCAGTTCCACGTAGTCAAGACTGTACTTGCTTGAGTGCTTACCAACTATAAGATTAAGTCGCCATGACGAAAGTGTTCATGACAGGCAATGCATTGGCCATACATGGCACTCATCGCCAACTTTCACCTCAGATATTGACGAGTCATTTGTTCATTCATTCATAGAATCTTTCTTGACATTGAACCCTTGTATGAAATTAAAAGGAATACCATGAACAAACCAAAATGACATATAAACAAATATGTTATTGATGTAATGCCAAACAAAACATAGCGATGTGATTAAATGTTTGAGAATGATACGACATCTGACACAAAACCTATCATAGCTGTGTATAAGACAACGGATTTATTTATGATAAGCGATTTAAAAGTATGACACAGATGGAATTTCATATATTGTTTGAAAGATTAACAAGAATGGTCAAGCCGTATTGATTTCTCATAACTGAAATACAATCTTACGTGACTTATCGCATTTTTGTTTCTAAAATGAGGCTTTTTATATATGATAAGGTAATAGCAAAATTGTAAACTTTCAGTACATGGGAAAATGGTACCTATATGCCCAAATACTGCCTTGTTCGTGGAACGGCGCGGCCCAATTTAAAGATTGGATATATACACAACGTATGGACTCAAATGGTCAAGGTTTCACAATTGATAGCAGCTGGAGGTAAGAAGATCTATCATCTAACATTTTTAAACTGATGATCGATGTTTACGTTCCAGCATTGTCATTTCTCTTCCCTTAATAGGAATTTATTCTGAATTAATCAATGAAATCAAGTTTAAATATTTTCATGAATCTTATTATTATGTAGATATTGTATAAATTATGTATCCAGCTGTGGTTTTGTAGCACCATAGTTTACCATGCTTTTGTATTATATTCATTATAAACTGTATTTAGTTAAGTAGTTTATTCATATGTAAGGTAACATAATGACAATAATGTGTTTGATGTCACATTCGTTTCATATGATCATTGTTAACCTTAAAATATACTATTTCTGGAAATATTGTATTCATCAGGAAGGACGGAACATGTACATCTACGACAGCAAAGGCCACTAAGACATCAACAGCAAGTACGACAATGGTGGATCAAATTGGTAAAATCAATTGTATCTATATATTAAAATACACCAGGTTTTATATTTGGCATTTTTAAAATTAACATGAGAAGTATATATCAAAGGGAAAACCCTATAACAACATAACTGAACATCCAAAACACCGATATTTTATATACGTTATTGTTTAACGACTTTTCTGCTAATGAAGTATAACTATTTACCAAGAAACACTGCTTAGACTCGCATTGACAAATAGTATTTGACATAGGAGGGAATAAAGCATGATACACACAATTTACTGAACTGTTTACTGTACGACAAGATAAAAAGAGAGATATTCTTTAGTCAATACACAGACTAATTAATTGAATTCGATGTCACACAGAGAAAAGTTTGTTTCCTTATTCCAAGAAAAAACTAGAGGAAAAAAAGAAGGTTAAAGGGAAAGCATGTGTGCTTAGATGCGAGTTACTTTATTTCAGTTTACAGTAAACTTTTTTGTTTTATTTTTTGTTTTGTAATATGTAATTTTAAACAGTGTTAGTTAGCTGCAACACATTTATATATCTGATAATTCAGCACTAGTGATACACTTTATTTACGACTCCTTCTGCATTGAACGTTGCATTTAATATAAATAATAAATAAATTTACTATATAACTGAATTACTGTTGAAAACTGCACAACACTCAGAATAAATCAAACCGGGTTGCAGAATAGAATCATATGAGGTTATGCTTTTAAGAACAACTATTATTTCAGGGGACCTATGGTCAGGTAGAAATAGTGTTCTGTGTACGGACTACAGTAACTACGCAATATCATGGGGCTGTGCTAAAGAATCTGTACATACTGGTTGTGTGATGACTACTATGTCAGTGTGAAAACTCGCAACCCTAAACTTTCGCAGAAGTATATTGACGAGATAGAGCAGAAACTTCACCAGCTCTGGGGGACTTCTCTATCAGAGATGGAGTTCATACCTCATAACAATCGTAAGTTTCAGAATGTTATATTGTAATTATTAAGAAAACAAGTTTTATATATTTGGTTCTTGATGCGCATTAGGTTAATAATAATCATGAAACTATAATCATTTGAGCTTTACATGTTTGGCCTTATCTCGAACGTGATTTACTCCATACGGTAGCTTGTTTATGTAATTGTATATACATGTATCAAAATGCTTTATGTGAGCTGTTAACATCCTTTGAGGATTTAGCAGAGGTAGCGAACTGGGAATATTAGAGTTCCTTGTTCGAACATGCCAATGGGGTTTAATACTCGAGTCTAAAATAGTCGAAATGTTCTATATACTATTGTGTACTCGAGAGTTATCTCCCTTCTAACATTCCATTCTAAATAGTCGAAATAGTCGATTGGTAAGCAAATTAAAGAAAATACAAAACAAATTGGTTTTGTTCATTTATTTTAAATCGAATCAAACAAGCAATTTCATATACAATGCCATAACGCACTATTGCATTTTCGAACCCAGTAACTGCTCATAGTTTTATTAATTGATAAACAATATAAATATTAATAAAGCAAAGAATAGGTCCCGTGACAATTAATTAATGACGGACTCATGCGTTTACGATTCTGACTATTGAACAAGAAATGAAGATATAAACAGCAGTGATTGTCTTGCTTAATACTCAAATCCACAAACGTTCACAAGTACGTTTGTTCGTTTTGTACGTCTGTTTTTTCTCGAGCGCAGTAAACAACTGATGTATTCTCGTAATCGCCGTGAATAAGTTTTAACAATGCCTACAGGAAACTGCTTTTGTTTATTCAGCAGGGCTACTGAAAAACAAACTATAACGTTATTATTATGCATTAAGCATTTCATCGCATTATATTACAATTGGGAATTCGTCCCGTTAATATTCATCCTTTAATTTAAAACGTAATGCTTAAAGATTTGCCCATTTCAGCCGTTTGCAAATCTTTTTCTTTGGTCCCAAAGATAAGTTAATCCCAATTTCCAACATTAATATTCAGCACAACAATCCATGCGACTCGAAATACACGTTCAATTGAAATGAAGATTTTTTGTGTACTTAATATGTTTAATTGCGTTTCTACGATGTATGCGTATACACATACACATATGTGGTGTGGTGAACATATTTGAAAAGGATATGTTTCTGAATTAGAGAAAATGTACATTTTTCTGAACTTTCTTCGATATTGATTTCTTATTTTGTTTGAGAGACATGTGTCACACGTAAACATTTCGTTTTCAACTCACATGCTTTATTATCATATATACTTTCAGCATGTGGCCAGCCTGTCAAGGGTTCGGGTAGGATGTTTAAAACCTATTGAGAGAAAACACCGTAACAAACGTCTTTCCTGGTATATTATTAGGCCGTTGACTTAGATTAACTCACAAAATATCACATTGTTCTGTGCACGAATTATCTAAATAAATACAAAACATAACTCATTACTTAACTCGTCATACAAAGAAACCACCTAGAATAACGTTGTTCCATTCAAAATTTTGTTTACACCATTGTTTGATCACCGATTTATGTTCTATATCCCAAGTCTCTGTATTTATGTTTTGTTCCGTTCTGTTAAAGAAAGAGGTGACACAGGGCCCAGGATTGGTTGGACTAGTATGACATAAGTGGAAAACACAAGAATAGGTTGAATAAAAAAGGGCATTTTAATTGTAAATGCCGAATGGAAAATACCACATAAGAGTGAAAAATACGAAATCCTTTAAGTGTAAAATAATGTCCTCAAAACAAAAGCATGTAGAGATCTAAGAAAGATCTAAGTAGAGAAATACAAGGTGGTTGACCTCGCATTTCTATTGGCCCACACATACGAGGCTTCTTTATTATACTGGTGTAATATGCGGTTAGCACATCTGCATGGTGTAACTTGCAACAAATACATAAAAGTTTTTATGTTTGCATAAAACGTCATTTATTTATAAACATACTTTGCCTGGGACATAATTTTATTCGTGATATATTGTCCTAAGGTTGGGTGTTGGAGTCCATGATGTGTACACAGGTCTATATCTGTACGTAGGTAACATAGGTTTGAATTCCACACTTGTAATATTACTCATTCTTGAATCCTTTTGTTACAGTGATCCTCTTTTATGTGTAAGTTTTGCGAGAATATTTACCCAGTGTATTTAATCTAGTCAATTGTTTAAGGTGAGTGTTGCATCGAGAGCTCGTGCGTAACAGTAAGGAACATTAAACGCCTTGTTAGCCGGGGTACTTAATCTTTACAGTTGTCTATGAAGATTGTTGTGTGTAGAAATCGTTAGCAACAGTTTGGAAACTTCTGACTACGAGAATTGGCTACTCCTGATGTAACTGAAACACTCAGTAAAGACCTATCGATGTTTTACGGCGCTTTTAACAATTATTAAATTATATCACGGCGTTTCATCGACAAGCTGCCGGTACTACTGTTCCCTTTATCCTGAGCCCAGCCCCGGTAGCTCAGTCGGTAGCGACGCGGCCTGCTAAACCAGGGGTTGTGAGTTCGAATCCCAGCTCGGCCAACATTCTTTCTAACATTTGATAAAAGTCATTGCGACGAGGGTCATTCGTCTTCGACCAATGGGCAAACAGTCTATGTGGAAAAGGAGCCAGTTGCTTGGGGAGTTTTTTGCGTGGATTACTTGTGTTGGGAAGCCAGAAAACACATGAGTTGGTGAACTGGCCGCCGTGATATGTCTGAAAAATTGTTGAAAACGGCGTAAAACACCAGTCAATCAAACCCCTTTCCTGACACCAGGCAAAGCTTAACCTACCACCATGAGCTTCAAGGAGTCAGCCATTACTACCATTTTGGTATGTGGTATGACCAGGCCGGAAATTGAACCCACGACCTCCCGCACAAGAGGGGAACGCTGAAAAGACGAAGAAAGGCCGGACATCGAATGCTTGGCCATATCGGAAAGGGGATAACAATGCATCAACGACGTCGACGCCGTCTCCTGCACAATCTACCCGCAGACCGGGGCTTTGTTTTGATTGTGGTAAACCAGGCCATTGGAGGGGATCGCCTGATTGTCAGGCGAATGCATCGAACAATAAGATAAGTATAAATACGTCGGCAATTATTCAGAATAATGTAGGACGGTCTTTAGCAAGTGTTGTACATTGTGTGGAAAAGACGTAAAATGGTGAATTAAAAGTAATAACACCAGTTGGCAGGCTAAAGGCTAAATTAGAAAAGTGGAAAGAAGCCACTGATAGTGTATTTATACATGATACTGTTGAAAACGGTTACAAGTTACCTTTAAAAATGGTACCAGAAAGAGTAATTTTAAAGAATAATAAATCTGCTAGAGAAAATATGAGTTTCGTTCATGACGAAATAAGTAATTTGTTAAAAACGAGTGTAGTTACAGAGGTGATAACTCCTCCTCATGTTGTAAACCCTTTGACCGTGGCATATAATAAAAAGGGTAAACCTAGACTGGTTCTTGATTGCAGACACATAAATGAGTATCTCCATCTTTTCAAAGTCAAATTTGAAGATATTAAAGTCGCGGAATGCATGTTTGATAATAGATCATTTTTGTATACTTTCGATTTGAAAGGAGCGTATCATCATATTGATATATACCAGGCGCATAGAACTTTTCTTGGCTTTAGTTGTAAATACAACGATAACACGAGGTATTTCATTTTCAATTCTCTTCCGTTCGGTATAAAAACGGCAGGTCATATATTTACAAAAGTTATGAGGGTTGTGGTGAAGTTCTTAAGGAGCAAAGGTCATAAAGTCATTATGTTTTTAGATGACGGAATAGGCGGAGATGCTAGCTATGAAAAAGCTATTTGGTCCAGTGAGTTTACAAAGCAAACGTTACTCGCATTTGGTTTTTTGTTGGCTCATGAGAAGTGTCATTGGATACCTATACCGAGGGTCACATGGTTAGGTCATGATTTAAACATGCACAATAATCGGCTATATATTGCCAAAGACAGGATAGAAAGGCTTCATGGCAAAGTAAAGATCCTTTTGAAGGAGATCAAGTTCAAAACTATGTTTCTCATTCATGTTAAATATCTGGCGAACTTAATCGGTCAGATTGTATCTATGCAAAGTGTTTTTTGTGGAAAGACCAGATTGATGACTAGGTATATGTACAAATGTATTGATTCAAGAGCTAGCTGGAACGCCCCAGTAAGAATTACACCTGAAGTAATTACTGAGCTAACGTTCTGGAACACAAATTTGGTCAGTCTAAATGAGCGTGGAAAACCCATCAAAGATGGTCGGTTATGCAGTTATAGCCTATTTTTAGATGCCAGTGGGACAGGTTATGGTGGTTATGTAGAATAATTACCCACTGGGGGGATACCGACTGTAAGTCGGTGCATAAACCTCAAGGAAAATTTCCAATTACCATTTTTAAGTATAAATGAGTACGAGTCATCGAATGATGTGAGGCAAAGATCCCCGGAAGTGGATTTTGAGACAAATTGTCTGGTCCCGGAAGTGACCGAAACTCGTGATATCGAGTATGATTTAGGAATCCCGGATGTGGGTTCTTTGGAAGAAATGTTGTCCCCGGAAGCGGATTTGGAGTTCGACTCTGAAATGGTCGGTTTATGGTCATTTTCTGAGCACGACGAAAGTTCGACTTGGAGAGAAGCGGAATCAATATACCGCATCGTTAGTTCGTATGCGAACGTTTTACAGAATTCCTTAGTCAAGGTATATTGCGACAATAAAAAATGTTATTTCAGTTCTGCTTAATGGCAGTCGTATTTCTGCAATTCAAAATATTGCTGTAAACTTGAATGTTGTATGTGATAAAGAAAACATTGTGCTTTGTCCTGAATGGATTCCAAGGCGCGAAAACGTCAAAGCCGATTACCTTAGTAGGTGTTACGATTGCGATGATTGGACAATCGCCGATACTGTTTATAATAGTTTAGATGGAAACTGGGGTTCCCATTCAATTGATAGATTTGCTTCCCATTTGAATACTAAATGTATCAGGTTTAATTCAAGATGGTGGGTACCAGGAACAGAGGCTGTTGATTGTTTTCAGCAATCGTGGAGTAACGATAGAAATTGGCTGGTTCCTCCCCCAAGATTAATTTCAAAATGTATTGGAAAGATTATCAGAGAAAGGGCTAACAGTACTTTGATAGTACCGAAATGGAAGAGTGCGCCATTTTGGCCACAACTAGTTAATGAGAACGGAGAATTCAAGCTATTGGTGAAAGATTTTGTAAATCTAGGTCGAAAAAACATCATATCTGCAGGTTTAGGAAATAACGGTTGTTTTGCTAAAACCCCATTGACATTTGATATGTTGGCTTTGAATTTGGGGTTTGAAGATATTTAATTAGCCATTATTTATATTGTAACAGGTATTGGTTTGAAGCAAACACTAAAATGTAAATTAGATCAGGCAGGAGTGCAGATCGATACACAATCATCAGTTGCGGAAAGAATGGCGGGATATCTTCTTCAGTCAAGGGCGGACAATACGGTCAAAAAGTACAAGAGCTGTTTTGCTTTGTTTGAAAAATTCTGTTTTCAGCATATCTTAGTGTCAAAGCCCGCGCTGCCAATTAGTGTAGCCATGTATTTCACGTCTCTTTTGGACAAGGGGAAATCAGTTAGTGTAATAACGTCCGCATATTACGGTATTAAGTGGGCACATACCGTTAACGATCTTGTTGATCCGACTGAAAATAGCATTGTGAAACAATTATTAGAATGTGCCAAGCGTAACAATTCGAAACCAGTTCAAAAGAAAGGCATTTTAACTTCTGATATGTTGAAGAATTTGTGTTTTATGTACACTGATTGCACTAACGTTTTATACTTAAGAGATTTGTGTATGATCATGTTAGCATATACCGGTTTTCTTCGTATTAGCGAAGTAACAGAATTACGATGTAAAGATGTTCATTTCAACGACGATCACATAGTCATAAAGATCAGAAAAAGTAAAACAGACATTTACAGAGACGGATCGGAAGTTGTCATTTGCAAAGGTGTTTCAGAAGCTTGTCCTTTATCATTGTTATATAGATATATGAATGCAGCTGGTATCTCTTCATCATCGGATGATTATTTATTTAAGCCGGGGTTCTGTTAAAAAAATAGAGTATCTCTTATTAAGAAAAATAAGCAATTAAGCTATACCAGAGCTAGAGAAACTATAGTTAAGAAACTTAAACTGGTTGCACCGGATTTGAAACTGGGTACCCATTCCCTGAGAGCAAGCGGGGTTACATCTGCAGCAAATAGTTCATATGCCATGCTGCATCAGAAAATGGGTAAAAATAGCTTTTATCTTTAAACAAAATCTCCTCCTTAACCTTTGGACTGATATCATTTAAACTTCACAGGAATTTTTCTTTGTAGGCCCTCTTACAAACTGTCCAAATCTGGCAGTTTCTTTCACGCGCTTGATTAAATTTTCTTAAAGATTAGTAGTTACACATATGCTACTTATTATTGTTTAGGCCTTTTTATATTTATCTGTTCATTATTATACAAATATTTTGTCAAAATAGAAGCTTGCAATCAATTTCGTTTAACAGACACTAAAAGCAAAGTATAGTGCTGGAGATGAACAACCAGAAAATCATTAAAAACACAACTGTTTTGGTAGATTTACTGTTATCATTGTAAACAGTAATATATTGCATCAATACATTGCATACTCTTGAATGTATCCGTTGGTTCAGTACAGTCAAGTAATAGGAAGACACTGTACTGTCATTAATGTTCATGGTGGGATTTCCATAGAGCTTTTGGGTAATATGATCATTAGAACGGTACCATGTGGACCGAATGACATATTGGAAATTGGAGTCAAAAAATGTTCACAAGACCAACAAGAATTTATTTTCTTGTAAATAATTCATTCTGGCCTGGTGCATCATTATGCATCATAAATATTTCTGCATCAAACCTAATTTTCTAACATATTCTCTTATCTTGTCAACCATCATGATGTGTAATATATTAGAACAGTCCACTTTTATTAGCAAACCAGAAAACAGATCTTTCATTTGAAATCAGTTTTATATGACACTAGTCTTACAATCTTGCACCCTTTATTTCTACTACCAGTAATGGATTTATTCTAAACAGGGCCAGTGCATTTTAGTTTTAATGAGTGGTCCTCTCACACTTATAAACATGTTTATGACTGGAGTTGTATAAGTTTCAAATCCATTGGAAACTGAAACAAAATGTTGAGTATTCTCACAAAACAAGTGAAACCAATTTTGTTTAAATCTTATTTAATTAAGTTCCACTCGTCAGGTTATTTGGATTGATCCAAACACTAAGTTTAATGAAGTCCATTTAACTTTAGGTGTCATAGAATAGTGATAACCCGGCGCGCCATTCGAATTGCGAATTGCAAAATGCGCTATGCTTTTTGCGAAATGCTTCTTGCTTTTTGCGAAATGCTTCTTGCTGAATGCGAAATGTTTCTTGCTATATAAGAAATGCTTCTTGCTGAATGCGAAATGCTTCTTGCTGAATAAAAAATGTTTCTTGCTGAATAAAGAATGTTTCTTGCTGAAAGGCATCATGCGATATGCTTTTTTGCTTATGTCTTTTGATATGTATTATGTAGAATGCTGTGGACAATTTCTATTTTGAGTTCAGGCCGCCTAACGAATGCTTGTAAAACAAGGAACGTCCATGAAAAATACAAAACGATATGGAAAGATTTGAAGAATTAATTCCAGTGTTTGAAACTTTTCCAAGCGCCATTTGCAACAAAATGGCTTCTAAAGTAAACATACAGTTTGTATCGTTTTCAGAAGCAGATTTGTAAACTATAGATGATACAAAATATTTCATCAAATGATCTTTTATTTTTTTAAATTAATGTCAGTGAATTTGCTGATATGTTGTGTATCAATATTGGCTTGAAAGCTGTGTAATGGTGTTATGACTATATGGTATTTTGTTCGGTATAATGAAATAAAATATGGCATGGCTTCCAGTGTGACAGTTCATATTGTCAACATTCGGGTAAATACTGCTAACGTCGGCTTCCCCTCATGTTGCCAATATGTAGTCCTACTGTCATACTGGAAGTCATGCGATATTTATAAATATAACTGGAGATGAGTCCAGGAACACTTTCAGACTCAAATATGTTCTCTTACTTTCTGATTGCTCCCTATGACTGTTATAGAAACAATTTGTCAGCAATGACTCAAGTAGACGTTCATTTGTTGGTTTCTCTAAACGTCTGCAATATTGTCTAATAAAACTTGTTGCAAAGAGACTTAACACAGACTGCACTGTACACATTGTTATTTCATTGTGGCAGAAACTGGCCATGGCTTTCTACAACAATATATTTCAACACAAAAGACATACTATTTCAAGAAGAAGGTTATAAATTATGAACCCTGGGATCTATAATTTTTCATATGAGATAATAGGTGCTTATTTAATGGCACCTACGGTTGTGGAATCATAAAGAGTCAACAAAACCAACGTCCTTGGTCTACAATTTTAATGATGACACTCCAACAGTACAGCGTAGCGTCAGGCTAGGGACAAAGGATTTGTAAATAACTTAGCTTAACGTGTAATTACTTCTATACCAATTGCATTACGTAATGTGTTACAAGTTAGACCACGAACCGTTGAGGGGAAAATGTCAGCAAAGTAGTTTGGATTAAGACCGTTAGTTATTTTATATGTGTAAACAAGTTATTGGTATTTCCTCCTTTAGGAGAAAGATGACCAACCTTTTGCATTATATAAATAGTTAAGTGCAGTTGCTTTTCTAAAGGCGGTATCTATCTAGCAGCTTCTGTTTTAACCTTTTCAGATAACTATTTTTTGTGGCAGTTCAATCATGCATAAATGGTGAAGAGAGGCTGCCCCCAATATTGTACTTTATTGCTCTCATCATACAAAACAGGTTTTTTGGTATTTCCTCCTGTCGGATAGGGTGATCCAAATTATTTCAGTATGTAAAACATTAAGTGTAGTTGATCCGGTACCTATCTATCAGCTTCGGTTTGTGATCTTTTTAAATACTTCCTTTTCTGTGGCAGTTCAATTATCAAAAACTACGGATGCATAAGCATGCGTTGGACACAAAAAAGAAATGCATAAATGGTTAAGAGAAGCCTTTAATATGTCACAGAGGACACGTGTTAATAGAAAAACAGTTTGGTTCTTGTATAATAAACGATTAAAAACAAATAAATTCCACCCTAACACTTTCCAAACACGCTCCATATATAGTCAACACCAATAAAAAAAACTTTACCAGTAGGCAACATGTATTGGTTTGTTTGAATGGAGTATTACGTTATTTCAGTTACATTACAGCGTTTCCCAGTGTAATTTACCAGTACTATCAATTCTAACACAAATGCAGTATTCCAACTGTTACCCTCCGCAAATATAAATGGCGAGGACCGGAGCCGAGTCTTTACTACCTATAATTAAATATTTTATTTGACCTGAGCGGGAATCGAACTTTGGTCTGCTGCCCCCAAGACAGACCCTCTAGACCACGGAGGTGGTGAGTCAACACGTGACAGGTACATCGGCACCATTGCAAGTAAACTCAGGTACGCACAAACAGTATGGAAGAGCCATACATGCATGCACCTTTGACATTATCAAAAGTAAATGAGTAAATCAGGTGGTGAACGATTATCAGCCGTATTGAAAGGCGGAACAGCTATTTTAGCATTCAAACAGTTCTTTGCGAGTAATAGGTTTCACGTGGAGTTATACCGAGTAGAATTTGAGATGACTCCGAGTTATGTCCATGTTTTACGTGTTTGGTTAATTTACATTTTTCTATTCATATCGATTGCGAGACAAGCTTTCAGCTCAAACATGTGTTAAACACGCACTATGTCTGCTTCTTAACATAACATTTGGAAAAATACAAGCATTGTTCATGCATAATTGAAGAACATTGTGTGAAAAAGATAATGTGCATTAGCAGTTTATGTTTTCCATTGACTATTTCGCCTACTGTAGTGGGGCCAGTACATATGGAAGGTTTATGATGTCTTACAAAACTGCAGATATGGTGTTGTTTTCATTCAAAAACGATTTACACGCACCGGAGTCTTCTGCATAAATTTCGGCCAGTAACAATTTCTGTAGATAGAAACGATAGATAATAAATATGACACAAAACGAACCTGTATCTTACTTTGTTCAAGTATTACTACATACTCTTATTGACGCCATGGGCTTGCTTATCATCAGTATAGTGACAACACTTTGTCAGGCTGAATCTTTGACCTACACATGTGGACATTTTTGCCCAGATTCAACTTGACGCCCTAAAAATTACCGACATCAGAGCAGATTTCACGGATGCGTAGTTTCATTTGGTTCAGTGACAAAGGTTCGAATGAAGGAAGGAATGACGGTTAGTCTGCGCTGCATGCTTAGGCTGATCCGGGTCGATATTTTAGGCATAGTCCACAATGTTTGTTTTCTCGCGGGACGGCTCATATGTATAGTTAGTTTCCATAGTATTGCTGAGATGTGTTCAAAGTCGTCTGCTGAATATTATTATGTGGGGGAAAGGGGAAAATATAGGATCTTACCGCATGCTCGTCTGTCGGCCATTGGTGGTTTTTTATTGACTTTGTATAGGCGCTCTCACTGTAATGACAGTATACATGTGTGTAGTTGTTTAATAGGTATCCCTTCATTTATCATTCCGTTTTCTTACCTCTTGTTTTGTTATATCATTGCGATTTCTAGATTAATCACCAGTATTACAAACTGTATTAACCTTTAGTTTTATTTATTTTACATCGATTGCGAAAACAACTTCCTTCTTATACTAAACAAACTCGATGTCTTCTACCTGGAGACTTAACCAGCACTCGCGCCGTTTGTATTGAAGCACTCTGGCCAGCTTCATCATATTGTACATGAGGAAAACACAGGTAAATAAATAAGATCGCATATTGGTATTTTTCGTTGGTTTTATTATGAAGGTATAATTCTAAGGTAAACCCTAGAGTCCATAGACTCTCACAAGACTGTCTGTCCCTACTCTCTGTGCTATCCCCGAATAACATACATTATATACTATACGTCATATACACGTATTCACCATTCCGTATATAGCTATACTGCTCAATGGAGCTAATGCCTCACGTGTATATCTCTAACCTCATTGTGTTACAGTATATAAATACATGGTATCGTCTGCCTTGACTGTTGACATGTTCTTGAATAATTGTTATCTCCTTAGAATTGACGAATACTGTAGATCCATACAACAATGCATGGTTAAACCGGTTGGTCTGTATCTTCATAAAAATGTGGTCTGGCTGATAATCGACGAACTAGCATGAACAATTTAACCCTTTCCCTCATACGACAATTCTGCAGCAGCCGACATTGAACATATTTTGTCAACAAATAGAAAATGTTTAACCTATGACTAAAAGTGGAAAACATTTTGGCAAAAGGAGAAATTGCTCGTTTTGAGCAATTTCTTCTTTTGTCACTATGTTTTCAAAAAACCGTCTGCTACAGAGGCGTCAGAAAGCATCTATATGAGAGAAGAAGTTAAACCAAGATTAGCCTGCATTGTATACAGTCTGGAGTGTGCCCAATTGTAGTTAAAAGTACACATCAGTGTGTGCAAATACTCTTTAAATGTCGGAACTTCTTACAAGTATTGCTTATAGTGACAACAAAGTAAGCAATAAATAGTTCAAAACTATTTAGACAGTGAATGTTGAAAATCAGTCAATATAAAGCCATGAAAATGTACAATATTTGGCTTACTGGGTATATCTACCCAGTAAAAATGAAGCATACAAGATCAATATTTAGATGTGTATTGAACTGGAAAGTTAAATTATTACTTTAATTTTATCCCAGAATCATGATTCTAAGATTTCAAGTCTTAAAACCTTTACTATGCCATCTATAATCTTGAGTTCAGCACCTTTAAGGACGCACAGACATGTATGTTTGTTGTCATTTTGAACAGTAATTTGGTTATGTTTCGACAGCACGTAAAGTCAGCAAAGAGTTTTCCAGGCTTCTAACATCAGTACTCCACAAAACTTGCAAGGTTTTAATACAAACTATCGATACTTACCTGCAAGGTATTCGACATAAGCAGGACAGTTCCTTTGTTTCAAATGCGTTCTCGATACGGTTTACGCAGTTGTGATCTGAAAATAAATAGGGACTATTATGTTTCTTTGTCGATACCTGGCTTTGTATTGTACAACGATGCGCGATATAACAATTTTCCTACGCTTGGCATAGACAATACAAAGTCAGGTATTATGCAACACAATTTCCTCAACTACATACACCTAACTTTCAAGACAAAATACAGGGAAAAATTATACAATTGTCTATGTTTATAATGACGAAGTAACACAATTGACACACACACACTAACTATTAAGAACGATATGTCAATCACGTCCCACTACCGCATTTGAATGAGGTAAACTCATATTTCAATGACATATGAGCCGTCCCGCGAGAAAACCAACATTGTGAACTCTGCGTAAAGTATCGACCCGGATCAGTCTGCGCAGTCCGAGAAGGCTAATACGGACCGACACATTCCGTCTCAGGTGTATAGAGGTATAGATTAATGATTATTGAAACAGAAAATCCACAGGAGGCGAAAAGTGTCTGTCTGGGTTCGCTTGCGCGGCATGAGCCGGGTCGATACCTTACACAGAGTTCACAATGTTGGTTTTCTCGTGGGACGACTCTATTATCATTACCAAATGGGTACCGTTTCTGACCTAGTCATTTATGTATTTAATAATTTAAAAAAAATCGATCTGCATGTATCATGTAGTAGTTTATTTATTTAACCAGAACATCAAACACTTACGTGGCAACAAATTACAGATAAAAAATAAACATGATAAACATAGAACTTACAAATTACATGTCAAACATGGCATTGTGTCATTTTTTCAATATTAACATATGATACAATAATGGCAACCTTTTAACGGTTACAAAAGTTACAAATTACATGTCAAACGTGGATTACTCTAGTTGCGTAACACTTGGTTATCAACAGTTACAGGACGGCTGAGGACAATTTACATATACCCGTGGATTACTCTAGTTGCGTAACACTTGGTTATCAACAGTTACAGGACGGCTGAGGACAATTTACATATACCCGTGGATTACTCTAGTTGCGTAACACTTGGTTATCAACAGTTACAGGACGGCTGAGGACAATTTACATATACCCGTGGATTACTCTAGTTGCGTTACCCTTGGTTATCAACAGTTACAGGACGGCTGAGGACAATTTACATATACCCGTGGATTATACTAGTTGCGTAACACTTGGTTATCAACAGTTACAGGACGGCTGAGGACAATTTACATATACCCGTGGATTACTCTAGTTGCGTTACACTTGGTTATCAACAGTTACAGGACGGCTGAGGACAATTTACATATACCCGTGGATTACTCTAGTTGCGTTACCCTTGGTTATCAACAGTTACAGGACGGCTGAGGACAATTTACATATACCCGTGGATTACTCTAGTTGCGTAACACTTGGTTATCAACAGTTACAGGACGGCTGAGGACAATTTACATATACCCGTGGATTACTCTAGTTGCGTTACACTTGGTTATCAACAGTTACAGGACGGCTGAGGACAATTTACATATACCCGTGGATTACTCTAGTTGCGTTACACTTGGTTATCAACAGTTACAGGACGGCTGAGGACAATTTACATATACCCGTGGATTACTCTAGTTGCGTTACCCTTGGTTATCAACAGTTACAGGACGGCTGAGGACAATTTACATATACCCGTGGATTACTCTAGTTGCGTTACCCTTGGTTATCAACAGTTACAGGACGGCTGAGGACAATTTACATATACCCGTGGATTACTCTAGTTGCGTAACACTTGGTTATCAACAGTTACAGGACGGCTGAGGACAATTTACATATACCCGTGGATTACTCTAGTTGCGTAACACTTGGTTATCAACAGTAACAGGACGGCTGAGGACAATTTACATATACCCGTGGATTATACTAGTTGCGTAACACTTAGTTATCAACAGTTACAGGACGGCTGAGGACAATTTACATATACCCGTGGATTACTCTAGTTGCGTAACACTTGGTTATCAACAGTTACAGGACGGCTGAGGACAATTTACATATACCCGTGGATTATACTAGTTGCGTTACACTTAGTTATCAACAGTTACAGGACGGCTGAGGACAATTTACATATACCCGTGGATAACTCTAGTTGCGTAACACTTGGTTATCAACAGTTACAGGACGGCTGAGGACAATTTACATATACCCGTGGATTACTCTAGTTGCGTAACACTTAGTTATCAACAGTTACAGGACGGCTGAGGACAATTTACATATACCCGTGGATTACTCTAGTTGCGTAACACTTGGTTATCAACAGTTACAGGACGGCTGAGGACAATTTACATATACCCGTGGATTACTCTAGTTGCGTAACACTTAGTTATCAACAGTTACAGGACGGCTGAGGACAATTTACATATACCCGTGGATTACTCTAGTTGCGTTACCCTTGGTTATCAACAGTTACAGGACGGCTGAGGACAATTTACATATACCCGTGGATTACTCTAGTTGCGTAACACTTGGTTATCAACAGTTACAGGACGGCTGAGGACAATTTACATATACCCGTGGATTACTCTAGTTGCGTAACACTTGGTTATCAACAGTTACAGGACGGCTGAGGACAATTTACATATACCCGTGGATAACTCTAGTTGCGTAACACTTAGTTATCAACAGTTACAGGACGGCTGAGGACAATTTACATATACCCGTGGATTATACTAGTTGCGTTACACTTGGTTATCAACAGTTACAGGACGGCTGAGGACAATTTACATATACCCGTGGATTATACTAGTTGCGTTACACTTGGTTATCAACAGTTACAGGACGGCTGAGGACAATTTACATATACCCGTGGATTACTCTAGTTGCGTTACCCTTGGTTATCAACAGTTACAGGACGGCTGAGGACAATTTACATATACCCGTGGATTACTCTAGTTGCGTTACACTTAGTTATCAACAGTTACAGGACGGCTGAGGACAATTTACATATACCCGTGGATTACTCTAGTTGCGTTACCCTTGGTTATCAACAGTTACAGGACGGCTGAGGACAATTTACATATACCCGTGGATTACTCTAGTTGCGTAACACTTGGTTATCAACAGTTACAGGACGGCTGAGGACAATTTACATATACCCGTGGATTACTCTAGTTGCGTTACACTTGGTTATCAACAGTTACAGGACGGCTGAGGACAATTTACATATACCCGTGGATTACTCTAGTTGCGTTACACTTGGTTATCAACAGTTACAGGACGGCTGAGGACAATTTACATATACCCGTGGATTACTCTAGTTGCGTTACCCTTGGTTATCAACAGTTACAGGACGGCTGAGGACAATTTACATATACCCGTGGATTACTCTAGTTGCGTAACACTTGGTTATCAACAGTTACAGGACGGCTGAGGACAATTTACATATACCCGTGGATTACTCTAGTTGCGTTACCCGTGGATTACTCTAGTTGCGTTACCCTTGGTTATCAACAGTTACAGGACGGCTGAGGACAATTTACATATACCCGTGGATTACTCTAGTTGCGTAACACTTGGTTATCAACAGTTACAGGACGGCTGAGGACAATTTACATATACCCGTGGATAACTCTAGTTGCGTAACACTTGGTTATCAACAGTTACAGGACGGCTGAGGACAATTTACATATACCCGTGGATTACTCTAGTTGCGTAACACTTAGTTATCAACAGTTACAGGACGGCTGAGGACAATTTACATATACCCGTGGATTACTCTAGTTGCGTAACACTTGGTTATCAACAGTTACAGGACGGCTGAGGACAATTTACATATACCCGTGGATTACTCTAGTTGCGTAACACTTAGTTATCAACAGTTACAGGACGGCTGAGGACAATTTACATATACCCGTGGATTACTCTAGTTGCGTTACCCTTGGTTATCAACAGTTACAGGACGGCTGAGGACAATTTACATATACCCGTGGATTACTCTAGTTGCGTAACACTTGGTTATCAACAGTTACAGGACGGCTGAGGACAATTTACATATACCCGTGGATTACTCTAGTTGCGTAACACTTGGTTATCAACAGTTACAGGACGGCTGAGGACAATTTACATATACCCGTGGATAACTCTAGTTGCGTAACACTTAGTTATCAACAGTTACAGGACGGCTGAGGACAATTTACATATACCCGTGGATTATACTAGTTGCGTTACACTTGGTTATCAACAGTTACAGGACGGCTGAGGACAATTTACATATACCCGTGGATTATACTAGTTGCGTTACACTTGGTTATCAACAGTTACAGGACGGCTGAGGACAATTTACATATACCCGTGGATTACTCTAGTTGCGTTACCCTTGGTTATCAACAGTTACAGGACGGCTGAGGACAATTTACATATACCCGTGGATTACTGTAGTTGCGTTACACTTAGTTATCAACAGTTACAGGACGGCTGAGGACAATTTACATATACCCGTGGATTACTCTAGTTGCGTTACCCTTGGTTATCAACAGTTACAGGACGGCTGAGGACAATTTACATATACCCGTGGATTACTCTAGTTGCGTAACACTTGGTTATCAACAGTTACAGGACGGCTGAGGACAATTTAAATATACCCGTGGATTACTCTAGTTGCGTTACACTTGGTTATCAACAGTTACAGGACGGCTGAGGACAATTTACATATACCCGTGGATTACTCTAGTTGCGTTACACTTGGTTATCAACAGTTACAGGACGGCTGAGGACAATTTACATATACCCGTGGATTACTCTAGTTGCGTTACCCTTGGTTATCAACAGTTACAGGACGGCTGAGGACAATTTACATATACCCGTGGATTACTCTAGTTGCGTAACACTTGGTTATCAACAGTTACAGGACGGCTGAGGACAATTTACATATACCCGTGGATTACTCTAGTTGCGTTACCCGTGGATTACTCTAGTTGCGTTACCCTTGGTTATCAACAGTTACAGGACGGCTGAGGACAATTTACATATACCCGTGGATTACTCTAGTTGCGTAACACTTGGTTATCAACAGTTACAGGACGGCTGAGGACAATTTACATATACCCGTGGATTACTCTAGTTGCGTAACACTTGGTTATCAACAGTAACAGGACGGCTGAGGACAATTTACATATACCCGTGGATTATACTAGTTGCGTAACACTTAGTTATCAACAGTTACAGGACGTCTGAGGACAATTTACATATACCCGTGGATTACTCTAGTTGCGTAACACTTGGTTATCAACAGTTACAGGACGGCTGAGGACAATTTACATATACCCGTGGATTATACTAGTTGCGTTACACTTAGTTATCAACAGTTACAGGACGGCTGAGGACAATTTACATATACCCGTGGATTACTCTAGTTGCGTAACACTTAGTTATCAACAGTTACAGGACGGCTGAGGACAATTTACATATACCCGTGGATTATACTAGTTGCGTAACACTTAGTTATCAACAGTTACAGGACGGATGAGGACAATTTACATATACCCGTGGATTACTCTAGTTGCGTAACACTTGGTTATCAACAGTTACAGGACGGCTGAGGACAATTTACATATACCCGTGGATTACTCTAGTTGCGTTACACTTGGTTATCAACAGTTACAGGACGGCTGAGGACAATTTACATATACCCGTGGATTACTCTAGTTGCGTAACACTTAGTTATCAACAGTTACAGGACGGCTGAGGACAATTTACATATACCCGTGGATTATACTAGTTGCGTTACACTTGGTTATCAACAGTTACAGGACGGCTGAGGACAATTTACATATACCCGTGGATTATACTAGTTGCGTTACACTTGGTTATCAACAGTTACAGGACGGCTGAGGACAATTTACATATACCCGTGGATTACTCTAGTTGCGTTACACTTGGTTATCAACAGTTACAGGACGGCTGAGGACAATTTACATATACCCGTGGATTACTCTAGTTGCGTAACACTTGGTTATCAACAGTTACAGGACGGCTGAGGACAATTTACATATACCCGTGGATTACTCTAGTTGCGTTACACTTGGTTATCAACAGTTACAGGACGGCTGAGGACAATTTACATATACCCGTGGATTACTCTAGTTGCGTTACCCTTGGTTATCAACAGTTACAGGACGGCTGAGGACAATTTACATATACCCGTGGATTACTCTAGTTGCGTTACACTTAGTTATCAACAGTTACAGGACGGCTGAGGACAATTTACATATACCCGTGGATTACTCTAGTTGCGTTACCCTTGGTTATCAACAGTTACAGGACGGCTGAGGACAATTTACATATACCCGTGGATTACTCTAGTTGCGTAACACTTGGTTATCAACAGTTACAGGACGGCTGAGGACAATTTACATATACCCGTGGATTACTCTAGTTGCGTAACACTTAGTTATCAACAGTTACAGGACGGCTGAGGACAATTTACATATACCCGTGGATTACTCTAGTTGCGTAACACTTGGTTATCAACAGTTACAGGACGGCTGAGGACAATTTACATATACCCGTGGATTACTCTAGTTGCGTTACACTTGGGTATCAACATTGACTAGAAGCTGTATTACGTAAACCATATATTCGGACAACCAATTACCATCCAAGATAGAAGAGTTTAAAACTTCGAGTACAATAACAATACTTGTTTATGAAATACATTTTCCTTTTACACGCCTCAACTAATTGACCACACAGAAACTGTGGGTTTGTTTATATATTAAAACAAAAACAAATAGTATACGTACAACTTTATTTTTAAATAATACTTCATTTCAGTTGTTTGATTTTGATTGAGCATGTACTATTATTATAGGTAACTTGTTGAGTATCAGATTGAACACAACTAAGGGAGACGAATCATATTAACGTTCTACTGTACTGCAAGCAGTGAGACCTTGACATTGTCCGGTTTTCACAGCGATCTCTTCTGATCGATTTAGAATGTAATTTGAGCCGTCTAGTGAGAAAACCCACATTGTGGACTCTGCCTAAAGTATCGATCCGGATCAGCTCAAGCATGCCGCGCAGGCTAACCCGGACAGACATGTAGTGTTCGTCTCCCGTGGAGATTCTGTTTCAGGAATCATTACTCTATACCTCTATTCACCTGAGACGGAATGTGTCGGCCCGAATTAGAATGCGCAGGCTGCCTTTACTGTCTTAGTATGTTGTATTGTATTATACGCAGTAAATTTTCATGTATATATGTTTCCGTTGACCTGGTACATTTTGCATGATATGCAGTGCCTTTTCTGCTATGTATGGTGGTTATTTAATAATATGCTGTGTAAAAGTGTGTAGATACAGTAGAATAACCATTATATGGTTAAGCAAACAGCGTCATATGCAATACAAACAACATTATATGCAGTTCAAATGACAAAACATGCGGTGGTATTTTAATTATACGCAGTAGTTTTACCATTATATGAGGCGCAATCATACTTTCCGGCATTCTCCGGAATCATTTCCGGAAATTACCGAGTAGGACAGTCCATTTTCAAAAAATCTATAAATAGAAGTGTACACATAAAGTCGTCTATGCAGACGCTTTTTGAGGCCTGAAAGCAGACAACTCCTGAACTCATGTGGCATAAGGAAAGAATTGCTTATCTGGAGAAGTTTCTCCATTTGCCTGAATGATTTCAACTCTCTTCTATAATTAATTATACTTTCATTCATAAAGATGTTCAATAGTTCTGCCGTAACGTCATCTGATGCATATTTGTTTTATGTGGGAAAGTATTTAAAAATAAATTTGAAAACAATGTTAAGGTTACAACATTATAGTAAAAAAACTTCCTCAGCAGATTGTGGAAAAAAGAGAAATAACTGAAAAAGAGCTTTATATTCGAGTTTGTCTTTGGGAAATTGTACAACCCGGTAGTGTAGTGGTAGAGCGTCTGCCTCGGATGCGGTAGGTCGCGGGTTAGATCCGTGTCGGGTCATATCAAATACTTTATAAAAATGGTAGTGATGGATGCAATATTCTCAAAGGCGGTTCAAATCAAACTGTTTATTTGCTCTGTCTTATAAGATTATTCACAAGTTTTATCAGAGTATGCACAAGTTGACTGAAGCTTCAAACAAGCATATGTAAGTACATGTAAGATTGAGACTGTTAATTTGATCAGGCTGCAAATAAACAGACTGATCTGGTTCTACAATATTCTCAAAGACGGTTCAAATCAGACTGTTTATTTGCTCTGTCTTATAAGATTATTCACAAGTTTTATCAGAGTATGCACAAGTTGACTGAAGCTTCAAACAAGCATATGTAAGTACATGTAAGATTGAGACTGTTAATTTGATCAGGCTGCAAATAAACAGACTGATCTGGTTCTACAATATTCTCAAAGGCGGTTCAAATCAGACTGTTTATTTGCTCTGTCTTATAAGATTATTCACAAGTTTTATCAGAGTATGCACAAGTTGACTGAAGCTTCAAACAAGCATATATAAGTACATGTAAGATTGAGACTGTTAATTTGATCAGGCTGCAAATAAACAGACTGATCTGGTTCTAAAATATTCTCAAAGGCGGATTTGTAACCTTTTTCTGTGGAAGTGCTTATATAAACTGTAAATTAGCAGTTTTCTTAGAGGAACCGGTTGCTCAGTCAGTAGCGACGAAGGCTGTTAATCAAGGGGTTGTGAGTTCGAACCCCAGCTCGGCCAACATTCTTTCCGACGTTTGACAAAATTCATTCATCTTCCACCAATGGGCTAACAGTCTATGTGGAAAAGCAGCCAGTTGCTTGGAAAATATATTGTGAGAAATCAGGAGACAAATGAGTAGGTGAACGCCGTGTTATGATTGAACAATTGTTGAAAAAGGTGTAAAGTCCCAACAAATCAATCAATTCTAAGAGGAATTATAACCCTTTCCCATTAGCAGATGCTTTCTCACGTGTCTGCAGATGTGGAATTGAAAATGAAAAAAATATGACAATGGAGATATTGGTATTAATAAGCAATTTCTGCTTATGTCACAATGTTTTATAATCTATCCTAAACTTGTACTTTCCTTTACACATATTTTCCATACTTTTGCTTCAATGCTGTCAAATTCGTCCGCTGAAGATTTGTTTTATGTGGGAAAGGGTTACACATTTACCGCAGAAGATCTGACTTTGATTTCAGCATCGACTAGAGCAGTTTTCAGAGCAGATTTCAGTCAATTTCAGAACATGTGACATTTCTATGTATAGATTGTTCGGCGATATATCTGTCATACTCGGAATTTGTTCCGGAAATAATTCCATTAAACTTATAATGGCAAATGGTAAAAAATCTCAATATGATACATTTGTCTTTTTGCCACAATGATTTCAAGAGTTGTCTGCTTTAGGCCTCAAAGTGCGTCTGCATCGACGTCATTCTGCACCTTGTATATTCTGAAAATGTGTACACACTTATATTATAGATTGTTTTAAAATGTTCTAGACGGTGTTAATGTTAATCTCTATCTGTCATACTCGGTATTTTCCGTAAATTACCGGAGAATGCCGGAAAGTATAATAATAGTATATAATTTCACTTTCAAGTATAATAAAAATCTAATTATTGATCGTTTATGCTTCATTTTAAATGGTTAGAGTTAGCCAAATTTTGTACATTTTCATGACATTCAATTGACTGTTTTCCAACATTTACTGCCAAAATAGTTTTGACCTATTTTAAAATTCCTTACTTTGTTGTGACTATTTATAAGCAATATTTGCAGAAGTTAAAACTTTTCAAAATGTTGATCTCCATCTGGAGTTCAATACCTTTAATACGATATTAACCATAAGTGTTTGTTTTGTTTTATTCGGGTTTCACGCCGCATTCAACATTATTTCAATTATATCACGACAATAGTTAAACTTATTCATGATCGCTGGTACTAGGCTAGGAAATGTTTCTTGCCCAATGATCAACCAAAAGTGTGACTGATGACGGAAATGAATAATAACTCTGTTTTAAAAAAACAAGCAATAAGGAATCAAAACGTGCATGTTCACTGTCTCACCGTTCGATGTATAGCAGGAAAGTTATGTCTTTGAGTTACGAGTAGAGTGTTAGGTTTTACTGGTCAGGGCAGTATTGCTGAGAAGTGACCAATGGTATTTTGTTTAGATGTAAAACTGACCAATGAAAATAATCCTAGGAAGAGAAAAGTTATATAGTTACAGCAATTATACATCAAGCCTACATTATACCAAGTTGCAAGAAGTGTTAATTGTCTTTTGTCACGATTTTGTTTCTAGTGAAGTTCACCCAAACCATTGAGAAAATCGTTGACTGTCTTTGGACACATGTTTTCAGAGTTTTCTTATCTGTTGTTTCTTGGAGCTCGCGTTTTTCAATGTAATATGGAGATTTCTATTATGAAATGTAACCTGATCAAGGTCAAAGATAACAACATAGGTGAACAGTTTATTGTATATTTCAATATAATAGGACATGCAGAACATCTTCGTTTTTTTCATACAGATAGTTGTTTTAGTTTAATAAAGAGAGGCTCTCTTTAAGTTATGTATGCTGGGAAGATGTATGAGAATAAACAATAGATATATACAGATTGTATACATTGTATAGATTCAATAATGATAAAATGCTATTTTTAAAATTAAGACTTAGTAATTTCATATTGGAATAAACGGTCCCGGATCCAGTGTGCACTGCTATTGGACGAAACATAGATTGTTTCCTTTGAAGTTTTACGAAAGTTACGAAAGGACGTTCATGTAAAATCAGGATAACACTACGATAAATACAGTAAAACTTGCGGTCAACAGTCACCCAAGGGAAATGAAAAATTTGGCTGCTTAACTCTTTCAGCGCCAAAGGCAATATTGAGGTTTTTGCAAACAATACTGATTCAGGCGAGTCAGCTCGTAACGAGCTGTCTCACCTGAAATCAGCATTGTTTGCCTTTTATTTATCAAATAGTCCAAACTTTTATTACAAGGGAAAAGGACACACCAGATTTTGAACATGGAAGAGTCTACTTTAAACAATTCGGCGCTGAAAGAGTTGAGGCAGTTGGCTGCTGATCACAAAATTAATTAATTGGCCGTTTTGTTCAATTTTTTGTCAGATTACATATTATATACAACTGCTAGAAAAGTAATCATTTACACAACAAATAGTAAACTGTCTATTTAAACTAAATTTGGATGAAACATTGATGGGGACAAACAGACAGTGAATGTTCATATTATGATTATCAAAGTAGACAACAATATGAACAATTTCCCCATATGAAATGGGGAACGTCTTTGGTGAATTCTAGGGCATATCTAGTTGTTACTTTAGATGTATTTAACGTCTGGAAAGTGTACATTTTCTCTCACCAAAAGCCGTTATATCAATTATCGGATGATTCGCGATGACCACACAGACACACGTACCAATTAAGGGATAAATGTCAACATGTCCTGTGTACTGCGTGAAGCGTGTCGAGACCAGCGTCCCGTACAGGCGAACAGCCTACCTACATGTTGCCACGGGCGTAAAGCAAGGAGAACCATTATCTCCCTTTTTATTTATTATTTTTATAAATGACATGTATGATTATATGCATCCTGACGCATTTGATTGTTTTACAGCTGACAATTTAAAATTATTTCTATTGCTTTTTGCTGATGATACTGTTTTATTTTCGTATTCTCAAGAAGGTTTACAATTATTATTAAATAAACTAAATGATTACTCAAAACAATGGGGTGTAATGGTAAATACAGACAAAACAGTCGTGGTGGTCTGCCAAAAAGGAAATACAATTCCAGACGTTAAATTGGTATACAATGGAGATAAACTTGAGGTTGTAAACAAGTTTAACTTCCTTGGCTGCACATTAGCATCAAATGGTAAATTTAGTATTACACAAAAGGATCTGGCAGGAAAAGGGTTGAAGGCATTGTTCTCTTTAAATACTTTGTTTATGAACGTTCCTTTAAATATCCCTGAAAAATTGAAATTATTTGATTCTATGGTTCTACCTATTTTAATGTATTCTTCAGAGACATGGGGATTCCATAAGGCTCCTGACATAGAACGAGTTCATTTAAAGTTTTTAAAGCAATTATTAGCTGTAAGTCCGAAAACCACTAACACAACAGTGTACGGTGAAACTGGAAGGTTTCCATTACATGTACTAAGAAGCGTATCCATTGTTAAATACTGGTATAAGATTTGTAAACACCCTGATTCTCTCTTATTTAAAATATATAACATGAGTGACACTCACGGAAATGCCACGAATGCGTGGAAATTAAACTTACAAAAACTAGTCAATAGTTTGGGTTTATCATATTTGAATGTTTTACCCGACGCATCTGGTGTAAACCTAAATATTGTAATAAGTCGAATTTATGATAGTTATCTACAAAGCTGGTTTGCGGACCTCGACACCTATAGCAAATTTGACTGCTACAGATCATTCAAGCAATGTTTCATTTACGAAAAATATCTTACATTTATTGAAAATAAAAACCATAGAATAGCTTTAACAAGATTCAGGTGTTCATCTCACAAACTGTTAATTGAAGTAGGCAGACATAGAAATTTAGAAAGAGATGAAAGGAAATGTACTTTTTGTAAATGTAACACTATTGAAAATGAATATCATTTTTTATTAGTCTGTCCATTATATAGAGACCTTAGGATGTTATACCTACCTAAATACTACTACACTTGGCCTAATACATTTAAATTTAAAGGTTTGATGGAATCTCAATCAAAGAAAAAAATAGTTAACCTAGGTAAATTTGTATACGTTGCCAACTGCAAAAGAGATATCCTAAATACTTCTTAATACTTACTCTGTAAATATGTTGATCATCCTGTACTAGATAATCATAATATGTACACAAACTGTATGCTTATCTATTGCCGTGATATGTTTGTATATTTCATATTTTCTCCATATTTATGTTTCTAATTATCTTTATTGCCGCCACATGTATATATGTATTTTTGTTTCTGGCAACAAACATATGTTTATATGCCAATAAACGATTTTGAACTTGAACTTTGGTAAAATGATGGGTCTAAATTCTATTTTTTTTCCGTTTGTTATGACTTTCCGGAACAAACGTGTATCCCTCTGGGACTCCGTGACAGAGATATGACGTCCGGGACGATATCACATGTATGTTTTACAACTGACGGATATGGGTCGCGTGTTGATTGACCGTTGTACACAAGCAGATTACAGTTAATCTTCACCAATTAGTGTGGCCGTTGACCGCGTTTCAAAGTGGACCGCTGATCAAGGCTGTTTATAGTGTTTAGTTTGTTGGGAGGGGGGGGGGGGGGGGGGGATTTAAAGTGACCGTTTACAGCCGTTGACTGCTGATCATAAGTGAGCACTTGCACAAGTTTGCACCTCATATTACGGTGTCATTTCATATAGTCCTGGTACCCTTCTATATTTGCATGCATAAGACACACAAGTACTGTACTATTGATAATCTCTTTGTTTTCGCAGATATCGTTCAAGTATCAAATGTGGTTTATATTTTAATACACTCAACCTGATGTAAGTGAGTATCCCGGTACACAATTTACGGTAAAACGATGTAAAATGATTTCGTTGCATATACCAATTTTGTCCCTGTAACCAGGGTCTTTCAAATAGTACAATTTGAAAGACCCTGCTGTAACATGATACGTCTCTGTTTCCTTTGTTACTATTTTGATTCCTCGTCGTAAACATTATTCGGTATAACAAATAATCTCTTCTTGCCTTTTCATGTGGTTTCAAGTGGGCGACATCCGGATTAAAAGGTATAACAAATCGGAGAATTGTTAAAGCCTCATTCTCACTCTCCCGGTGAAAACAGCAGGTATACTGGGATGATCCGGGACATCTGTGCAGGACAATCAATTCTATTATCACATTCCTGCAAGTTCCGGAGTGACAACCGTCTTAGAAGTCGGATGTCACCGTTTGATCCCGGATTATCCAGGTTGTCCCGGTCTGTGACAGTTCGTTTACCAGTGTGTGACCAGGGTCGTGTCCCGGTGGCCGCTGATGCAAACCGTTATAGCCCCGGTCAGGCGCCAGTGGAGCCCCATTGCCATAAATGTGGCCCCGTTGGACTACCATGTGTGGAGTACACCCGACCACACAACATTACATTACCACGGTCTATCACGGTAGAACCAATGTAGAGACCTGGCCGTTCACCGGAGTATACCGGAATTGTGACTGACATGCCCGAATAACGCCGGTTATGGATATTTTCTCCCGGTGTCTCTCGGTTGTCTTAAACATTTTAAAACATCCGGGACGTTCTGCCGGATCGAGCCGGAACAACAAGGTTCATAACGGATTATCCCGCACTTCTACGGTACCACCGCGTTTGTCTTACTGGTTTGACATGGTTTCTCCCGAACAATCATCCGGGACGTACCGGGCCGCCAACCCGGGACCGTGAGCATGGGGCTTCACACGGCCACATCAGCACCCGTGCATATATTGTTTGTGTTTAGAACTACCACTAGTGCAATGGGCAATAGGCTTGCGCATGCGCCGTGTTAATCTCGGATAGTTCCGTAGCAGTTCGTCACTAGACTGGTTTTCGTTCGTGTTTGCAATAACAAATTAAAATGTCTATTTATATGCGCGTAGTTTTTTTGGGATAGGGGCGTTTCGCCACTATCCCATAGCGAAGCTGCTTTCGAAAAGTCGGATTAAAGCTGCAACCGCAGTCCACATGTGTATACCTACACCAAAATCGATTTTGATTGGTTATAATCTGCCTTTTCAACGATTTCATTGGTTCGACCGAATCACGAAACCCTCAGCTTGCATAAATTTATGAGACAAAATAGTTTCTATGAATGAAACACACTCTGATCTATGGTTGACCTCAATGGCAGTAGTGTGAGGTAACGTTGACCGTTCTGTGACCCCATTAGTTTACAACAGTCGACTTATAGAGAATTGTGCAAAGCACTGTAAATACAATTATTGAAAGGAGTTGAAACCATTGTGGCAAAAGTAGAAATTGCCTACGAAAAGCAATTTCCCCTTTTGTCACAATGTTTTCGATTGTCGTCTGCTGCACATGCGTCTGTAAGCGTCTGTAGGCGGAAAATGGTTACATCCTTCCCATGGAAGCGGAACCCTTTCCGTGATACTATAACAGTTCGAATATTTAAAAAATATTGTTGAAAATGGAGCTATTGCTGACAATGAGCAATTCCTCCTTTTCACACAATTCTTTCAAACACGTTTCAAATTAATTCTTTTCATATTTTAACGTTTTACTCTGGACGTTCTTTCCCTCTTTCTCCCTTCCGGACACATTTTGAATAACATGCTAGAGATGAATGATTACGAGCAATTTTGCCGTACATCAAGGGGAAAAATATATAGCTGAAACCTTTGTGGAAAAAGAGGAGATGGGTCATGATAAACAATTCTGCAGCCGTCTGCTGCACATGCGTCAAAAAGCGACTGTAAGCGGGAAAGGGTTGAACCGTTCCCGTTATAGCTACTTAGTTACAAACAAATGTTGAAAGTATATTTACAAACGGAGCAATTGCTGACAATGAGCAATTACTCCTTTTCAAACAATGCTTTGAAACATGAATCAATTTGTTTCTATAACCTAGATAACGAAAACATTTGTCTACAGTTATTATTTTAACCTTTGCCCCTTTTAGACACATTTGACTAACCTTAACAAATAAATGATAATCAACAAGTTTGTCTTTTTCCACAATGTTTTCATCACTATTCAAAATCATACTTTTATTAATTCAGGTCAATAGTTATGCCTTAGTTCAATGTTGTTTGCTATATATTTAGTCTATGTGGTCAAGGTTAAGGAATACTGTAAACAAACTTGTTACAACATAATTCGTCCAAAGAGAGAGGTCCTACTGTGTATACATGCCATGAAATAATGTTACAAACGGTCTCACCGCTACTAGGGAATTGTTGGTAAAACAGGTCGCGTTTTGTGTTGAATATTCTCATGTGTCGCTGTATGTAGACCCTACTAGGAAATAGAAATTAAATCTACAAATTATAGATAAGTTAATTTCAACATTGATTGATTGGGGTTTAACGCCGTTTTTAACATTTCTTCAGTCATATCACGGCGGCCAGTTCACCTACAAATGTATTTCCTGGTTTTCTCAAACCAGTACTCCTCACAACAATCTTCCCAAGCAACTGGCTGCGTTTCCACATAGACTTAGCCCATTTGTGAAAGACGAATGACGCATGTCGCATTGACTTTTGTCAAACGTCGGAAAGAAATTTGGCCGAATTTGTCAACACATCCGAGTTATAACCGCAAGGTCATTATTTATTTTATAATTGAGAAGCTTCTAGCGATTTTGGGACTAAAATTATAATGTATATGCATTTGCGTTAATTTAAGACTCAACGTTCATCAACGTGTAATATAGTCCTAGATGTATCTGTTGACAAATAAACTAGAAATGTAGTCTAAATAGGTTTTTGAAAATTAACCTTGACGGTCCGGTCCCGTTTCGGAGATACAATTAAATTGCAAATACTTTACAAATACCATAATCTAAGCTGACGTGTTTTGACGCATCGGACCAGTCTTCTGTAATCAATACTTTATGAGTTGTCTCCGTCTGTAAAGCTTGGAGGTATAATCCGGCGTCCGGCCGGCTGTCTGCCTGAATGTGCATTCGTCCGTCCGTCATGGATTGCATGTATTGGTTAACACGTTGTTTCTGTATGGCAGATTTATTTCAAAGTGGTCACAATTATACCCGTGTGATCAGGAGAACGGCAAAGTACTAGGTACATAACTCTGGTCTGTTTTTTCAGTTATCTCCATTTTTCCTTATTTAGTTCAGCGATTGTCTCAATTAACTTTCATTGTATCAATTTCAAACTTGGTTTGTAGGTAACTTATGACCTACAGATTTGCAGTGCACCATAACCATAAATTTAGCATGCTGCGTTTGGAGTGTGTATATTTTTGTCTTTCAATGTTCTCACTTATTATATGCAACACATGCGTTCCGTGAAATTCCCTTTTTCGTTAATGAGTGCTTCCCCAAGCTTTGTACTTCGTCAAATCTAATCTGTTTTTTAGGTGTAAACTCAATTTTTTCATTTCTTCGGTTATTGTCTCAATATATGTCCAATATATCAATTTAAGACTTGGTGTATAGGAAACTCAGAGCTGCAATTGTGCAGTGCAAAAGAAACATAACTCTATCATGCTTTCGATCGTCTTTCATTTATCAGCATGATTACAATATACATTGTGGATCTTTAGTGATTTCTGAACTAGAAATATTTTAATTAAGGGTAGCTGCTCGGGTTTTTTTTGTCAATCTTTTGTCTTTCGATATTTTGTTTATACAAGAAAAGGGTAAAACTTTGACAAACGAGGTATATGTTATTGGCAGGCAAAATGTGTTGCTTCAAACATTTTTGGTTTGGTTTGTTTAAAGGTCATTGTTTCATTGTTTCAACAATGTTTGTCCATATGATCTATGCCATATGTTTTCAACTTTCATATGCCCCCTATACCATCAGCGCTTTCAGCGCTTTGATTCTAATTAAGATGTAAATTAAAACCATAGTGTAACATGTACCGGCGTTAAGCCGTCGCGGGTCACCCATCCAGGAACTACCCTCGATGAACGTTGCTTAACTTTACGAAAAGTTAAACCACTCTACCAACGTCGCCATAAAAGCCGGCTTACACAGCAAGGCTGTAGAAGTGATATTTATACCAATACTCCGTTCCCGTTACATTTGTCCCTCTTTTCTCTTGACATCGACCCGAAGTAACACAACTGGACACAAGCAGTATACCAGAGCGGAGTCTATGTAACATCACTGGGAACCACCGGGTTTTTGATAACATGAAAATGGGAATATTTTCATAAATGCGAAGTTATTGTGCTAAGTTTTGCGATTTTAAGAATATATTAAAGGAAAAAAAGGACGCGCATGTGCAGACAAATGTTCACAATCATTTTGGGAAATCGAGATCAACACGTTGGGAAAATGTATTTTCGTTTTCGTTTGACGTATTTAACTAAAAAACTATTGTTATCATATATTTATATCATATATTCAAAAGCGGGTTTCGTGTTTTTCGAATCAAACAGTATTTCTTAAGCCATAAATTGCTGATTCCCGCGCTATCATCGAATTGCTGCATCTTGCAGCAACTCTTGTATTGTTTACTTTTCATTAAAGTGGTTTTGTAAAGTATGCTTACTTAACATTTGGGAAACACGTGATATCCTATACACTATTTCGTTTCTAAAACAGCAAATAGAATGATCAGTCAACCTGAAAATGAGCAGTTTCTCCTAGGATGTGTACTTCCTGGTGTCAAAATTGTTACTTATTACAGCTATTTTGGTGTATTGCGACATATACAGTAGGCCTGACAGCTCAAATATCAGTGATTACCTTTGATCTCAATCACGCGTCGTGATTTAAAAAAAATCGAAACCCTCTATTTACAACAACGTTTTGGTCGTGATTATGTTCACATTAGAGAATTCTAGTTATAGTATACAAAGTACATGTAGTTCATCGATCAGTTCTTCAGGTTCCTGTTCGAACCTCAATCGCGACGCGTTGTTTATGGTGGAGTTCCCTTGGGCAAGGCACATTTGCTAGCCTAGTGCTGTTTTGTTTACCAAGGGATCATGAATAAGTGAACTGTCACCGTGATATAATTGAGATAATGTTGTAAACGGCGTTAAAACCAAATAAACTTGAGGTTTCTACAGTAATAACGCTTTACAAGAATATAAACAGCATCTTGAATTTCGTACCTTGAAATTGTTTTGTGCTAAATTCCAGTTTCATCAGCTATTAGCTTTGCTTTAGCAATTTGCGTACTTAGAAATAACGTTCTTAAATATTTCATCACTGATATCTCATACAATTATTGTGCCATCTGCTATGTAGTAAGTAATTAAGTAGGTAAGTAAATATTTTATTAAAGTGACATGTGTATAACATAAAATAAAACATAATACAAAGTTTGTTGAAAAACACCCGGCCCCTTGGGCCTATATGTCACTATATATAAAGGTAATGTATATGTACGTAAGTTCATGCATTCTTATCAATTTGTGGTTCATGCAGTCTATATACATATATACATATATACACATCTATAATTATATCGATGGTCTGGTACGAGCAGGCCGAAGCTACAGCTTGTACAATATGCAGTTATTGCATCCCCGAACGAAGACAGCACTATTTTAGAGTTGCTAATAACTTTAGACAGCACTATTTTAGAGTTGCTAATAACTTTAGGAGGTATGATGTACTTTTGAAAGCAACGTGCTTTATCATAATTGTAGGGATTCTACTGATGCATCCTAATAGAACGATAATCCGTAACGGTACTGACATAAGTCTAAACATAATTACTGGTCATCAGTGCTACATGCGCTTATTTTAAGTATTTACTAAAGGAAATCGGTATAATCGGTATAACCCAATTCAATGAGTACAATAATATAATATGAAATAACCACATAATTGAAAGAATCATGTTTATACAGGTAGTATATCCATTCACTGCCCATCCCGTATGTTTTGAAATATGTTTTTCATTGCAACTGCTAATCACGCCCCTTACTTGAAAGGAGACGTAGCACGGATGCAAAATAAAACCTGCGTAATAGTGTGATTCATATAACATGTATGTTTGAAAAGCCTTTACCGAAACGAAAGTAAAGGTCATTTAAATATATCACCAAATGAATTTCTACGTATTTCACTGTAGCAATCACAAACTACCACGAAATGAGTTTCTGTTTCAGTCTCTATCTTATTGCAGAATAAAAATGCTCGTATATCTATCTGTTCCCCCATAATAAATTCAGCTTAACATATGTTTCAAGTTTGAAAGTATTTTTAAACAGATTATAAGTTCTCAATTTTGGTGATTGTTGTATATTGAAAGTCCATTAGTTGATGCAATACTATTTTATACGTTTTTCTGCTATATTCATTATAATAAAAAGTCTGATGTTGAAAGTAGTAGCTGGTCGAAACATAACGAAATGGCTTCATGCAAAACTTTTTTATGAATCATTTAGGGAGCTGTGGCCAGATTCCGCCAACAATTAAGAAGGAATGCATTAATCTGAATTTACACTGTCAAATATTTGTAATAAATGTGTTTTGTTTTTTTAAATGATCGCAAGTTGTCCACTGTAATATATCAATAAATACCATTGTCGGTAGTACAAATGTATAGTTCCTGTACAGAAATACGACGATCTTTCGGTTAATGAGACCAGAGTAGACGAGTTTGACCGTGTCTCTCTATATCTGTATTCATACCTTGGTCCACAACTCTCAAACTCTTAAAACGTTCTCAGTGCTCAGAAATGAACTCCATGCTCCAAATAAGGCTTCTGATTGGTCAATTTGGAAAACGAATTTGCTACTGACCGTTCAGACAGTTGAGCATCAATTCTGAGCGCAGGTTAAACTTTAATAGTTTTGGAGCCTGGACCAAAATATACCCATTCCTGTATATACATTCAATTTTATAATGGTCCCTAGGAAATAGAAATTCAGAAGAACGTCTGGTAGACTAGGGGCTTCTGGGGATGACAAACTATTACGCAGTTTTGAAGGTGTACATATTGAAATAAGAAACCAGACAGTGAAATATAATCCTCCTTTATCTCATGTTTTTGTCACGTTTTATGTTTTGCATTCAAATGCATCGCTGAACTGTAAAATATAGTGCATGTTATTGTCCATATCAGTCTGTTTGTTGATCTTGAAAAGAACGTGCGCTGGTATGATATCATAGTACAGGTAGGTGGAAGGTGCTTTAACTAAGACTAACCCTTTTATACTCGCATATGACGCATTTGCAGTCGACGTTTGAAAACATTGTGATCAAAGGGGAAATCGATCATAATGAGCAATTTTTCATTTTGCCACAATGTTTCAATTTTATTCAATATTGTTTTAATCACTAACACAGATCTGGAATAAGTTTGTCACGATGATTGCGAAATCGTGACTTAATACTGTTTTTACATTCATATGTTCCTTTTATCAACACAAACATTCTCCTGTCGAAGATTTTAATATTATTTAACCCTTTCCCACATACAACAATTCTGCAGCAGAGGACGTTGAAAACATCTTGGCAGAAATGTGAAAACTCTATGAATAATGATATAATAATTAAATAAAGTTGTGACAAAAGGAGAACTTGCTCGTTTTGAGCAATTCCTCCTTTTGTCACTGTGTTTTCAAAAGTCGTCTGCTCCAGAGGCGTCAAAAAGCGTTTATATGTGGGCAAGGGTTAAGGAAATATATTATACGGTTAATGAATAGATTTTAAAGAAAATCGCAAAGGAGGAATACTTCTCCTTTTGCCACAATGTATTTAAACGTCGTCATGTAATTCTGTCCTACCTGAACACAATGCAGCAAACAATTTTGAAAAAACCGAGGCAAAGAGGCAAAGATTATTTATAATTTACAGAAAAGAAAGTATCGCTATTTAAAGATTTTGAAACAGTTCAGCAAACTAAGAAATATCGCATAATAAAACATTTCTCAATTTTCCATTTACTTTTCACGTATCGTCTGCTCCAGATGCGTCAAAACGCGCATGGTCGTTATCAAGGGTTAAACGTAATATGACATTATCTATCTTAATAATAATATTGTATAAGATTGAGTAATGATAATATTTTATAGGATTAAGTAATGATAATATTGTATAGGATTTATAGGATTGAGTAATGATAATATTTTGTAGGATTTATACGATTGAGTAATGATAATATTTTATAGGATGTATAGGATTAAGTAATGATAATATTTTATAGGATTGAGCAATGATAATATTGTATAGGATTTATAGGATTGAGTAATGATAATATTTTGTAGGATTTATACGATTGAGTAATGATAATATTTTATAGGATGTATAGGATTAAGTAATGATAATATTTTATAGGATTTATAGGATTGAGTAATGATAATATTTTATAGGATTTATAGGATTAAGTAATGATAATATTTTATAGTATTGAGTAATGATAATATTTTATAGGATTTATAGGATTGAGTAATGATAATATTTTATAGGATTGATAGGATTGAGTAATGATAATATTTTATAGGATTTATAGGATTAAGTAATGATAATATTTTATAGGATTTATAGGATTGAGTTATGATAATATTTTATAGGATGTATAGGAATGAGTAATGATAATATTTTAGAGGGTCTATAGGCATGAATAATGATAATATTTAATAGGATTAATAGGATTGAGTAATGATAATATTTTATAGGATGTATAGGAATGAGTAATGATAATATTTTATAGGATTGATAGGATTGTGTATTGACAATATTTTATAGGATTTATAGTATTGAGTAATGATAATATTCTATAGGATTGATAGGATTGAGAGTTTCAATTTGCCACAATGTTTTCAAACGTCGTCATGTAAATATGTTCTTCCTACATAAAGACAATGCAGCAAACGACTATGATAATAGCTAGGCAAAGATTAATTATAACTCATATAAATAAACGTATCGTTTTGATTTATATATATTTAAAACAGTTTAGCAAATTGAGAAATTGCGCGTTATAAACAATTTCTTCATTTTTGATAGAATTGCGTAAGAAAGGCTATCATAGTAGATGAGGTTTTGAAGTCACGTGATATAAATGACTGAGAACACTAAATTAACTACACCAAAAATGTAGTCCAAAAACGTCTTGACTGAATGACGAATGCAAACATAAAACAAAGGAAAATAAGTAAAACAAATCCAGTTATTCTTGGTAACCAAATAAAATTACAACTGTCTGAATGTGTTAATATCATATCTAAGTGTAATAATGGATAAAGATATCACTAAACTTCTCCCTCTCATATACTCAAGTGTGTACACTGCCTAGACAACTTACCCTTTGTAATTCTTTTTAAATTGTAACCGTTTGTTTCCTATATTAACAGAAAAAGTGGAGTAACATAATATTTCTCTGACAAAGTAGATTTGTTTTTTATATTTGAATAGCACTCTTTCCCACTCGCAGATGCATTTGCACATTTTGAAAAAAGTGTGGCAAAAAGAGACATTGCTCATTAAGAGCAATATCTCATTGTTCCACAATGTTTTCTATGCTATTACATATATGCTACCTAGATATCATTCAGGAGATCGATACAAGACCACGCTTGCCCTGTGTTTTGGAGATGCAAAACTATTTTGTACATTATGTTTTTGGTTTAGGCCTTTTTATTTTAATCTGTTCATTATTATACAAATATTCTGTCAAAATAAAAGCTTGCAATCAATTTCGTTTAACATAAACTAAAAGCAATGTATAATGCTGGAGATGAACAAGCAGAAAATCATTCGAAAGACAACTGTTTTGTTATATTGAACTTCTAAGTTTACTTTTATCTTTTTTTTTAAATATTAATATATTGCATTAATACATTGCATACTCTGAATGCATATGTTGGTTCAGAACAGTCAATTAATAGGAAGACACTGTACTTTCATGAATGTTCATGATGGGATTTCCATAAATATATTGGGTAATATGATCATTAAAAAAGTACGATGTGGTCCGAATGACATATTCGAAATTGGAGTCAATTAATTCCCACAAGACCAACAAGAATTTTTTATCTTGGAAATAAATCATTCTGGCCTGATGCATCATAACTTGTCTGTCATAATGAGGATATTTTTAGATAAATATTTCTATATGCCCTTCTGCATCTCCTCTTAACCGAACGAAGTTATATCCTTAGTACTTTCAGTACTTTGATTTGACATAGTTTTCGTGTGTCGCTTGCAGCCGATGCGTCAAAATGCGTCTGGATGTTGTTATGGTTTTAAAGTAATATAGATACTAGCTACATATTTCAATTGTGTAGCATTGTAAGACATATAGGCAATACGATTTACTTTAAAATGTTATTCGAATTGGGTTTCAACTAGCTTTCAACAGTATCACGAAATTCCACAGTAAGTTACTAATGTTGTTAGTAAGAGTATCCTGACTTCGCCGAAACCCTTAGCGGCAGGAAAGGAAGCAAGCGTATTTTGTTAAGTGTTTGGTATTACCTGATATCCTGCACTAAAGACCGACATTTTAACCATTACATAAACGAAGCTATTATATTTCGAAATACAGTTAAGAACATCATAAAATTTACAATCTGAGCAGAACGTGATTGGATCGTGAGCGTGAATGGAACGAAGTTGGAACGCTTTAAGATCGGAACGGAATTTTGCGCTCTAAACGAAACAATCATTTTGAATGAAAAATTCCAATCACATGAATCCTTCGCTCATTGAGCGGTTGCAACAATTGCTCCCTGAGCGGAAAAAAGCGATCAATTTGAACGGAACGGATAAAAACAATCACAATCATTTGAACGACTGAACGCTTTAAGAGCGGATTGGAGCGGGAGCGGAGCGGAACTGAACGGAACGGAGCGGAGCGTGAACGTTAAATTAGTCAATTTCATAACTGTATACAATGAATAGATTTATAGGTTTTTTATATGATTTTTGCATTAAGATTGATTGATTTTATGAATGAAAACAAATTACTTTCACAAAAGTCTGAACCCTTTCCAACATGCAGCAGACAACTTAAAAAAACCACATCTAGGCAACAATATGGATATTCATGTCTTCAAACGTAATAGAGTTTGATATCTGTTCGATTCAATGTATTGTTTACTTTTATTTCAACTCGTGAAAAGTATTGCGTAAGATCTGCGAAGTGTTTTTCTGTAAAACATAGGGAATATTATGTTGCAGAAGCGATATCGGGTTTTTATATAGTACTACGAGGGGCGTGGACAATTGTTATCTCGCGAGACTGAATATTGTGAGAGATGTCAAATTGTCCACGCCCCGAGTAGACAATATCAAACCCTTATCGCCGTGTTTCAATTGCCTCATGTTTGCGTCGGAAAAGTGCATGTATGTAATCAAATGGAACAGTAGCATTATTCTGTTTCTTTTCTAAGATCTTTCTGATAAGAACAGAGGTGTTAACTGTCACATACTATCTGCCGACTTAGTAATGTGTTCCCAATATGGAACACAGCAGTTTTTCCAGAGCCATGCGGTCGACAATTTAATTATCACATAGTGAATGCATAACAATGAACAGTTTTGGTTAATAAATAACATGCACAGTTTTGGTTAATAAATAACGGTAATATTAACGCCGAGTATGTTGGTTTTTGTTAGTGTGTGTTATTAATATATAAAATTACAACTGTCTGAATGTGTTAATATCATATCTAAGTGTAATAATGGATAAAGATATCACTAAACTTCTCCCTCTCATATACTCAAGTGTGTACACTGCCTAGACAACTTACCCTTTGTAATTCTTTTTAAATTGTAACCGTTTGTTTCCTATATTAACAGAAAAAGTGGAGTAACATAATATTTCTCTGACAAAGTAGATTTGTTTTTTATATTTGAATAGCACTCTTACCCACTCGCAGATGCATTTGCACATTTTGAAAAAAGTGTGGCAAAAAGAGACATTGCTCATTAAGAGCAATATCTCATTGTTCCACAATGTTTTCTATGCTATTACATATATGCTACCTAGATATCATTCAGGAGATCGATACAAGACCACGCTTGCCCTGTGTTTTGGAGATGCAAAACTATTTTGTACATTATGTTTTTGGTTTAGGCCTTTTTATTTTAATCTGTTCATTATTATACAAATATTCTGTCAAAATAAAAGCTTGCAATCAATTTCGTTTAACATAAACTAAAAGCAATGTATAATGCTGGAGATGAACAAGCAGAAAATCATTCGAAAGACAACTGTTTTGTTATATTGAACTTCTAAGTTTACTTTTATCTTTTTTTTTAAATATTAATATATTGCATTAATACATTGCATACTCTGAATGCATATGTTGGTTCAGAACAGTCAATTAATAGGAAGACACTGTACTTTCATGAATGTTCATGATGGGATTTCCATAAATATATTGGGTAATATGATCATTAAAAAAGTACGATGTGGTCCGAATGACATATTCGAAATTGGAGTCAATTAATTCCCACAAGACCAACAAGAATTTTTTATCTTGGAAATAAATCATTCTGGCCTGATGCATCATAACTTGTCTGTCATAATGAGGATATTTTTAGATAAATATTTCTATATGCCCTTCTGCATCTCCTCTTAACCGAACGAAGTTATATCCTTAGTACTTTCAGTACTTTGATTTGACATAGTTTTCGTGTGTCGCTTGCAGCCGATGCGTCAAAATGCGTCTGGATGTTGTTATGGTTTTAAAGTAATATAGATACTAGCTACATATTTCAATTGTGTAGCATTGTAAGACATATAGGCAATACGATTTACTTTAAAATGTTATTCGAATTGGGTTTCAACTAGCTTTCAACAGTATCACGAAATTCCACAGTAAGTTACTAATGTTGTTAGTAAGAGTATCCTGACTTCGCCGAAACCCTTAGCGGCAGGAAAGGAAGCAAGCGTATTTTGTTAAGTGTTTGGTATTACCTGATATCCTGCACTAAAGACCGACATTTTAACCATTACATAAACGAAGCTATTATATTTCGAAATACAGTTAAGAACATCATAAAATTTACAATCTGAGCAGAACGTGATTGGATCGTGAGCGTGAATGGAACGAAGTTAGAACGCTTTAAGATCGGAACGGAATTTTGCGCTCTAAACGAAACAATCATTTTGAATGAAAAATTCCAATCACATGAATCCTTCGCTCATTGAGCGGTTGCAACAATTGCTCCCTGAGCGGAAAAAAGCGATCAATTTGAACGGAACGGATAAAAACAATCACAATCATTTGAACGACTGAACGCTTTAAGAGCGGATTGGAGCGGGAGCGGAGCGGAACTGAACGGAACGGAGCGGAGCGTGAACGTTAAATTAGTCAATTTCATAACTGTATACAATGAATAGATTTATAGGTTTTTTATATGATTTTTGCATTAAGATTGATTGATTTTATGAATGAAAACAAATTACTTTCACAAAAGTCTGAACCCTTTCCAACATGCAGCAGACAACTTAAAAAAACCACATCTAGGCAACAATATGGATATTCATGTCTTCAAACGTAATAGAGTTTGATATCTGTTCGATTCAATGTATTGTTTACTTTTATTTCAACTCGTGAAAAGTATTGCGTAAGATCTGCGAAGTGTTTTTCTGTAAAACATAGGGAATATTATGTTGCAGAAGCGATATCGGGTTTTTATATAGTACTACGAGGGGCGTGGACAATTGTTATCTCGCGAGACTGAATATTGTGAGAGATGTCAAATTGTCCACGCCCCGAGTAGACAATATCAAACCCTTATCGCCGTGTTTCAATTGCCTCATGTTTGCGTCGGAAAAGTGCATGTATGTAATCAAATGGAACAGTAGCATTATTCTGTTTCTTTTCTAAGATCTTTCTGATAAGAACAGAGGTGTTAACTGTCACATACTATCTGCCGACTTAGTAATGTGTTCCCAATATGGAACACAGCAGTTTTTCCAGAGCCATGCGGTCGACAATTAAATTATCACATAGTGAATGCATAACAATGAACAGTTTTGGTTAATAAATAACATGCACAGTTTTGGTTAATAAATAACGGTAATATTAACGCCGAGTATGTTGGTTTTTGTTAGTGTGTGTTATTAATATATGAGCCGTCCCGCAAGAAAACCAACATTATGGACTCGGCGTAAAGTATAGACCCGGATCAGCCTTAGCATGACGCGCAGGCTAACGAGGACAGACATTTTCGCCTCCTGTGGATTTTCTGTTTCAGGAGTCATTACTCTATACCTCTATTCCTCTGAGACGGAATGTGTCGGCCCGGATTAGCTTGTGCAGACTGCGCAGGCTGATCTTGGTCGATACATAACGCAAATACCATAATGTTGGTTTTCTTGTGGGACGGCTCATATGTCTTTAATCCATTTTTGGCGCGGTAAATGTCGAAGGTAATCTTTCTTCGGTTATATATGCGGATCAATTCAATGTCCCTCGTGTTACGTTCTTTTTCCTCACAAAATTTAAATCTGTTATTCTAAGCCTAGTATGTATGGAACGCCGAATCTACATAAACTCGATATCATCAATTCAATTGGAGAGCTCTCTAATTGATTTAAAGACCTCTCTAATTCAATTGAAGATATCTCCAAATCAACAATTCATTTGTTGCTCTCACTAATTGAATTAGAGAGCTCTCCAAATCAATTGGAGATATCTTTAATTCAAATAGAGAGAGCAACAAATGAATTGAAGATATCTCCAATTCTTCCAAATTAAACATATCCATAATTGATTTGGAGATATCTCCAATTGAATTGCAGAGCTCTCCAATTGATTTGAAGATATCTCTAATTGATTTGGAGATATCTTCAATTAAGTTGATTTGGAGATATCTTCAATTGAATTAGAGAGCTCTCCAATTGAATTACTGATATCATCAATTCAATTGGAGAGCTCTCTTATTGATTTGCAGACCTCTCTAATTCAATTGAAGATATCTCCAAATCAACAATTCATTTGCTGCTCTCACTAATTGAATTAGAGAGCTCTCCAAATCAATTGGAGATATCTTTAATTCAATTAGAGAGAGCAACACATGAATTGGAGATATCTCCAATTCTTCCAAATTAAACATATCCATAATTGATTTGGAGATATCTCCAATTGAATTGCAGAGCTCTCCAATTGATTTGAAGATATCTCTAATTGATTTGGAGATATCTTCAATTAAGTTGATTTAGAGATATCTTCAATTGAATTAGAGAGCTCTCCAATTCAATTGAAGAGCTCTTCAATTGAATTAATGATATCATCAATTCAATTGGAGAGCTCTATAAATATTTGAAGAGCTCTTCAAATATTTGAGTTTATGTAGATTTGGCGTTCCATAAGTATGTAATGTTAAAAGAACAATGGTGATGTAACTTAACAATGTCTAATCATGAAAGCGCTATGAACATTTTTGCCTGATCACTTTCTGTGCGTACTTGCTACAAGAAAGCTTGTTGTCTGACGGAGCTAAAGGGCGTAATGGTCACGTCCGCCTTGTAAGCGGAGGTCTCGGGTTTGATCGCCGAATGGTTCCTACAAAATGGTATTAATGACGTATATCCTTGACGCTTATGCCTTTTTTACCAGTGTAAGCATGGTCAAGATAAATCTTCATATTGGAAGGATAATTAGTACAGGAATCGTCGTACTGAAAGAAAAACACAATTGCGTAAAGTATCGACCCGGATCAGCATAATCATGCTGCGCGGCCTAATCTGGACAGACACTTTTCGTCTCCTGTGGATTTTCTGTTTCAGAAATTATTACTCTATACCTCTTTCCCCCTGAGATGGAATGTGTCGGCCCGTATAATTCTGCGTGGACTACGCAGGCTGATCCTGGTCGAAGCATTACGCAGATTCCATTATGTTGCTTTTCTTGTGGAACGGCGCAAATATCGAAAATTTAGGTTGCGTCCAACTTCAAAACACACTTAAAACTGAAATACTTCGAACCCGTAACACGTTTACGACGTCCTGACTTACGACAGGTGTCTATATTTTGTAGGAAAATGGAATAACAAATGTACGAAAGACTAGTGGTGACTTCCAAACTTCACATTTCAAACTTCAGACTTCAGACTTCACACTTCAAACTTCATTCTTCACACTTAACACTTCAAACTTCATACTTCATACTTCATATTTCAAACTTCAAACTTCACACTTAAAACTTAAAACTTCACACTTCAAACATATTATCTATGAAGTGTGAAGTATGAAGTCTGAATTTCAAACTTCACACTTCACACTTCACACTTCACACTTCAAACATATTATCTATGAAGTGTGAAGTGTGAAATGCGAAGTGTGAAGTGTGAAATGTGAAGTTTGAAGTGTGAAGGGTGAAGTGTAAAGTTTGAAGTCTGAAATTTGAAATGTGAAATGTGAAGTGTGAAGTTCGAAGTGTGAAGTTTGAAGTTTGAAGTCTGAAGTATGAAGTTTGAAGTCTGAAGTATTAAATTCATACTTCACACTTCACACTTCAAACATATTAGCTATGTATTGTGAAGTATGAAGAGTGAAGTGTGAAATGTGAAGTATGAAGTTTGGAAGTCACCACCGGTCTTTCGTACACATGTGTGCAACACTGTTGTGAGCATCACCTAAATCAGCTGAAAATCGTTTCACTGGGTTAAATGGACGCACACTGACATGCCGCTTCAAAGATTTGCTCCAGGGTTGCATATAGTACATGATCTGCTCACGAAAGTGGCCCGAAAATAAGTTGTTTCATTTGTTTTTTAATCAGTTTTAAAAACTATGCCACATTTTCGTCTACCGTGCACTTGAAAGAATTCACGTGCAATTGTCAACCTACGTTTTAATTGAGGATACTTTTCTTTAAACTGGATATGCATATGTACATTTAGATAGTCCCTAAAAACTGTTCACAAAAGTCTACTCTTATCTAAATAACAATCTCGGGTTCGTTCTTTTATGTGATTTTTTGTTATCAATGCCCTTTTGAAAAACCTTTGACAAACATGCAATACAATCTCACCACTGCAACAAATAGCATATTTCAGCCGTGTCGGGAGACATGTGAGCCATTCTGCGAGAAAACCAACATTGTGGACTCTGCATAAAGTATCGACCCGGATCAGCCTAAGCATGCGGCGCAGGCTAATCCGGACAGACACTTTTCGCCTCCTGTGTTTTTTCTGTTTCAGGAATTATTACTCTATACCTCTATTCCCCTGAGAAGGAATGTGACGCCCGGATTAGCCTGCGCGGACTACGCAAGATGATCTGGGTCGATACATTACGCAGAGACCATAATGTTGGTTTTCTCGCGGGACGGCTCATATATACAATAGGAGTTTCCGCATCTGCAGCCTATTCCATTCGAAAACATGGCGGACAAGAAAGAACTATCTTCTTTTTCTACAAGGGGTTCCAATTAACAATGAACACATGGCGGACTAGAATGCACATTCTTCTTTTTCTACAAGGGGTTCCAATTAACAATGAACACATGGCGGACTAGAATGCACATTCTTCTTTTCTACAAGGGGTTCCAATGAACAATGAAACATGGCGGACAAGAATGCACATTCTTCTTTTTCTACAAGGGGTTCCAATTAACAATGAACACATGGCGGACAAGAATGCACATTCTTCTTTTTCTACAAGGGGTTCCAATGAACAATGAAACATGGCGGACAAGAATGCATATTCTTCTTTTTCTACAAGGGGTTCCAATTAACAATGAAAACGCGTCGGACAAGTGCATTTATTTAAACAGGAAATGCCTACGTATAAATGTTAAGAGCCTTCTTTCTTTTGCCTATTGTATTTGTGTAATAACGAAGTATCTACATGTAACTACTTGCACGTTTGTGTATACAGCTTTAAGTCGCATTCATGTAAACGATAGGTGCAATTATGGAACGCCGGCACTGTCTTTGGTACTAATGAAACTCTAAATTATTATGTTAGTTTTTTATTACATTATGTACCAAGTTCTTTACATGTTGTGTAAACATATTCATCTTATGTCAGTATATGGTTACGTGTCGTGTAATGTAATCGAGTTTAGAGCTTGACCGAGATTTGATTATGATGAACAATTTATTTAAGGCAGATAACTAGTAATTTAGATGAAGAGGACATACCTCTTTGCGATTTAAAGTAATTTTAGTTTTACTTTTCGTCTAGCCTTTCATTATGTAGGTAAACATTTCCATACAGTTTTATTTAAATCCATCCACCAATGTCTTAGATATGACACCGGACGAACCCGAGGGAGTGTACTTGTGGGGTTATTTCCTTTGATGTTTACTTGTGGGGTGCACCCCACAAGTATGCAATTCATTCCGTAATTAACCCCCTTTTACGGAATGAATAACATTAATATGCAAATGAGATACCTGTTATAAAAAATAAAAAATAACTATTTATCTAAGTGTCTTTATAACGGTTGTGGGTGGGCTTCATGAAAAACACGCACCCCACAAGTACTCTCTCATGCGGACGGAAAACGCCAAGCCAATATCCCATCCCTATTTGCCTATGCATGATTAACAAAATGTTATATAATGTCCATACATTTTTATATTGTTTAGTTGATTCTTTTCATTATATTCTGTGGGTGGGCTTCAGGAAAAACACGCACCCCACAAGTACTCTCTCATGCGGACGGAAAACGCCAAGCCAATATCCCATCCCTATTTGCCTATGCATGATTAACAAAATGTTATATAATGTCCATACACTTTTATATTGTTTAGTTGATTCTTTTCATTATATTCTGTGGGTGGGCTTCAGGAAAAACACGCACCCCACAAGTACTCTCTCATGCGGACGGAAAACGCCAAGCCAATATCCCATCCCTTTTTGCCTATGCATGATTAACACAATGTTATATAATGTCCATACACTTTTATATTGTTTAGTTGATTCTTTTCATTATATTCTGTCGTGACACTATTACATCTTATGCAAACTGTGTAAGGTAGTGGTAACTTTATTATATAATATGCAAACTTTGTTATGTAGTGGACACTTTTAGCGGGGTGATTTTCTGCCTTAACACCGGAAATTAAAGCACGAATATGAGCCGTAAACAATGTGAGCGGGAAGTAAGCACACAATAAATATGTACTGGACACAATGTAATACAATATGGACACAATAAATATGTACTGGACACAATGTAATACAATATGGACACAATAAATATGTACTGGACACAATGTAATACAATATGGACACAATAAATATGTACTGGACACAATGTAATACAATATGGACACAATAAATATGTACTGGACACAATGTAATACAATATGGACACAATAAATATGTACTGGACACAATGTAATACAATATGGACACAATAAATATGTACTGGACACAATGTAATACAATATGGACACAATAAATATGTACTGGACACAATGTAATACAATATGGACACAATAAATATGTACTGGACACAATGTAATACAATATGGACACAATAAATATGTACTGGACACAATGTAATACAATATGGACACAATAAATATGTACTGGACACAATGTAATACAATATGGACACAATGTAATACAATATGGACACAATAAATATGTACTGGACACAATGTAATACAATATGGACACAATGTAATACAATATGGACACAATAAATATGTACTGGACACAATGTAATACAATATGGACACAATGTAATACAATATGGACACACTAAATATGTACTGGACACAATGTAATACAATATGGACACAATCAATATGTACTGGACACAATGTAATACAATATGGACACAATGTAATACAATATGGACACAATAAATATGTACTGGACACAATGTAATACAATATGGACACAATGTAATAAAATATGGACACAATAAATATGTACTGGACACAATGTAATACAATATGGACACAATAAATATGTACTTGACACAATGTAATACAATATGGACACAATGTTATACAATATGGACACAATAAATATGTACTGGACACAATGTAATACAATATGGACACAATAAATATGTAATGGACATAATGTAATACAATATGGACACAATGTTATACAATATGGACACAATGTAATACAATATTGACATAATGTAATACAATATGGACATAATGTAATACAATATGGACACAATGTAATACAATATGGACACAATAAATATGTACTGGACACAATGTAATACAATATGGACACAATGTAATACAATATGGACACAATGTAATACAATATGGACACAATAAATATGTAGTGGACATAATGTAATACAATATGGACACAATGTAATACAATATGGACACAATAAATATGTTATGGTAATATTGAGTGATATTAAAATAATAAAGTATGGAAATAAAATAATAAAGCATGCACATAATATAAAGATGTATCTACATAATATAAATAATTATTAATTAACTATTGCGTATTTGACGCGATACTAGAACAACCGTAGAGCTAATACAGAACAAAAGAAGACAATATTTGCTAAAACTCGCCTAATATGGACCAAGTCGGCCAATATGAATTTCTGCCGTTTTCATTGGCTACAAAACTCGCCAAATACGAAATCTGAGGAATGGACCATTTTCATTGGCTGTCGAAACTCGCCTTATACGAGAATGGTGGAACACAAAAATGAATTAGGTAGCCGTCTTTTTTAAAGATCAACGCATTGAATTGACAAAGTAACCGATTTTAACTTATATTTTCCGCCATATTAACCATTAATTGTTTATTTAAGATTATAACTAAAGATTCATGTATTTATAAAAAAGTTGATTAATAAAATACTTATTAATTAGGTGATTTCATATTGGCCGAGTTATTTGTCCTCTGTCAGCAGTATTGTCCTTCGCCCTTCGGGCTCAGGCCAATACTGCATACCTCGGACAAATAACTCGGCCAATATGAAATCACCTAATTAATAACATTATAGTATCTACATAATTTAAAGATATATCTACGTAATATAAAGATGTATCTACATGTACATATTGTGAAAGTGTATCTACATAATATAATAAAAATGTCAAAATATAAATACAAAACCACTACATACAACGAAGTACCGACATAATATAAATATGTTTGCACATCCTCTAAAGAACTTCATACATAATATAATACAAAACAAACATAATACTAGAGTTTCAGAATTACAGAAGACAGTGCCGGCGTTCATATGCAATGATATAAGTATATTGTGTACATGTGTTGTGTACATGTACATAGTGTCTCTTCGTTGAGGTTATGTAGCTTCAATATTAGCGGAGTGTAATACGGAATCCAAGTCAATTATAGCAGTGAAATTGATTGATTAATTTATTGATTGGGGTTTAACGCCGTTTTCAACAATTTGTTCAGCCTTATCACGGCGGCGACAGTTCACCTACCCATGTGTTTCTTGGTTTCCTCATACCACTTATCCACACAACAGTCTTTCCAAGTTACTGACTGTTAGCCCATTGGTGGAAGACGAATGACGCATGTCGCATTGAACTTTATCAAATGTTGGAAAGAATTTTGGCCGAGCTGTAGTTCGAAATCACAACCCCTTGATTGACAGCCCGCGACAATACCGACTGAGCTACATGGGCTTGGTTCTATCTGTGAAAACATCAGCGCTTCTGAGATCGGACTCCGAAATTAAAAGTTGTATTCATTCTCCTGAATCGTCACCAAATTCAAAAAAAATCCTATACTATCTGTTTTCAGGGACGGAAGTGACATCATGGATCGAAGATCACGTGACGAAAGTATGAGCGACAATAGTGAACACACTGGGGTTAAGAAACGAACCTATGGAGGGGTTTTCAATAAATTTGCCGACATGACATCGATGTCTGGAGTGGGATATATCAAAAACTCAAAACTGATCATTGCAAAGATAATTTGGTCTTTCCTTCTCATGGCTTCCGTCGTCGCTTTGGGTGTCCATCTTTGGTATTCACTGTCTCAGTTTTACTCGTATCCTAAAACGGCAAAAATAAATCTTGGATTCGCAAACTTACGTCTTCCCGATATCACTATATGCAATATTAATCCTGTATCAAAAAGACTGTTGAACTCATACAACAGTTCTAATGTTGACATTTTGAAAAGATTAGTTGAAGCTTTAAAGCCGGAAATGCTGGCACCTGAGCAATTTAATGATTCCCTCTCGTTTGATGACATAGCTGAGCTCTATTTGGGTTCATCGGATTACTATGATGAAATTTGGCACGATCATGGATCTTCCGAGTTTTATGCTTATTACGACAATGATGATGGATTTTACGAGTATTTAAACTTCGACAACTATGACGACTATTATTACTATTATTACAACTATAACGACTATTATGACTATTATTACGACTATTATTACGACTATTACGACGAATCCGGAAGTGGAAGTGGCGATAGTAACGACGAATCATCGCACGCAGGGGAATCCGGAACTGGAAGTGACACTGCAGTAAGTGAAAACGAAGACGGATCAGGATTAAATACTGAAAAGGTCAAATTCTGCAATATTAAAACGCAGCAAATGCATGTGTCCATCACATTGATTGAGTTTAAACGTCTCGCTTTTATTCATACCTGCTATTATTCCTTCTATTAACCCTTTCCCCACATACAGACGCTTTCGGACGCCTCTCCATCAGACGACTTATGAAAACAATGTGACAAAAGGAGAAATTGCTCAAAACGAGTAATTTCACCTTTGATCACAATGTGTTCAACTCTATTCAATATTTTTACTTAACTATGCAGAACTTTTTATATTCTTGTCGTGAAATGTTCAAAGTCGTCTGCCTTTGATTTGTTGTATGTGGGAAGGGGTTAAGAGAAACAAAGCGAAACAATTTATGTTCTTATGGGTAATTAAAGACACCCGCTCAACCAAGAATAATAATTACCCTTGATCTGCGTATCAATTATTGTTGTATTTACACAACTAGCTAATGATGTGGTATAGCTTATATTGGGCCGTGAAGCTTTTACTTAAACAAGATACAGTTTCTGCATTCTATTTTGTGCGAATAGTTAACACTACTAGCTGGACTCAAATATCCATCTTTAATCCAAATGTATCAACAATTATCTCCTAGCTAAATACTGATTAGTCACCCAGAGAGCATGCATATTTGTACGGCTACATTGATCATTTTGATGTTTTTCGCCGCATTCTACACTTATTCAGTTATGTCACGGCATTTTCATGGGTAGGTAACCAGTACTGACCGATCGTATATGAAGTATATGTGCTGACCTAGATCTACACTGATTACAAAAGGTAAATTGAAATGTTTCCAATGGAAGAACTCATATACTAGTACCGCTGGTTCCAAGAAATAACATATGTTTTATATCGATCGTGTTCGTTTCGAAGTAATATATTTATAACAGAAACAGAAGAAAAGATATGGAGAATTATTTGATAATTTTAACTTCACGGATTTCGATCCTACATTCGAGGATTGGTTTCGGCATGGCAGAGAAAAGGGACACGTTGACAATCATACAAAAGTGAACGCTCTATTCCGGAGAACATTTATGAAGCTTGCAAGGTATACTTTACATTTAATTGGTGTTTTTCGCCTCGTTCAATATTATTTATGTTTCATCACAGCGTCCCATTAGCACATAACTGGTTCTAATGGTCAGTTAATCCTGACGCCAATACCAAGGAACGAGACCTATTACAATGAAATGAGCCATTCCACGAGAAAACCAACATTATGAACTCTGCGGAATATATCGACCAAGATCAGTGTTAGGGTTAGTGTTAAGGTTAAGGTTAGCCTAATCCTAACCCGGGCAGACACATTCCGTCTCAGAGGGATAGAGTAATGATTCCTGGAACAGAAAATTTACAGGAGGCCAAAAGTGTCTGTCCGGGTTAGCCTGCGCGACATGCTTAAACTGATCCTGGTCGATACTTTACACACAGTCCACAATGTTGGTTTTCTCGTGGAATGGCTCATTGTCATTGGTATGTCCAGATCGTGGATCGAATCCCGGTCTCCATCTACAACTTTATAGCTTTTATGCTGTACAGATGTTCTGTTCGTATATAATTCATGGATTTGGTAGTATCCATTCAATAATCACATATTTATTCTGTCATACCCTAGATTCGATGTGAAAAGATATGCATGAAGTCCTGCCCCTTGATGAATATTGATATTATTCTGCCATACCCTAGATTCGATGTGAAAAGATCTGCATGAAGTTCTGACCCGTGATGTCAAATTATCCGGAGAATAAACCGTTATTATTCGTCGAATAATTTATTTTGCAGGTGGGAAAGAGGCCGACTCGGCCACAACATAACAAAAATGCTGCTGAAATGTACGTTTGCTGGGAGAAAATGTGAAGCGAAGTATGTAGGTCAAATTAAACCTAATACATCCGCGGGCAGGCTGATCTACTTTGCCAAAAAGTCATTAAAAAAACATTTGCTCTCTCTGACTATCAAGTTCACCCTAGCAATTAGGCGAGGCCCTAAAGCTACCAAGAAGGAAGCGATGCTTCTCTTCTGTAACACAGTGCAAGGCTTCACAACGCAAAGCTTCAAAGCGCCAGGCTTCACAACGCCAAGCATCAAAACGCCAGGCTTCACAGCGCCTTGTATAGTCCCAGTATCTTCCTTACATCAAACGTCCTAAACAACCCCACTACGCTCCGAGCAACACGGCGAAGCTTGGCAAATTGTCTCACGTTCTCAATACAGCGAGGCTGCATCGAGAGTGAATTTGTTTCAGCAACACCTAACACCCAAAAGCACAGGAGAACTAATTAAAGTCAATGATGTTGCCTGGTCAGAGATTCGGCCCAGACTAATTCAAAACTGCAGAGAACTCGGTATTTATACTGCTTATCCGCTATACCACCTTAAGGATTCCCGAGTATTTCCGATCTTTACCGAACATTACAAAGAAACCTATAATTAACATACATGTCTGTATTTGTTTATAAGAGAACAACTGGCGGTAAAAGGGAGGTAACTACTGTGTGGAGTATTACGGCTATTAAAGTTTGTCACAGACACATAAGTAAAGTACATCTATACATTAGATTTTCATAGACGAAGACCCATACACTTACCTTTTCACATAAAAGTCATGAATGAATAGACACATAAATAAAGTACATCTATACATTATATTTCAAAGACCCATACACACTTACCTTTTTCAGTAAACATACTTTCCGCCTTCATCAGACACCCGAATATGGCAACTGTTGGACCCTTTCGGCCCCGCAATTTCTCGCCAAAGATTCAGGTCCTAACGCAGGTAAGTTTTTATTGTAACTACCTGTGCCTTGTGTAGCGAATTGATGTCTTACTAAATATCCAATTCGTCATCACTTAAAGGCGCCTGGCTAATGTGTCTGTTAGCTACACTTTAAGCCAAAACCATCTAGAAGTGAATTTCATGTAGACGGACAGACATGAGCCGTCCCACGAGAAAACCAACATTGTGGACTCGGATCAGCCTAAGCATGCCGCGCAGCCATACACGGATAGACACGTTTCGCTTCCTGTGGATTTTCTGTTTCAGGAATAACTACTCTATACATCTATCCCACTAACACGGAATGTATCGGCCGGATCAGTCTGCGCGGACAGCGCAGGCTGATCTGGTCGATACATTACGCAGAAAGTATTGATATGAGCCGTCCCACGAGAAAACCAACATTGTGGACTCTGCGTAAAGTATCGACCGGATCGACCATTCCGCGCAGGCTAACCCGGTGCATGAGACATTTTTCGCCTCTTTTGGATTTTCCGTTTCATGAATCATTACTCTATACCTCTATCCCCCTGAGACGGAAAGTTTCGGCCCGGATTAGTCTACGCATATTGCAACAATGTTGGTTTTTCTCACGGAAAGGCTCAAATGTTCCTGTAATACTGTGTACTGAATTCACATACAACACGACTCAAATCGGAACACGCGACTTACCTTTATGATTAACATTGAACGAGATACAATTTCAACGCAGGTACTCGTTGTATTAAGGTTAATTTTACATTGATCTAAAGCACCAAGCTTGGTTTTTGTTATGGCACGGTCGTATACATGACAAAAGCCGCACGACCAAAAAGGCTCAATAATGCATATTACTGCATATCTAAAACAGGTTTTTAATAAGAGGCAATAATCACCCATTAACATTTGAACAAAGTAGCCGTCAATAACATGGTGATTAATGAAATATTTTGCATTGCGCTATAGTATGCACTAGGACTTTTGGCATGCACGGGCCAAATTTAGATTCCGTGGTATATTTTTGCCTATTACTCAAAGATGCGTAGATAGAGCCAAAACCATGGTGATCTGAACAAGGTCTTTCGTTTGCATGGTGTTTCCATTAGCTTTAATAGTACTGCCGTTAGGCTTATCCTGACACATGTTCATCAGACGTAACGCTTTTGTTCGTGGCGCTCAGGTTTGCATGGGTATCATACCGATTGACGCGTTGATGTAAAAGGATATCCAGCAGTGTTGGTAATTTACCCGAGACACGTCTTTGTATGACTGGTATATTGTTGAAAGTGGCGTAAAGCATCATCCAAACGAACACATAATACGAGTCACTAAACCAAATACGTCATAGTTACCGTACAGTTTTAAAACAGTTAATTCAGTCGATATTTGCCTTCTCTCCATAGCATTTTTGCCATCACGGCTTTGTCGAATAGTTTGCTTGAACAGAATCACATATTTATTTTCCGTTTATACTCACTTAGTTCGAATTCCATTTATTTTGAATTCGTTTTTAAGTATTCCATCGATGTTGAGATAACAAGTTTTGACTGAGTAAGCAAATCTAGTTCGATGAAGCATTTCGTCTATTTACAGGGTTGTCCTTGGTTATAAATCTGCAAACCAAAGACTACCTGGATGGTATAACCCATGGATACGGGGCAAGGATACAAATCCATAACTATGGGGCGTATCCCGACCCCTACCAGGATGGGTTTAGTGTTCCAGCGTCCATGGAAACAAGCATAGGTTTAAAACAGGTAGTATTATCTATTCTCAATCACATATCCCTTCATATGAGCCGTTCCATGAGAAAACCAACATTTTGGACTCTGCGTAAAGTATCGACCCGGGTCAGCCTAAGCATACCGTGCAGGCTAACCCGGACAGACACTGTTCGCCTCCAGTGGATTTTTGTCTCAGGAATCATTACTCTATACTTATATCACCCTGAAATGGAATTTGTCGGCCCGGATTAGCATGCGCGGACTATGCAGGCTGATCTTGGTCGATACATTACGCTGAGTCCATATGTTGGTTTTCTCTTGGAACGGCTCATATGTAATTATGTCATGAATTTAGTTTTCGGATTCAAACACATATGAAGTGTAGGATATAGCAGTTGTATACTTTTTAGTATAATCATATATTGAAGCGGAGGAGGAGATTGGATATTAGTCGTTGTAAGCAATGTCTTCCTTTCCTACTATCAAAAATTGTCTTCCAATATCAAAATCAATTTAATGCAGCTGCAGCAAATAATGTTTCGAAATTATTGCAGCGAAAGGATTTATTTCTCATAATTAGCATTTTCTCATTTTACAATAATGTTTTCAACGTTATTAAAGTATACATTCGATTATAGATAATTTCCATAGTTTTTGCATCGATAGGTTGAAAAAGTCGTCTGCTGCAGATTTGATGTATGTGTGAATGGGTTAAATATCTAGTCTGCAGATTCATGGTCATAAAAATACGTATTCATATTTGTATATTCTGTTATATTGTAAATTATCGACCTTATAGCACTGATAGAATACCAATTCATATTTTAAAGTTTACTACTTTAACAATGTTAGTCAACTGGATCAGTTCAATTACATACATTTCGAGCTATACTATAGAACCCAAAAATAGACGGGTCAGGGGGTGGGGTCTTAATGCAGTTTTATTCATATAGTAATGCCCCAGTCAGACACACACATTACGGATAGGGCGGATAGTTGCGTATAAAATCCGCATTCTTCCGCAGAAATTGTGGGCGTGGCCTATTTCCTTGATGAATTTACGGATACAGTTACCTATAGATACGGATAGATACGGATGGTTGATGATGTTAGCGGAAGTCAGCGGTTTGATGCTTTCTCAGTGAATTGACACGATGCGGATGGATACGGATAGATACGGATTACTTACCTTCCATTATTTTCTGCTACCTGTATATGCGGATAGATGCGGTTAGATACCGTCATATATGGACTGTTGCGCATGCCTTGCGGAAAGAACAGGTCGCGTACACAATCGCTATTTGCATTTCGAAAAAGTACATCAACAAATCATTGAAATTTATCTTGAAAATCATGCCTGCAAAGATGCATCAGAAAAAGAGGCAGCTTCCGAAGAAGGCACACACTCCACCTCCAACATCTCACCAGGATGATAGTGATGGAGACACTTTGATTGAGCTGGAAGTGGCGTATCCATGTATCCATCACCTCAGGCATCACCAGCAAGAGGCAGGGGACGTGGCAGAGGCAGCAGGCTTGGGACTAGAGAGGACTCACGCTTCAAGAAGAAGCATTGTCAGTGTAAGTTTTTTGATATTAAAATATATGTTTATGTAAATACTGTTTTTGTGCTCAATGCTGTATTTTTGTTCATGAATGCTGTATTGTTAATACGTAAGTATGGATAAATAGTTCGATTTAATGGCAACACATTTATGTATGTGCAGATTAATTGTATGTCCAATTTTTAATGGTGCAAAATAACATTGTTTATCTTATTTCAACTTTATTTTAAAAGAAATCTTGTAATATAATGTGTTCATTACTAAAATGTATTTAGAAGAAGTTTGAATGTTTGTATAATTGTTGTATATTTAGCTAGTTATAAAGTTTGGTTTCTCTTTCTTATATTTGCAGACACAGAGACTGAGGAGATTTTATAGCAGGAGCCTGTCCAAGAGCCGGGGATGAGGTTGTGCTGCTCGTTCTCACGGTCGCCAAGTGCACCATCATCTGTGCAAGCCGTCCTCAGCATATTGTGGAGTGTCACACACGCCAGCACCATGGTTTCCATGTTCTGCGGCTCCTGTCGGAGGGTTGTGAGAAGGCAGCCCCAGCGGTTGGCCAGTATGCTAAAGGCATTCTCCAAACATCGTCTGGAACGAGATAGGCGATAGACGAAGACCCACTCGTTCTCTTCCAGAGGTGTAGCAGCAAAGGGCTTCATCATCCACTCGTTGAGCGCAAATGCATTGTCCCCGATGATGAAATACGGCATCTGACGGTCGTCGGCAAGCAGAGATTCAGGTCCTGGGATGCCGATTGTGTTGGAGATAACCGCGTTTCGTAGAGCCGACTCGTTCCACAGCTCGGCATCAGATGTTGTCCCTGGGGCACCAACTTGGGCCCACATGAACCTGTAGTTTGCATCACCGAAAGCTAGGAGCACAATGGAGTGTTATCCCTTGTAGTTGTAGAACTGGGAACCTCCGTGGGCAGGACACCGGATGCGTATGTGCTTGCCTTCTAAGGCACCTAGCACTTGATGAAAGTTCCACCGGCTGCTGTAGCCTGCAGCAGCATCCTTCCACCCTCAGCTGTCGTCGGGTTGGTGACAAACTCTGCGCCGTATTCGTCCCAAATGGCCTGACAGACTATAAGTGAGATCGCGTTGTGCGGCATATAGAACAGGTACATCATCGACTTGTAGCAGTCCCCAGTGGCCAGATGCTTGAGTGTGATGGCAATCTTCAGTCCAACCTCCTGCGAATCTCTGTACCATGTGTTTTTCTTACGAAGTCTCAGCGTGAGTCGTTCCACCACGTCTCGAAACATCTCGGGTGTGAGCCTGGTGAAGTTGCGGAACGCCACCAAATCCTCGTTCCTCAAGAGCATCATGAGGTTGCCATACGCTCCCTGTTTCGGCCTGAGAGTTATCCAACGGCGGACCCACCACCTCCTATCCCGACGGTGTGTCATCCAGATGGGCAAGATATGTGCATAAATGAGTGTGAGGTTCATGTTGGACTGGCTAAGCCTAAGCAAGAGCAGTCTGCATTTGATGTATATGGCTGTAGAACAAGGAAGACCATCCAATATATATAGATCGAGAAACCTTCCCAGAATTCTATGTTCACGTGTCTTTTTGTTTTGCCAAAGTGGTAGAGATCGTCGCACGAGAAGTTAATGGAAATCAGGAGTCCGTAATAATCCGTATTTATCCGTATTAATTCGCAATTATTCGCATTCATCCGCACAAAAAGGTATCTGTCAGTATTGGAACGCAAACTATCCGTATTGAAACGTTTCTGTAGGTAACAATACGCAGAACGAAACCTGTAATTAACCGTAACTTAAGGTAACGATCCGCATGAAACCGTATTAATCCACAACTTGGGATGGACCCCGGAGTGATAGGTTTAGATACGGGTTAGATACGGATTATATACGGATAAATGCCTTCAGTTACAGATCATTAAGGTTTCTCGTCCGCGCCTGAATTTTGAAACTTTTAAAAATTTAGACGCGGATCGTTTTGACCCTGCGGATACGATACAGACAGTTACGGACTCTGCGGATGCGATACGGACCATTACGGATTAGACGGATAGATACGGACGAGCCATCCGTAGCATCCGCAGAGTCCGTAAGTGTGTGTCTGACTGGGGTGTCTGACTGGGGCATAAGCCTGGGCTATTTTTGACGTAGACAGTCATTTTGTTATAATCGTTATGTATACAGACATTTCCCGAATGGTTACGATTTGTTATTACGGATGCTTCCGTAAAAACCATCTCCATTTAATATAATATGTAACCTTATAATATTTTCATGATCTTCATCTTTGTAAAACGATATATATAATAGAGCCGTTCCACGAGAAAACCAACATTGTGCGTAATGTATCGACACATATCAGATTGCGCATTCCGCGTAGGCTAATCCTGGCTGGGAAATTCCGTCTGAGGGGGATAGAGTAATGATTCCTGAAACGGAAAATCCACATGAGGCGAAAAGTGTCTGCCCGGGTAAGCCTGAGCGGCATGCTTAGGCTGATATGGGTCGATACTTTACGCAGAGTCCAAAATGTTGGTTTACTCGTGGATCGGCTCAATTGTAACTTACTTGTATTTGTTAACAAACTTACACTGCATGGTACTTATCTCACCACGTTTTGTATTTGAAATTACATTGCACTTCATGATTATATACATGTGTGTTTAATGACCAGTATCAGGTCATTGTTTTTAAGTAATAATTTAGTACTCAAAACTGATTGGAATAGAGGTTACAATGCACCCCCAGAAAAAAATATCCTTCTTTGTTTCCATGTAAATCGACCAGTTTCTCTCCTCAATTGTCACACTTTCTAAGCATTTCTCATGTAGAACACTATATATCATTGAAAAGAGTTACCTTCTAGCTTTAAAACAATCCAAAGAAAATGTGGAGTCATGCATTATGCAAGAAAGAACTTACCAGGCGAAAATGGTTACCGTCATATTGGACCAAATCGGGCCCGGACAAAACCGGTGTTTAGCATTCTCTACTTTCACTTTCAAACAAGGTCAAAATACTAAAAGTGATCAAAGCTTTTCATTCCCAGTGCATCTTATACACATTCACAATGCATTTAAACTCAATGTCATATATTAAATACATTCTGGTGATGGTATACACTAATTTCTTCACAAACAGAGGTTTTCTTAGGGACTATAGTGGTGTAGATCAGCAAGTCAGCGGATGTATTTAGCGTAATTTGACCTAGAGACAAAGGTTTAGCGCATCATTCATTGTAACAATTCTCTATTATCCTTAAGGTGTCTTTTACAAGATTATCTGGAAACTATGGCGACTGTGAAGATGGTGTAGAATTCGCCAGGAAATACAAAAGACCTTATTCAAGAAGGGTATGTCAGTGATTAACTTTAAGAGTATACATTAAGGTAGACCGTCGTTCTAATGGGCTCGGTGGTGTCCGTATGAGGTCGTTGGATATCGGTAGTGTTCGAGAGCTTGCCGGTCATTTCCACCGAAAATGACCCGACAAGTCCACGACCAATGTCGATCTCGTGTAACTTCGGACTTAAATCGCGTAGCTTATATACTGTCAATACATACCGAAAACAATAATTTAAATCATATTTTATATTTGAGCTGTTCCACGTGAAAACTAATTTTGTGGACGTTTCGTAAAGAATCGACCCGGATCAGCTTAAGCATGCCGCGCAGGCTAACCTGGACGGACACTTTTCACCTCTTGTGGTTTTTCTGTTTCGTGAATCATTATTCTATGCCTCTATTCCTCGGATACGGAATGTATCGACCCATATTAGCCTGCGCGAACTGGGCAGGCGGATCTGGGTCGATACATTACGCAGAGGCCATAATGTTGGTTTTCCCGTGGAACGGCTCATTTATATCAACGGTTGTTACGATTAAATTACCTTATTTCATGATCGGTGTTTAGTCATACATGGTCTCTAAATGCTTCAAGTATTCATCTATGTTTAGACGCTACATATTAATTCAATATATGACATCGCATTCCGAATACAGAAACCTGGCAAAGTCCCCTAAGTACGTTTTCATATACACGAGTCAGTGTCAAAAAAGTTGTTGAATTTCCAACAAAATCTTGCAGGTACTCATACAAATGTTTAACATTCGGTCAACACAATGAAGCAGATCAAGGTTTACCAATAATGACAATTACTTCCGGTTCAATAGAAATGATTCTGATCAATTATTTCGACAATGGCTTCTGGCAAAATACAAGAAGTGTATCCCAATCGATATATTACCGTAGCTCCCTAAATTAATTTACAGAGAAGTTTTATAACGACCAACATTTCGCATGACGTGGTTTAAATGCCTTAGACGCGACTAAGAATGACGTTAAGTTTCTATGAAAGACAAAAGAGCATATTTCATTCTGTTTGAAATTCCGCGTTTTGAAGATGGTACATTTTGACCATGTCAGATTGATAAGGGTTTAACGCTGTTTTCAACAATTGTTCAGTCATATCACGTCGACCAGTTCACATATTCGAACTCAAAACCCCTGCAGCCCGCGTCACTACCGACTGAGCTACCGGGGCTCAGCTTGGCCATGTCAGAGGGAAACTAACCCCAAGAAGTTCTGTCACGTAAATACATCTTCGAAATATCAAAGAGAATGGTTATGATTACGTGGTTCAATTAATAATCCGAAACTCGCAGTTACTTACCTTCTTTTCTTTTCAGACGTGTCAAATATTTTGTCGTTCTTTAAGAATTACTGAGACATGTGGTTGCTATGACGACTTTTCGGAAGAAGTCGCTGTCAAAACCGGACACATCAAAGGTCTCTTTGCTTGCAACACTACTGAACGTTAGTATGATTCATCTCCCTTTATTGTAATACATGTTGACTGTTCAGCGTTAGCTGATTAACCTCAGTTTTGACCTAGATGTTAAACCAATGATCTAGATAGTATACCAATCAAATCTTGTATTTAATGAAAAATGACGAAGAAATAAAATAAATGAAAAGTTTTGATTGGTTCATAGTTGGCGATCTTACAAGAGGCACTTATAAGGTGAAGTTTTAAAATGAAATGTTATGCATACTAGCCTTTAATTGTTTTCCTTAAGAAATAAATTTCAGTGAAAAATATCAGAGAAAACGTATGAAATATAATGTGTAAGAGCAAAATATTAATTATCTTTGAAACATGATAAGTGTTCAGTTATTTTTCGTCAATTGAAACATATACACGTCTAGGGAGCCTCGCGTAATCTCCAGTCATGTGGCGTATTCTCGGTCTTGAATGCGAATGTTCCATTTCTTAGTGTTTTCTCATATTGATCGCCGTTCATCATTTTTAAAGATATTGATTGTTTAATGTTAAACGCCGCTTTCAACAATTTGTCAGTTATATCACGGCGTTTCCTTGGTTAGTTACCTGTACTTCTGGTCCATTTGTCCAGACACCAGTTATATCACGGCGTTTACTTGGTTAGTTACCTGTACTTCTGGTCCATTTATCCAGACACCAGTTATATCACGGCGTTTCCTTGGTTAGTTACCTGTACTTCTGGTCCATTTATCCAGACACCAGTTATATCACGGCGTTTCCTTGGTTAGTTACCTGTACTTCTGGTCCATTTGTCCAGACACCAGTTATATCACGGCGTTTCCTTGGTTAGTTACCTGTACTTCTGGTCCATTTGTCCAGACACCAGTTATATCACGGCGTTTCCTTGGTTAGTTACCTGTACTTCTGGTCCATTTGTCCAGACACCAGTTATATCACGGCGTTTCCTTGGTTAGTTACCTGTACTTCTGGTCCATTTGTCCAGACACCAGTTATATCACGGCGTTTCCTTGGTTAGTTACCTGTACTTCTGGTCCATTTGTCCAGACACCAGTTATATCACGGCGTTTCCTTGGTTAGTTACCTGTACTTCTGGTCCATTTGTCCAGACACCAGTTATATCACGGCGTTTCCTGGGTTAGTTACCTGTACTTCTGGTCCATTTATCCAGACACCAGCCAATCGGTGAGTCGTAATGCTAACCCTGCAACCCTGAACACCAAGGAGGGCAGCCATTACTACCATTTTTAAAGTCTTTGGTATAACCCAGACAGGGATCGGGCCTGCGACCTCCGACACTAGAGGCGGACGCTCTATCACTACACCACCGAGGCGGTTTTATACATGTACACTCTGTTGTCTAACTAGATATCGTAAAATGCTCTTAAATTATTAAAAAGATGGATCAAAGTAGTATTTAACAAGAGTACCGCATGCGAACGACAACACTAGTCTGCTTTTTTCAATGTCGAAAAAGGAACAGAACTGAATAATTGTTATTGATTAATTGATTGATTGAATTGGGTTTAACGCCGTTTTTAATAATTTCTCAATCATATCACGGCGGCCAGTTCACCTACTCATATGTTTCCTGGTTTTCGCACACCAGTGCTCCACACAACAATCTTCCCAGACAACTGGCTGCTTTTCCACATAGACTTAGCCCATTAGTGGAAGACAAATGACGCATGTCGCAATGACTTTTGTTAGACGTCGGAAAGACAGTTGGCCGAGCCGGGATTCGAACTCACAAGAATAATTGTTAAATTCATAGTTATGTGTTTTTGCATAGACATGCATATTAATCCTAGGAACATGTGTACGAAGTTTCATTTGAAAATGTTGGCAGCCGTAATATGATTGAACAATTGTTGAAAACGGCGTTAAGCCCCAATCAATCAATCAAAGGACCGTGAGTACGATCACTTCTTATTCCATATCTGCGTTCAATAAAGACTGATACCGACACATTTCTTTCCAGTGAAAATCGACTTAGTTTCGAAACGAATCGGGTTTTCACTTTTAGCGGTAAAGGTAATAAGTCTACTGAAAAATGTATAAGTGTTCTTGTTTCATAATTAAGATGATGATTTCGGTTTCGAACTGGTTATTACAATTACTTTATATCGTCAAAAATCTCCCGACACATTGGCCGCCACTTTTGAACAAAGTCTAAATATTCTTCTTTTATAATTGAGAAGACGATTTTGATTTCGAACTGGTTTTCAAAATAACTTCATATCGTCGAAAATCCTCCGACACATTAGTCGTCTTTCTGAAATGTAAATGAGATGTAATTGGTAACATTATCAGACTATCTAACACATTATTCATATCATTGTTTTGTTTATTATGCTTTTAGAATATGATTGTTTGCACCGTATACAGACAGCCTTTGACAAGAAGGAACTAACCTGCTACTGTCGCAACCCATGCAGGTAAGTATCGGGGAAATGTTAGGCGTATTTCTGATCCACAAATAAGCCAGGACACATCAGGTAAGTATCGGGAAAATGTTAGGCGTATTTTTGATCCACAAATAAGCCAGGACACATTAGGTAAGTATCGGGGAAATGTTAGGCGTATTTTTGATCCACAAATAAGCCAGGACACATTAGGTAAGTATCGGGGAAATGTTAGGCGTATTATTGGTCCACAAATAAGCCAGGACACATTAGGTAAGTATCGTGGAAATGTTAGGCGTATTTCTGATCCACAAATAAGCCAGGACACATCAGGTAAGTATCGGGGAAATGTTAGGCGTATTTCTGATTCATTAGGTAAGTATCGGGGTAATGTTAGGCATATTATTGGTCCACAAATAAGCCAGGACACATTAGATAAGTATCGGGGTAATGTTAGGCGTATTTCTGATCCACAAATAAGCCAGGACACATTAGGTAAGTATCGGGGGAATGTTAGGCGTATTTCTGATCCACAAGTAAGCCAGGACACATTAGGTAAGTATCGGGGAAATGTTAGGCGTATTTCTGATCCACAAATAAGCAAGGACACATTAGGTAAGTATCGGGGAAGTGTTAGGCGTATTTCCGATCCACAAATAAGCCAGGACACATTAGGTAAGTATCGGGGAAATGTTAGGCGTATTATTGGTCCACAAATAAGCCAGGACACATTAGGAAAGTATCGGGGAAATGTTAGGCGTATTATTGGTCCACAAATAAGCCAGGACACATTAGGTAAGTATCGGGGAAATGTAAGGCGTATTATTGGTCCACAAATAAGCCAGGAAACATTAGGTAAGTATCGGGGAAATGTAAGGCGTATTATTGGTCCACAAATAAGAAAGGACACATTAGGTAAGTATCGGGGAAATGTTAGGCGTATTATTGGTCCACAAATAAGCCAGGAAACATTAGGTAAGTATCGGGGAAATGTAAGGCGTATTATTGGTCCACAAATAAGCCAGGACACATTAGGTAAGTATCGGGGAAATGTAAGGCGTATTAGTATTATTGGTCCACAAATAAGCCAGGAAACATTAGGTAAGTATCGGGGAAATGTAAGGCGTATTATTGGTCCACAAATAAGCCAGGACACATTAGGTAAGTATCGGGGAAATGTAAGGCGTATTATTGGTTCACAAATAAGCCAGGACACATTAGGTAAGTATCGGGGAAATGTAAGGCGTATTATTGGTTCACAAATAAGCTAGGAAACATTAGGTAAGTATCGGGGAAATGGAAGGCGTATTATTGGTCCACAAATAAGCCAGGACACATTAGGTAAGTATCGGGGAAATGTAAGGCGTATTATTGGTCCACAAATAAGCCAGGAAACATTAGGTAAGTATCGGGGTAATGTTAGGCGTATTATTGGTCCACAAATAAGCCAGGAAACATTAGGTAAGTATCGGGGAAATGTAAGGCGTATTATTGGTCCACAAATAAGCCAGGACACATTAGGTAAGTATCGGGGAAATGTAAGGCGTATTATTGGTCCACAAATAAGCCAGGACACATTAGGTAAGTATCGGGGAAATGTAAGGCGTAATATTGGTTCACAAATAAGCGAGGAAACATTAGGTAAGTATCGGGGAAATGGAAGGCGTATTATTGGTCCACAAATAAGCCAGGACACATTAGGTAAGTATCGGGGAAATGTAAGGCGTATTATTGGTCCACAAATAAGCCAGGAAACATTAGGTAAGTATCGGGGAAATGTTAGGCGTATTATTGGTCCACAAATAAGCCAGGAAACATTAGGTAAGTATCGGGGAAATGTAAAATGTATTATTGGTCCACAAATAAGCCAGGACACATTAGGTAAGTATCGGGGAAATGTAAGGCGTATTATTGGTCCACAAATAAGCCAGGAAACATTCGGTAAGGTGAACGTCGTGAAATTATCGAAATACTGTTGAAAACGACATTAAACCCAAATGGACCAATTTTACATTGAAGAAATTGGCCTGCTACATGTCGTAAAGTTATGAATTTTGAACAAATATGACGATACAGTCAGTATACTCCGTGTCTACAGTATTGACTACTCAATTATTGGCAAAATCATAATAATAATAAAGATGTATGATAATAAATAATAAAGATATATGATAATAAATAATAAAGATGTATGATAATAAATAATAAAGATGTATGATACCATACGCGGGAATTCAGCAGGATAAGGGGTAAACTATCTCTATGGACACATTCTTGGTGAACTGGAATGAACTTCTGCTTCGAGAGCAGGGTTCAGACATTAACTCTTTCTCACATGCAGAGGCATGTTGACGCAATAGCAGCAGACGATCTTTGAAAACATTGTGGCCAAAGGTAAAATTGCTCATGATCAGCAATTTCTCCTTTGGTCACAAGGTTTTCAACTTTATTTAACAATTAAGCTATCTTTAATGGAGGTTTTTCAGGTTTTTGTCACTTTGTTATCAAAGTCGTCTGCTGCAGATTTGTTGTATGTGGGAAATTGATTAAACTTGACATTTGGCTTCTCTTCTTGCAGGGATAGCAATACGACTTATGTATCGATGGAAGGATCACATAATACCAGTTGTATTTGGTATATTACAAAGCTGCATAATAAACCATTTGATCCGTCCAGCGAGGAAATTGACAGTGTGGACTTTGCGTAAAGTAGCGACCCGGATCAGCCTAAACATGCCGCGCAGGCTTACACGGATAGACAGTCTGCGTGGACAGCGCAGGCTGGTCTGGGTCGATACAATACGCAGAGTCCATAATGTTGGTTTTCTCCCGGGACGGCTCATATACTTTTTAAAGACATACATACTTATTAAAACGAGACCGATTTAAAAATATACCGATATTTTTTTTAGGGAACGCGACTTTACAACCTCAGTAACAAGCCACCAATGGCCGACAGACAATTATGCGGTAAGATACTCTGTTTAACCCTTTCGCATACACAATAAATCTGCAGCAGACGACTTTTAACACAACTCAGCTAAGCTATAGAAATGTCTTTTAAATAAAAGTATATTTCATAAAGAGTTTTATTTGCAAAATCGCGGCCGAGCGTTCATACTGCAATGAACGCACGAAAAATAAGAATCAATCATTATATTTACATTTTTCCCTTTTCATTACATTATTTGTTTTGACCTGAAAGTGTTTGCGAACAAGTCTTTAATAACAATAAAGAAATATAACCCACAACATACGTTTGTTTAAATGAATAGCTGATATTTGTAACGTCGTATATCATTGGTTAAATGACGTCGCGCTCATCCAATCGGAGTGCAATACAAGAATAAACAATGACGTCATTATCCCTACAAAGGTCAAGAAAGGTCGACCGGTTCATGCAAAATGAACCCAAAATATATTGTACAGAAAATCAAGTGCGAATGTAAATATAAGTTTTAAATAATATAGTGCTGCAAATACGTCATGTTCCGATGGAAATGGTTTATGATGCTTCAAGCTGGCGACGCACTAGGTTTACAAATGGAACTAGAAAACCACTGCGAGACGGCATTTCGCACCCCTGTAGAAGACATTTTTCGAAAACAATTTGGATAAAGAACCAAATGCTCTCTACCAACTCTCATTTCCCACAATGCTTTGCCTCCGTTTCGTTACATTATTATGCTATAACAATCCAACTGTAATATTCCTTTCCTCCAAATGATTTCGACGACGTATTGGTAAGAACGTCCGCATCTATAGCGAGGCCTCAGTGCAATCCCCGATTGGGTCATACCAACGACTCTTTTGTATTATTGGTTTCATTCGTGGCTTTTAGGGTTAAGGGGGAAAACATTTTAACTGAGACGTAGATGTCAGTAAAAACTTACATAAACTGCCGTTTTTGTTAAAATCGCTTTAGAAAGTAGATTACAAGTACTAAAATATATATTTTTTTTTTTCAATTCAGCCTCTTTATCGGAAAATATCTTCCGACAAACTTTTTGATTCATTTGATTTTGTTTTTTATTTTTATTTTTATTTGTATTTATTCCATTTCAAACCAGTGTGTCTATGTATTAATGTTTGTCTATGGCTATGTACTTTGTATACGTCAATATAAACTTTCTGTTTTCTTTTATTCTGATAAACTTACAAGCAGATTAAGCAGCACGCCATGATATTATAGGACTTCCGATAACCTTTTTATTGTTAATTTGATGTTGTCCGATTTCATTAAAATCAGACTAAAAAACTTCGTATATTAGATTCGCCTGAAACGCATAAAGGGTATTATCGAATTGAAGGTATATACGCTTAAATACTCATGAGCCAGTGCTCGTTTTATATGTCAAAAGAAATCGCACGATACGTTCTGAGAACTCAATAATCATAGATTCTCTTTATCGTTAATATGAGTTAACTTACCTGAACGGGTTTTGCAAGAGACAATTTGATTCGCTGGAACAAAGGTCAATCTTGGACGTCCTGTATGGGGAAGTCATCAGATATGTATAAGTTAAGGTCTGAAAAAGATCTGAGTGCAATATCAACCCGTGCAATATCGAAGGATACTGCATCCTTTTTCCAAAAAGAAAATGGAACGAAAAATATCAAAGTATACAATTACAGTAATTACTGCATCTTTTTATCATATATGTAAAATAGAAGGAACAAAATTAAAGTAAACAATAAGATTGAATTATTGTATACCTTGATATTTTTTCTTCTATTTTCAATTTGGAAAAAGGATGCAGTATTCGTCGATATTGCATGGATTGATATTGCACGCATTGATATTGCACTCCGATCTTTTTCACGTGCAGCTAAGGACGGAACTATTTCCATACAGTAACGTTACAGAGCGCTCCCATCCAAACTATGATGAGTTTAGAGACCAGCTAACACTGTTTGATAATTCCCTAATACATGACATGCTATGAAAAATCGGTAGACGTACACAAAACCGAATCCAGTCTATTGATAGCATTATCCACGTGTGTAAACAATTAATACATACGTAGTTTCTGACATAATATATGACGCTTTACAATGACATTGGTATTTTTAAACTGTACACGTTTTGATAGTCATTGACGATCTATATAAGTTTATCTCAATAAAACATGACGAACAAAATCAAGTTGGATTAACTAACTGCTAGGATGAATGTGCAAATAATTGTTTTAAAGTTAGGTGTTCTGATTCATTTTGTCATTCTCCGATGTGAAGTGTATGAACGCAGAATAGAAGATGTGTGTTCGCTTAACTGAACTGAATATACTGTGAGGTCAAAAGAGGCATCTAAATCGTAATAAAGAACACACATACTCAGGCGTAAAATACCAGAATAAGATAATACACGAGTTCTTTATGAAATACACTGTTAGAAAAAAGCATTACACATCGTTTTGTCGACGGTTCAATTTCGAGTCGAGAACAACAATGGCGGTTCGTAAATTATACTTTACACGACCCTAGCAACAAACGGAAAGGACAGTATAATTGCGCGATAGGTCGTTAATATTTATTTATCTAAACAATTATAAACGAGTGCTAATTTTCTAAATAGTGTTTCAAACAAACAAAACGACACATTTTAAATAGCCAATATCATATTATACAATAAAAAGGTTATTGCATGATTATGGGAAACCTTGTGTTGGGACTCGTTCCTTCGGCGATGTTCTGCCCTCGCAAGCTCTGGCAACTCAGCCGAAGGAACTCGTCCAACATTTGGCATTCTTGTTCAAAATATTTTCCCATATAGATGCAATAATCTATAATACTGTACTGTTCAGAACGGCGTAAAACATCAAACAAGTTCTTTACTGTCTGCTATATGTTATGGAGACCTAGATCTTTCTAGGCAAATAATAACTAGAAGTGTTACCCAACTATTTCTAAGCCAGTGTATATGATCCCGTTGAGAGACAATACGACCTCAAAACTGCTAGACGCTGCTCATATAGTTACGAACCAAACAATTAGAAATAAAACAAACAAAAATTGTTCAATGATGCAACCGAGAATAGCCATGCTTGAGTGGTTAGCACGGTTGTTTGGAGGGCGGTTTTCCCAAGTTCGATCTCCACTCGCTGTGGGTGTAGTGATGTGTCCATGCACGACACACTTTTCACAACCTTGTACATGTACTGGTTTGTCACAGAAGTCTAATAAATAAGTGTATCGGTGCCGTTTTATAACTGAAACACTGTTGAAAACTGCATAAATATATAAAAAGGTTTTAAAAACCAATCAATTGTTCCCTTGCCCTGACAAATACATGTTACCCGTTTCTAGCGAATTGAAGACTTATTTGCGTTCAACTAGTTTGGCTTTGAGACTTCCAGTAACCAGTAATTGTGTTAGAAAATATATCCAAGGTCACTCCACCTTGACAGCAATGAGCGGGATCTAACCCTAGCCGTTCGGTCTCCTCGGTGGAATCCTCGAAAGTAGTAAGACAGTTTTGTATTGGGTAACCGTTATTTACACCGCGTGGACGCACGGTGTCAGTATTGAATAGGTTTCAATTTTGTACCATGGGGGGTTACATAATCGAATAGGGGGAAACCGACATTATTATTGTAAAGTAAAACCATGTAATATGTTTGAAAAAAACAACTTTTATGAATCAATCAACATGATACAAAGTATGTATGTCTTCTACAGTTATATCAAAACTATAGACACATTTAATTTGTATTTAATAACTTTTCTCCAACTTCCTAGGCTCCGCTTTTTTAATAGGTTAATTTACGGCCGTGACGACCCGATTCATCAAAGCCCTGAAAAAAGTCCACCTTTCCCTCAACTTCCTAGGCTATGCTTTTGTAATTGTTTGGTTTACGAACCTGAAGACCCGATTCATCAAAGCTCAGAAAAAAGTTTCGGGGGATGTTTTTGCCTACTTATAAATGATGTTGTATTTTTAAACTTAAAACGTTCCTCCCCATACAGTTTGTTCTTTCAGACCATTGTATTCTTGCATTTTTGGTTTGTATATCCCCGTTTTTGTTATCATACCTTCTACTAAACTGGAAGGAAAATATACTCCCCCCTCTCCTTCAAAAGCTTGTGTCACACTTAACTTATAACTAGAGGCATTAAACCCTAAGTTAATTAATATCTGTTAATATTTCAGCACCTATGTTTTTTAATCTAATTGATCTAGTTAAAGCAGATTTAATACCGTTTATTGGTAAACATTAAGAAACTTCAGCTTGTATTACACATTATAGTTTCATTCAATGTTAAGCAAACTGTAAACCAAATGGTTTCAGGACTAAACTTGTCATTTCACGACTACACGTGCTGAATTTCTCATTGATCGTAGCATATAAAACGTCTAATCCCTGCGTCAAAATTGAATTTGTCAAAAAATCTGCTCTTGATAACCTTTTATTATAAACTATGGTAACCAGGTGAGCCACAGCATGGCTTTCTTGTTTAAAATAAAGGGACATTTGGCCTTCTTGTTCAAAATATTTACATTCTGTCTGTTTGCACAGGTTATTTAAATGTACTGAACTGCATCTGCTTCCTATAAGTCATGCTTAAAAAGTCATGCGCGGCGTCTTTGATGCTTAGCATAACAATTTGTCTTGTTATTTATCTTGTTTATTTACAGAAATTGTTACATGACGGGATTTGTGCAGAAGACTACGAGGCGTGTAAATCGTTTTATGATGATAACAACACAGTCTTGTAAGGACAAATATTTCTTATCATAATACTAGCTCGAATGTTTAAAACATAATGGGGAAAAGTATAAATATACTTATAACGAAGAGTTTCTCCTTTAACAAAAATGTTCGTCAACTTTTAATCGAAACATAGTGCTTTGTTCGATCGTCATTTTTTAGTTTGTATCTGATCAAAATGCAAACCTGGATCAAATCCGGTTGGCGTGGAAGTTACTTCCCATGTCTATATATATTAGAATACGCATTTTATTAAATTAGCGTACCAGAACTATATGACACAAAGGACGCTATTTGATATTTTACAGTATTTAATATATAAAATAAGTAAACAAGGGCAAATCTTCATAGTCATTTAAACACGAAAATCAAGTTAGAATATCTCCACATAAAGCGTAATAATACTACGCTTATCGATTAATTAGTCAGGTTTAATAAAAGGACGTTTAGCTGAGCGAATTAGCGGCGCTCTTCACAAACATATTTCGAAAAGGTAAAAAATGTAGTATGCGGCTAAAGTTGACACGGATACGCAGCATCGTTGTAATTACATTTCGTTTATAGAAATGATTGCTTGATTTATGTATACTTTTATTGTTTCAATAAGTGTGTGGTATTTGTTTAGAATACTATTTTTAGATTATGTTCTGTGAGGGCCAAGCAATATTACCAATGAATTGTTTTGCGTAAAATGTCATACTTAGGGCAACATTATATAAAATCGACGACTTTCATGTTGACAAAAAAGATTATTTGTTATCTATTTACCGTTTCTACTTCCAGTTTCAAACTCGAGCTACTAGGAGCTCAATCTAATTATGCTGATCTGTTTTCTCAGATTATCATTTGGAATCTTTTAAAGAAAGCCTTCAAAACAAACTTCGGTGTTGAATTTACAAAATTATAACGATTTAGAAATATTAATTGTATAACACGACCAACATCTTGTATTAACTGATCTGTCATTCTGCTATTTAACGAAAACAAAGCATGTACTGTATGAATAGGAATATTCTTTTTCTTGTTACAGCAATAACTTTCTAAAGTTAAATATATATTATGAAGATTTGAACTACGAAGAAATAAAAGAAGAACCCGATATTGAGGTAAGTCAATGTCATTCTTGGACATTAACACAAATGGTCAAAACTGCAATAACAAAAATTTGTATAGACTTTTTATTGAAACGGGATGCCTCACTAAAAGCTCTTTGTGTTGCTGGTTGCTCTATTCTAGGGAGTGGTTAGGATGGGGGATTTGACAGGCGTGAGATCGGGTGTTCTGGTTTCGTTGTCCATGGGCAAGGCACATTCCCAAGCCTACTTAGTGATTAGTCACTAAGGGATTATGAATAAATGATCTGTCGCTGTGATATAACTGTATAAACCTAACTGTAAAGAGGACCGTGAGTATCTGATATCGCTCACCTATTCAAACAGAAATTAACAAGAAGTCACAAAACTATATGTATAAGTATTAGGAATTATTGTATTAAAGAAAAACTGGTCCAGCTTACTAGCTGTAATGATTTTGTCGGGATCAAAATAAATTGGAACATTTTGAAAGGTTGTCAATTTCAATTAAGAAGAGTAGTTTGAGGAAAGAAGAGTGTAATTATATGCATTAACACGTAAACTGAGTCCTGCCCCCTGGTGGCCATGGTTATAAACGAATAAGAGTAAGTTACCCAAGGACAATGTGGAGACAATTATTTTTTATATCCGATCAGTTAGTTAACCCTTTCGCTGCCAAGTGCAATTAAAGGCTTTTACAAACAATCCAGACTCAGAAGAGACAGCTCGTTACGATCTATCTCTCCTGAAATGTACATTGTTTGCCACTTAGACATTAAACTTTACCAAATTGCCTGTTCGACTACAATTGAATGGTCCACTGTTAACATGGAAGCGTCGACTTCGGCAGTGAAAGAGTTAAGAGTACAAGTGAAGAACGGACGGATGGACGGTTGGTTAGTGCGAGCACAACATGGGATAGAAAGGGGATCGATTTATTGTCAACGACAGTGATTCAATAAGGTGGTGAATGCCTCGGTGGAGTAGTGGTAGAGTGTCCGCCTCGGGTGCGGGAGGTCGCTGGTTCGATCCCGGGCCGGGTCAAACCAAATACTTTAAAAATGGTAAAAGTGGTTGCCCTTCTAGGCGCTCAGGATTGCAAGATTAGCTTAACGACTGACTGGCTGGTGTCAGGATACTATAATGGATCAATAGTTTTGGTAGTTTACCTAGGAACGCCATGAAGTAACTGAAAAATTGTTGAAAGCGGCGTTAATCACCAACATTTGAACAATTAAATTAATTAATTAGGGGGTTGAGAGTTCGAATTTTAGATTAGCAAACAGTATTTTTCCACGATTGACAACAAGTGCTATGCCAATTGAAAATTGCGTCATTCATATGTCACAATTGAACTGACACTTCCTTATGGAAAGGGAATCAGTTGCAATAGAAGACTGTTGTGTGGAACATTGGTGCGGGATGTCTATGAACTGGTGTGAACCTGCCGGGATACGACTGCAATACTAGAATACTAGAAAACTGCCCTGATTGGTCCTACAGTATTCAATGTTCTCACCTATCGAGTTTTGATTTCTAAAAGGGAAATGCTTTCTTAAATCTATAGAAATTTAATAGAATTTACATTTTTGCTTAACGCACGAATCTGCATGGAATGTAAATATTTCTAATTTAATGTATAACAATTATTCAATAAACGATACGAAACGACCTCCCTATGGTAATAATTGGTAAAATACTCTGTAATTTCGTATTGAAGAAAATTTATCGATATTCATATAATAACACTACAATGACGGCTAACACTATATATATTGAACACTAATATTTCCAGATCGCCCAGATATTATCAGATGTAGGTGGCGCTGTTGGATTATGGATCGGTCTTTCTGTGATGAGCTTTTGTGAAGTCATACAGCTGATTATTGAACTTATTAAATTGACACCCCACAGAATTAGAGACAGCGAAAGAGAAAACAGACGAAAATCCCTAAAAAGGAAAGCAAAGAACGATGAGGAATCCTCTGGACAGTTCAGTACTCTTGATGCAAAATTTGGACAGCAAAGCGGAAACGGAATTTCGATTTCGAATCGGCAATTTGCGAACGGTAACCGTGTATTTGGATCGTCTGATAACGGCGCCTTTGAAGATAGAAAAAGATCAAAACATCAAAATAATGATTCAAACATCTCGAAATTTGGGAAAAGGACTCGTTACTACGTTGTATAAAAACATATTTTTTCGGATGTACAGCACACATTAGAAAGCAAACATTGTGTTGCAATAACTAAATAAGTGTTGGTATTTGGTTTATGCCACTTTCAACAATTTGTCAGTTATGTCACGGCATTTTCTTGGTAATTTGCTATTGATTACATCGTTTGACAGGTACATATATCACTATTGACAGGGATAGAAACAACCCTATCAGGTATATCAATAGCACTAGCTGTGTGTAAATGCATACGTATTTTCTAACGTAATATTGTGACGTGTAGATCCATGCCATCACTGTTTGTGTATTCGTTGCCCATATTAACATACGCTTTGACATTGACGCTCTACATACGTTTATCTTAATTACACATTGCCAACACTATCAAGAGGGAATTATTACATGCTATGACGAATAAACAACATATTGTTTTAATGGTCTTCTGATTGTTTTTGTCATTCTCCGATTTGAAGATTTTCAACGGAAAAATGTATGTTAGCTTTAATGAACACAAAAGGGACATCTTATTTCCAAATAAATACAACAAACATCCACGCTTAAATACCAGAAAAAGAAAATACACAATTGAACGTAATCCACTATTTAAAAAAATGTTACAATACAATACAATATGTTTATTCAGTAATTTAGGCCTCTGCCCCATAATACAAATTTACATTTACAAAATAATTTCACATGAGTGACATCAAATTAAAGAGGTTGAAGTAATACTATTTCTATCTTAAGGTTCATATGTTTTCAAAGTTGCTTTCAATTGTGTTCCACAAAGGAAAGGGTTAATACATAAAATCTGTTACACAGAATTTAATATTAACCGAATATTAAACTAAATTGTTTTCATATAGAGAGTTTATGCCAATTATGCACAATTCATACAATACATATAAGAATGATGTTTAATCTATAATACAGGAATTGAAAACATGTATGGCTTAGCTTATACTATTTTCCATATAACTTAACTTCCTGATCTTAAACGACTCGACAAAAAATTCGCAAGAGATTTTATGCACATCGGTCTGGGATCAGCCATTATTTCATTGAATAGTTCTTTTGTTGGATATGATGATTTCCATTTCGCGTGGAAGTATAAAGTCCTGAGCTCATCATAAGCAGGACATACCATCAAGAAATGGAACTCATCCTCCACCACATGTATATCTCGTTTAAGGCACAAATCACAAAAACGTAAGTTATGTTCATTTTTTTTATGTCTACCTTTTTCAATATTTAAACAATTGCGTGAGCATCTGAAATTTGATAATATACGACGATTATTAAACGACATATCAATTGATAAATATCTTTACGTATTTAGTAGTGATTTAAAGTATTTATTTAAATTGCTTTTGACACTGGACAGACACACACACACAGAGACAGACGGAAAAAGCCTGACACTAAGGGATACCTAGCGAATCCCAATAACATATACACATGTATACATAAATATGGTCCGTTGTGAGGTCTCCATATTAAACCATAATTATGGGGCTTCAGGTCCAAACCGTAAATGTTATATATTTCGTGTATAAAGTTGATTGAACATTTAGTGTTTTAATCACGCTTTCAACAATGGTTTAGGTATATCACGGCGTTTCCTGGGTAACTTACCATTTCCATTACTACCATTATTAAAGTAGTTGGTATGACCCGAATGGGGATCGAACCCTCGAACTCCCGCACCCGAGGTGGACGTTATTACCACTATACCACCGAGGCGGTCATAAGAGACCCCATGTGATTCATAACTAAACAATTACATATCCCTATCATACAGAGAACTGGTACCACTTTGTGGGGCATATATATGAGCCGCTCCGTGAGAAAACCAACATTATGGACTCTGCCTAAAGTATCGACGCAGATCAGCCTAAGCATGACGCGCAGGCTAACCCGTACAGACACTTTTTGCCTCTTGTAGATTTTCTGTTTCAGGATTCGTTAATCTATACCTCTATAATCGTCGAAAATTATCAAAAACACATTTAATTGAAATTAACGAATTAATTTTAAATGATAAGTGATTGATTTTGAATCATTGTTTACATGTTTTGAACTACCTTGAGTTCATTGACTATGTCAACACATTTAATGTTTAGTGTGTTCTTGAAACTCACATTGACTCTACCGATATAGTAGAATTAGAAAATCTGGTGGTATTGGAGTCTATGTTATAACAGAGTTGTCAGATTAAACTATGATATTAAACACTAATTCAGAATATATTATGTGGATCAGTGTTAATAAAATGCTAGTCAATCTAAGTGATGACCTCAATCATGATGCCATTTACCTTTCGCCAGAAAATTCAAGACTTTTTAATAATGATGATCTTAACGAATTCGAATCAGAGATTACTCAAATGTGTATCGATTATAAACATGTTCAGTTGGCAGGCGATACTAATTCTAGAATAGGCAAAATGAAGGATTTTGTCCGATCAGACCCGTTATGAATGAATTATTTAATGTTGATGACGAATCTCAATCTTTCTTTTGACAGATATACTGTCCTTGAAAACAAACCTGTGCCTCTAGAACGTAGCACAGGCGATTTAAAAACTAATACATATGCTTTTAGATTAATCCAAATATGTTGTAATAATAACAAAAATATTCTAAACGTTTCGTTAAATTATTATGCTTTAACAATTCAACTGTAATATTCCCTACCCCAAATGATTTCGACGATGTATTTGGATTTTAAGGTTACGGGAATAGCATTTCAACTGACACGTTGATGTCAGTATAAACTTACATTAACTGCCATTTTTGTTAAAATCCCTTTAGAAAGTAGTTTGCAAGTTCTTAAATATTTAATTCAGCCTTTTTATCGGAAAATATCTTCCGATTCACATATTCATTCATTTGATTTTTTTTATTTACTTTTTTTCTTTTTCTTTTTATTTCCCCCATTTTAAACCAGTGTGTCTACGTATTTCTGTTTGTCTATGGCTATGTACTTTGTATACGTCAATATAAACTTTCTGTTTTCTTCTGATAAACTTACAAGCAGATTTAGCAGCACGACACGATCATGATATTATAGGACTTGCGATTACCTTTTTGAGGCGATTGGGTTGACAATCGCCACAATGCTAACAGAAACATCAACAACAAAAACATTAACATAGTGAGTTTTGAACAGCCCGTTGACTTGTTATGCAATAATGCAAACCAATTAACCTACATCCGTTAAACCGCCAAATATATAGTTCCATCCGTGATGAAGAGACACGATTAATAATAATCATGTCAGTGCTACTTTGGTACCGGATTGATACTTAGATCTGAGATTTATCGAGATGTATCTATATAGAGTTAAAATATGTAAATATTATCTTTCTTCATGTTTGGACAAATAATAAATATCATTGCGCTTTCTATCTGCCATGCAAAGTACTCTCAAAACACCTCGCCAAAATGTAAATTCCAAAAGGTTCTATAAATAGCTCGTGAGATTGATTATCGATTGTTCTTCAATCTCAATATTATAAACGCTTTATTTTGTAGTTGTTGCAATATATGAAAGTGTCTAGAGGATGAGACTGGTTTACAAAAGTTTAGAAGACACGATGTCATGCAGTGTACAAGTTAGACACGTCTGTACGTTATAGCGCCAGTTAGCAATCAATGCTGAAAGTGTAGCCGATCGAGCATTATTGTATATGCCTAAATATATTGAAAATCGCAAAGCCTACACCGAGATACTGCTTGTTACTTTGCATGATTTTCTACACGATCGCCACTACTGTGCCATCGGCGTATTGATTATTGTTAATTTGATGTTGTCCAATCTCATTAAAATCAGACTAATAAAGAACACACATACCCAGGCGTTAATACCAGAATAAGATAATACACGAGTTCTTTATGAAATACACTGTTAGAAAAAGCATTACACATAATTTTGTCGACGATTCAATTTCGAGTCGAGAACAACAATGGCGGTTCGTACATTATACTTTCCACGACCCTAGCAACCAACGGAAATGAGAGTATAATTGCGCGATAGGTCGTTAATGTTTATTTATCTAAACAATCCATAACGAGTTTTAATTTTCTAAATAATGAATTGTTTCAAACAAACAAAACGACACATTTTAAATAGCTAATATCAAATAATACAATAAAAAGGTTAATGCATGATTATGGGAAACTATTGTGTTGGGAGTCGTCCTTCGGCTGAGTTTTGCCCTCGCAAGCTCTGGCAAGTCAGCCGAAGGAACTCGTTCAGCACAATATTTTCCCATAAAGATGCAATAACCTATAATACTGTACTGTTCAAACCGGCGTAAAACATCAAACAAATTATATGCAACGCATACACAAAGTCTTTACTGTCCGAATTATTGTATGGAGACTTATATCTTTCTAGGCAAATAATAAATAGAGGAGTTACCCTATAATTTCTAAGCCAGTGTATATGATCCCGTTGAAAGACAATACGACCTCAAAACTGCTAGACGCTGCTCATATATTTTCGAGCCAATCAATAAAAAATAGAAAAAAAAAAAACAATGTTCAATGATGCAACCGAGAATGGTTGAGTGGTAAGCACAATGGTTTGGAGGGCGGTTTTCCCCAGTTCGATCTCCACTCACTGTGGATGTAGTGATATGGCCATGGGCAAAACACTTTTCACAACCTGGTACATGTACTGGTTTGTAACAGAGGTCTAATGAATAAGTGTATTGGCGCCGTTATATAACTGAAACACTGTTGAAAACGGCATAAATCTGTAAGAAGGTTTTAAAAACAAATCAACTGTTCACATGCCCTGACAAATACGGGTAACCCGTTTCTAACGAATTGAAGACTTATTGGCGTTCAACTAGTTTGGCTTTGAGACTTCCAGTAACCAGTAATTGCTTTAGAAAATATATCCAAGGACACTCCACCCTGACAGCAATGATCGGGATCTAACCCTAGCCGTTCGGTCTCAAAGACCTCTGGCTAACCACTCAGATGAGGCGGAATCCTCGAAAGTAGTACGACACAGTTTCGTATTGTGAAACCGTTATTTACGCCGCGTGGAAGCACGGTGTCAGTATTGAATAGATTTCAATTTTGTACCATGGGGTTACGTTTTCGAATAGGGAGCAATCAACATTATTATTGTAAAGAAAAACTGTTACAAAATACGTATGTCTTCCCCAACTTCCTAGGCTACGCTTGATTAATTGTTTGGTTTATGAGAACCTGAAGACCCGATTCATCAAAGCTCAGAAAAAACCGTTTCGGGGGATGTTTTTGCCTATTTATAAATTATGTTGTATTTTTAAACTTGAAACCTTCCTCCCCAAACAGTTTGTTCATTCAGACCATTGTATTCTTGTATTCTTTGTTTATATACACCCGTTTTAGTAATCATACTTCTGCTAAACTGGACGGAGAATAGACTTCACCCTCTCCTCTCAAAGCATGTTTCACACTTAACTTATATCTAGAGGCATTACACCCTAAGTTAATATCTGTTAATATTTCAGCACCTATGTTTTTTTTATCTAATTGATCTAGTTAGAGAAGATTTAATACCGTTTATTGGTAACAATTAAGAAACTTCAGCTTGGTTTCAGTCAATGTTAAGCAAACTGTAAACCAAATAGTTTCAGGACTTAACTTGTCATTTCACGACTACACTTCACATGCTGTCAAAATTGAATTTGTGAACAATTCTGCTTTTGATAACAGTTTCTCCTTTAACAAAAATGTCCTTCAACTATTACTCGAAACATAGCGCTTTGTTCGATCGTCGTTTTTTAGTTTGTATCTGATCAAAATGCAAACCTGGATCAAATCCGATTGGCGTGGAAGTTACTTCCCTTGTAACGTACCAGAACCGTATGAAACAAAGGACGCCATTTGATATTTTAAGGCATTTAATATATAAAAAAAGTAAACAAGGGCAAATCCTCATAGTCATTTAAACACAAAAATTAAGTTAGAATATCTCCACATAAAGCGTAATAATGTTACGCTTACCGATTAATTATTCAGGGTTAATAAATGGGCGTTTAGCGGAGCAAATTAGCGGCACTCTTCACAAAACATATTTCAAGGTCAAACAAAGTAGTATGCAGCTAAAGTTGAAACGTATACGCAGGATTGTTGTAATAACATTTCGTTTATAGAAATATTTGCTTGAATTATATATACGTTTATTTTTTCAATAAGTTTGTGGTATATGTACAGAACACTAGTTTTAAAGTATAAACTGTGAGGGCCAAGCAATATACCAATGAATTGTTTTGCGTAAAATGTCATACTTAGGGCAACATTATATATGATCGACGACTTTCATGATGACAAAAAAGATTATTTGATTTTTATTTACCGTTTCTACTTACAGTTTCAAACTCGAGTTAATTGGAGCTCAATCTAATTATGCTGATCTGTTTTCTACAATTATCATTTGGAATCCTTTAAAGAAAGCCTTCAAAGCAAAATTTGGTGTTGAATATACAGAATTACAAGAGAAAGTTGATGCAAGGCATCAATGTCGCCGGAAAAGACTGCATTGATTTGTTTATGTATTCTTGACTTTCCTTAGTCTATTCAAACATTAAGAACGTTGAAATGAAAACATTTGCTTATAAAGTTTATATTCATATCTATACATTAGGGTATCTATAACAAATTAACGAAATGTGTACACATTTATCTGGCTTTAATTTAATTTTGCTGTTGTTTCTTATTTAAATAATAGTATTCATTCATATAATTTCAATGTTTGTCAATCTTATTCGAATCACAAGGTAAATATCCTGGTATTGCTTTAAAGGGAGGTAATTTGAAGAAAACAAAAGTCTTCAAAAGGAGAAATATATCAGCAATACCGTCTACAGTTTAAATTGTTCTATTGTTTGTGGATTTAAAAATGTTCTTTTTTTCTTATTTCTACATGTACAACGAAATATTGCGGCTTCTCTTTGACGCTTTGCGTCAAACATTCGTCTTGTACTTGTCTAAAATAAAATAATATCACTCGCTTTTTCATATCGAAATGCGCATGCGCGAAAATCGATGTTAAAGGTCACGAAACTACACAACAGAATAGGGTCTATATTTAGCTTAGAAACAGTTCCTACTTTAGATATTCATGGATTAACATTATTAAATGAATTCTACACAAATCAAGACATCTCTTTGAACATGAAAACAACATTTAGTAAGTTAAAATTGCTATTAAAAGGAGAATCCGAAATTGACCTCAATGATGACACATAAGAGTCTGCATTAGGGGGTGTTGGTTCACGTCTTGAAGGGACCACTTTTGTCTTCGTAAATAAGACAAAAAACTTAAATGCGAGTGAAATAAAAAAAACTGCAAACATTAAAAAATCGGAATATTTATTTCATTTTAGATGTGTCATTTATTAGTGTTCGTAAACAACCACAATTGTAATATGTTCAAATCATCTAGATTTGTTTCTTTCTAATAATAAGCCGCCCTCCCATGTGATTTCCGAAAAGCTATTAAAAATAGAAGTCGCGGGCTTCTGCCCGGCGACTAATAACGATTTAGAATTATTATTTATATAACACGATCAAAATCTTGTACAAATTGATCTGTCAATCTGCTATTTAACGAAGATAAAACATGTACTAAATGAATAGAAATATTCTTTTTCTTGTTACAGCAATAACTTTCTAAAGTTAAATATATATTATGAAGATTTGAACTACGAAGAAATAAAAGAAGAACCAGATATTGAGGTAAGTCAATGTCATTCTTGGAGAACAACACAAATGGTCAAAACTACAATAACAATGGGAGGGATGCCTCACTAAATCACTAAATGCTCTTTGTGTTGTTGGTTGCTCTACTCTATGGAGTGGTTAGGATGGAGGGGGAGGGGGGGGGGGGGGGGGAGGGGTTGACAGGCGTTACATCAGAACAGAACAGAACAGAACAGAAGTTTATTTACAACACAAGCATATAAGCTCATTGTGCATAGCATACATAATTAACATACATGGTAATAAAAATAGTAATCATTCAATTTATAGTTTCCAAACAAAGTAAATACCTTTATTAATTGATGGTTATGTTATTTTGTTGATTTTCCTTAAATAATGTATCTTGTTTAACCAAGTTAGATACTGATATGTATCCAAGTTGGGAAAACCAGACAAATTATGGTTAGCATACATGAATGACAGCATATAACTACCATTTTGAAAAATAACAGAACATTTTTAGAAATTACTATTTAAGATGGTGAGAGAGTATAATTCAAAAAATAAAATAAAATGATATATATATGATAAAAATCTTATCATATTAGTACATCAGTTATTGGTATTCGACATATATTGGCTTCTCAGTTTAAAAGCATATATACAATAAAGAGCAAGTTTGGTTAGGGTTTTTCTATTTGTAGAATCAATCAGTTTTGTAAATTTGAATACATTTGGTTGATTAACGTAGTATTTTTCAATGTATTTATTTCTTATTTGGGTAAACAATGGACAAATAATAACAAAGTGGTATATTCATCTTCTAAATCGTTTAAAGTACAAAGCTCACATTTCCTGTTGTTTCTGTCAATTTGTCTATGTCTACCACTTTCTATCATTAGATTATGGGATGAAAGTCTAAGTTTGGCAATTGATTGTCGAAATGATTTGGTTTCTAATAAGTCCAGATACCCTGCTCGAGCGAAATCAGTCTTAAATGATCTATAAAAATATAATGAAGGGGACAGTTGGATGCTTGCTTGCCATTGATTGACATATATATCTTTAAATCGTTGGGAAATTATAGGTATAAACCTATTCACTAAAACGGATTCTGGATATAACCAAATGTCGGAAAAACCTGAGGACTCTAGCAGATGTTTAACCTTATTTGACCAGTTATTAACATCACTGTTTCTCGTGATTTCTCTACGTTGGTGAGCAACTATGGTAGATATAATACAGTTGGTTGCTTTCGGCCCGTACAGTTTTAACCAATATTTAATTATACGGATCTGCCTATTTAAGTAAAGTGGGAATCTATTAAGTTCTGAGTATAAGGCTAGCGAGTTTGTTGACCTTTTTACATTAATTAACCACTTGCATAATTTTCTGTGGACTCGCTCAAGGTTTTCAGCCTTGTTAAAGCCCCACACTTCACAATTATAATTCAGTATTGATGCGACGTATGAATAAAACAGGTTCAGCATAATATCAACTGGGACGTCCATATCTTTTGTACTATTAAATAACGATCCCATCGCCCGAAGGCTTTTACCGGCCAATGTTTTAGTGGCTTGTATGAATGATCCACCACTAGAAAAATCTATTCCTAAGTAATTAAATGTATTAACCAACATCGATTGTTCTGGGTTCGTTGCTGGCCAATGCACATTCCCAAGCCTAAGTAGTGATTAGTCACTAAGGGATCATGAATAAATGATCTGTCGCTGTGATATAACTGTTTTCACCTAACTGTAAGAGGACCGTGATTATCTGATTTTGCTCTCCTATTCAAACAGAAATTAACAAGAAGTCACAAACTTCTATGTATAAGTATTATGAAGTACTGTATTAAAGAAAACCTGATCCCGCTTACTAGCTGTAATGATTTCGTCAGGATCAAAATAGATTGGACAATTTTGGAAGATTTATCAACCAAAGTATATTTTGTCCAATTCATTTTCAATTAAGAAGAGTGGTTTGAGGCAAGCAGAGTATAATTTTATGCATTAACATGTAAAAGTAAATTGAGCGCTGCCCCCTGGTGACCATGGTTTTGAACGAATAAAAATAAGTTACCCAAGGATAATGTGGAGACAATTATTTTTTATATCCAAACAGCCAAATGCAATTAAAGGCTTTTACAAACAATCCAGATTCAGAAGATACAGCTATCTGCATTATTTGCCTATTAGACATTAAACTTTACCAAATTGCCTGTTCGACTAAAATTGAATGGTCCAATTTTAACATGGAAGCGTCGACTTTGTGAAATGAACTGATGGGAACTTGCCGGGATACGACTGAAATACTGTAGAAAACTGCCTGGTTCTACAGTATTCAATGTTCTCATCTCAACCTATCGACTATTGATTTCTAAAAGGGAAATGCTTTCTTAAGTCTTTAGAACATTTCTTCTTAACGCATGAATCTGCATTTAATGTCTATGTAAATGTTTTTAATTTAATGTACAACAATTATTCCATAAACGAAACAAAACGACCTCCCTATGGTCATAATTGGTAAAGTACTGTAATTTCGTTTTGAAGGAAATTTATCGATATTCATATAATAACACTTCAGTGGCGGCTAACACTATATATATTGAACACATATATTTCCAGATCGCCCAGATATTACCAGATGTAGGTGGCGCTGTTGGATTATCGATCGGTCTTTCTGTGATGAGCTTTTGTGAAGTCATACAGCTGATTATTAAACTTATTAAATTGACACCCCACAACATTAGAGATAACTTATTAGAAAATAGACGAACATCTCTAAAAAGGAAAGCAAAGAACAACGAGGAATCGCCTGGACAGTTCAGTAATTTTGATGCAAAATTTGAACAGCAAAGCGGAAACGGAATTTCGTTTTCGAATCGGCAATTTGCGAAAAGTAACTTTTTTTTTTTTTTTTTTTTTTTCAAATATTTTATTTAAAATATTTAGGCCACGGGCCCATATTATAAACAAAACATATATATTTTTGTCCCACAAAATACAATTATTTGTATTAACCCCTAAATATTATATTACAAAATATATACCATAGATAGGAAAAAGTGTAGTGAACAGATTAAACCGATGTTGAAGCTAATAGCGGAAATTTGAAGCATATATTGGAGAATTGATGCCAATTCCATTTATAGTGTCTAGATGTTTTCAAAATTCAAGATTCAAAGTATAACGATCAATGGATTGTAATGTAAACAATGTATATGTTTATCCCCAACAAAATACAAACATTTGTAGATTACTTTACTGTAGTTGCTATGTATCATAAATATAAAACATGACTAGCAACCAGTGTAGATAAAGATCAGAAAATATGAATCCTAAATGTTTAGACTCTTCATTTCTCACCATCAATATTTTGTGCACTAATTTACATATATTAGATAAATTTGATCTGTCGCAAGACATGAATCTAATGAATACGTCGGCTGTTTTAATCTTTATGTCACCTATATAAATTTTCCTGAATTTCTCATAGCGTTTGCAAAAGAGAAAAACATGAAGTTCATCCTCAATTACGACGATTGCGAAATTTTCCAGACAATAAGTGAAAATCCTCTCTTCTTTCGGAGCATTATGATGTCTGCCTATTTTAATATTTAGTTTATGATCCGAGCACCGAAATTTTGCAAATGCTTTCCTAAGGTTAAAAGGTATATCAATAGTTAAATAACGTTCTACGTTTAAAAGTGATTTAAATTGCATATAGTACTGTGTTTTATTAGAATTACTTAGAGCGTTATACCAATCTTGCTGTAAAGAATATTTAAGCCTTATTTTGAATTATGAGATAAACATATTTATATTTCCAATATCCTGCGAAATCCAGATGTATCCGAAACCGTAGCTAAACAATAAATTCCTAACTTCTTTTGCGTATGTATGTCTGCTGTGATCATCTAAAACTGTTAACATGATAATAGCATTGTTTTGGATATCTATGGGTTGGCATTTGTATTAATTTGGACCAGTACTTTAGAAATCTAGTAAAATACTCAATACATAAAGGGTATCGGCCACATTCACCTAAGACCATTTGATTGCAGGTTCCTTTATTTACCCCTAAGAATTGTTTACAACCTGCTATTTGTGTCTTTTCAAGGAATCCGCTGTGGTCGAGTGGTTAGCGTCGGGGACTTCGAAACCGGGTGTCCCGGGTTCGATCCTCAGTCGCGGCACTACGATCATGGTGGAGTGCCCTTGGGCAAGGCACATTTTCTAGCCTAGTACTGGTTTGTTTAACCAGGGATCATGAATATGTGAACTGTCGCCGTGATATAACTGAAATAATGTTGAAAGCGGCGTAAAACCCCAATAAGTAAATAAATAAATTGTGTCTTTTCAAGAATACCTCTATATGTGTACCCCCATAGCTCAGCCCCGTCACACAAAATTGGTGTCCATTGTATCAAATATTTTGAAATAGTCAAGGCTCTAAAACGATGATGTTGCGCACGGATACAGTTTAGTGACTTTTTAGACTGTGCTGCTAGACTAAAAAACGCTTTAGACCATTTTAGTTTAGGGGAGAAAATTAAACCCATATACTTGTAAAATGAAACTGTTTCAATAGGTTTATTGTAATGGAACCATTTTTCACTTTTTCTCAGAGGACCGCAATTTCTAAACACTACGACCTTAGTCTTTTTAAGATTTATAGACATACCAACAGTATTTGAATAGTCTTCAATTGCATTTATTTGTCTCTGCAATTGTACGACTGTATCAGCTGGACTCGCTATATCATCTGCGAACATTAATGCTATAATATTAGGAATGTTAGTGGTTACGAAGATACCTGAGTTACATTTATTCATGACATATGCACAAATATCATTTATAAATAAATCAAAAATCATTGGCGAGCTTAAAGGTCAATTGAAACGCACGTTTTCAATTGTATTTTATTGTGACCTTTACTTTTATAATAACAACTGCGTAAACATTGTCACTCAATTATTTGAAATGATGTTGTTATCATGGATTTTGTGTTGGCGCACCTGTATCGGTTAACTAAAACAATCTAGAGAATTTGTGTCACGTGATTAAACCGGAAGTGACGTCAGTTGTAGCATAACAGAAATGGTGGAACATTAGAGTTCAGAGGATTGTTTTCGTTGTGTTAATTATTTATATATATTTCTCGTGAACGCTGAATTGACACGACACAATGCCGATTCGGTGCGTTGCTCCAGGCTGTAGTAACTCGTTCGTGCCAGGCCTTTCCTTGTTTACATTCCCAGGAGACAACGATTTGAACTTGAAATGGAGGGTGAACATGAACCGTGGTAAAAATTTGAGCCAGCGACATTTGTTGTGGAAATCTAATAAGTATTCTCGGTTGTGTCAGGAACATTTTACTGAAGATTGTTTTATAATAAGTCCCAGGCTAGCTGCAGATCTTGGGTTCAAACCCGGAAGATTTCAATTAAAAAAGAACGCAGTGCCAACTATATTTAGGACTACCATTTTGAAGGAACAAAAAGTCCGTGGTGCTTTTGGGAAAAGACAGCGACAAGAGGTAAGGAAAAGTTTTTCAATATTTAACAATCGTAGATAATATTTAATTATTATATATTCTTCTGTGTTTAAGGTTTTATGAGTTATTAGATGATAATAAAAACAACTAGACGGGGTCATCTGCCCCGGTTTTTTTTAATATTGTGACACACTCAGAAGGTTCTATTTTCCCCATAATAATGGGATTATGTTTATAATAGCCGAATTTTCAATTTGTTATACAGTTTGTCGGGGGACATTCAAAACACATATGGTCAAAACCCATATGGTCACTTTTTGTCATAGTAGTCAAAACCCATATGGTAAAAAAAACAGGGTAGTCAAAACCCATACAATAGAAAATGCAGGTTAGTCAAAACCCATACGATAGAATAAACAGGGTAGTCAAAACCCATATGGTTGAAAATGCAGAGTAGTAATATTCAGTCACAGATGATAATTACTTTAAGTATTTAGTATATGGTTGCCATTTATCTTAGATGTAGGTTACTTGTATAAAGAAAAGGCTAAACAATTATAATTAATAACTGTCCAAAGGGAAGGGTTCTTGTGTCCAACAAGATGTTTAAAGGCGTTATTCAATGATTCACACTGATTGTTAGTCTGGTCTTGGTTGGCGATAGTCTCTTTTTTAATTAATATTTATAAATTGTGTTATTAGTCGCCGGGCAGAAGCCCGCGACTTCTATTTTTAATAGGTTTTCGGAAATCACATGGGAGGAGGAGTTATTATTAGAAAAAACCAAATTTAAATGTCTTGAACATATTACAATTGGTTTGTTTAAAAACACTAAGTTTTGACACATCTAAAACGAAATAAATATTCCGATGTTTTAAGTATTAGAAGTTTATTTATTTTAACACGCATCTCTTTTTTGGGGTTTTATTTACGAAGACAAAACCGTCCCCATGAGACTTGCAGCAAGCAGACTGTTATGTGTCAATATCAAGTAAAAATCACGTCGAATTCTCCTTTAAAATAGCAATCTTAACTTACTGAATGTTATTTTCATGTTCAAAGAGATGTCTTGATTTGTGAGGAATTCATTTTATAATGTTTATCCATGTGTATCTAAAATATGAACTGTTTCTAAGCTAAAACTGTTGATCGCGTGACTCGCGAATACCAACTGCTTAGATCAATCTCCTTTGCAGAGAGCCGCTCTTTACACTCACTTACAAATAGTAAATTATAGGTGATTTAAAATGTTTATTTGGTTCGAAACAAATGAAGAAAAGAACAAACCGAGATAAAACTGGTTTTAATAGAAAAATGACTTTGAACGAACACTCTCTGCCTATAAAGAGAGTTTCAAGAACGACACCTCTGCGAAAAAGAATGTAGGTCACGAATCGGGTCTTTCGTACAAAATTATTTCGTCCTTGACAATTTTAAATGTGTCATTAAATTCCCTAAAGGCATATTGCTTCCGATCTGCATATTGTTATGCATCATTGACACAAGGGCGCTCATCATAATATAATTTTAAAACATGAGTAGTTTGTTATTTTCATTATAAAAAAGGAAGGAAAGAATTACAATAAATTAACATGTTGTAGGGCTCAGTTTATGTTCGAAATTAAGTTTAAATTATATAACAATTTCAATGAGATTTAACTGTTTAGCTGATATTATATTTCGAAGGTGGTCTTATTTGTAAATATTGGATTACATTTAATCATTTGTTAAGGTATGATATAGTTAATCTAGATGCCAAGCTAATATCATTTTGAGAAAAAGAGAAAACTCATGTCTTCAGCGATTTAACCTTTATCTCATTGTTTTAAAAGTAAATTGCTGCAATGGTGTCCAATGTTGACTTTAATAGGGGAAACATAAAATGACGTGCTATTGCATGTAAAACTTAAATTGTCTGTTTTGTGGTTTTATTGATAAATGATAGAATTCAAATATTCTGACAAACATCTTGAAAAGTTTATGTGGAATTCACAAATCTTATAATTATTCCTTCATGAAAGCACTGTATACATACTAAGACTAATGATTGTCAAGATTAATCATTTCCATTACTGTGTATGATCAATAATTAGTTGGCTGTGTGTATGGTCAACCTACTTTGGAATGGAGATTGATCATAAACAATGAAAGGCTTCAATTATCATTCACTTCGTTGACAAAACAATGCAAGTTATGATATATTTTCACTTGACCCCGCCCCTGATGTTCCAATATGCCCCTCAGTTGATAACTGTTTATTCAACTAATATAATGTTAGTGTTATGCATAACTGCAGTATGCATTTCCGGCGACATTGATGCGTTGCATCAACTTTCTCTTGTGTTTAAATAAAAAGACTTAGTATTTGGCATCCATATACTAATTACTTAAACTAACTATCATCTGTGACTGAATTATTACTACTCTGCATTTTCAACCATATGGGTTTTGACTACCCTGTTTTTTCTATTGTATGGGTTTTGACTACCCTGCATTTTCTATCGTATGGGTTTTGACTACCCTGTTTTTTTTTACCATATGGGTTTTGACTACTATGACAAAAGGGAACCATATGGGTTTTGACATACACTCAGTTTGTCATCTATGAAATATGTTATGAATGGTTTTTACTGAATAATTATTGTATGTTCAATTATTGTTGGAAAGCGTTATAAAATGACATTTTGTGTCAAGGGCTGAAGTTGCTCGAATTTTGTGAAATGATGACAAATTTGATTTCTAATCTACATTTGTAAAAAACAATTGTATTAGTTTTCAGGGGGGGGGGGGGGGGGGGGGGGGGGGCGAAGTATTTAAATGCTTGTTTATTCCTTTCTGATTAAAACTTATAAATTCATGAACATTTTTAATTTTATATAAATCATAATCCTATTCAACATACAAAAGCTTCTGCAGCAGACTTATTTTATTAGAAAGAAGAAATTGCTTGAAAGTCAAGATTAATGCGCGATTTTTTCCTTTTAAAAAATGTTTTTTGCATCTTTTTGTTATCATAAGTACATTTACAAACTTATATATATATAAGGAGAGTTTAATTAGCAATTAGCCCAAGTCCCTGTATGTACAATAAAAGGGTTATACAACCAATTAATTAGTATGTAACCAACACACTTGGAACAAGACAGGAAATGATTGCATAATGTTACATAACATAAGTCACCCTGCCATCTAGTCACAATGTGATATGATAGACCCCTTTAGAATTGCATATATTTTACTGTTTTTTGCCACCTCATGATTTCAATAATACAATGTGTCAAAATATTCCCTTCTCCGTCAAATTCTTTTTTAAATACTAGTTTTTGTGGTTTGTTTTTAAAAATCAAAATCTAAGACACATACAATTGTAATGACCCTTTTGGTTATCTGCTTATCATATTTTGACTATGAGCAAGTTACCATCATGTACCATCAGCTGGCATTATTTTTACTTTTATCAGGGATTATTATACTGCTCAAAGTATGCAGATGCTAAATATTTTGATTAATAGTACAGTATTCAGTAAATAAACCCATCCCACATACAGCAAATCTGAAGCAGATGAACTTGGAAGACATCTGGGCAAAGGAAAGGTAAACCTAATCAAGTGAAATATGAATAACATTGAAAACATTGTGACAAAGGGAATAATTATTAATTATGCAATTATGGAGCTCATGACAGAATGCTGAAACCTCAGTGTTTTGGAAACGATTAAAATACCACTTGAATAAGAATTCTTGATAAAGGAATAATTTGTTTAATATCAATTTAGATCTTTTGTCCAAATCCCTATTTTCCCCGGTCAAAATTCATCAATATAAATTTATAGTTTATATAACAAGAAATTTATTAAGTAAAATAACATTATATTGATATAATAAATACATTTTCTCACATTTACAATCCTAACTACATTGTTGTCATCAAATTACCAGTTTGATGCAAACAATTTTGTTTTTCCACCTTTTTTTAAAAAAATTAATTAAATTAAGAGTTTATAGCAAATAAAACAGCCGAACCATAGATTTAAAAAATAAGTGGTAATTAAAAGGGCAAACATTACAACAAATTGGCTGGTGTCAGATTAAATGTCCCAGACTTACCCAGGAAACCTTGTGATATAACTGTATAATTGTTTAAAGCGGCAATCAATGTGAATATGGGGTTAAGTTCTGACATCCAATGATTGATTGATTATAATTATTAACCTCATACAAATGATTTTTGAAAACATCATTGGCAAAGAGTGAAATTGCTTCTAAGCACTTTCCCCATTTGCCACAATGTTTTCAAATCAATACAATAATGATACTTTCATTTAATGAGATTTTCGCTCTACTGTTTTCAATGTCATCTGCTGTGAATTTCTTGTATGTGGAAAAGGGTTAATCTGTATCATAGACTATTCTGAACAATGTATTAGTTGTAAAAATTGAGCTGATCTTCAAGTTACAACTTGAATGAATGAATTTCTGTCAGTAAGGACTGGAGGACTGACAACTTTCACGAAGACTGCTCAGCCTCAGCAGTCTGATTTTAATCTGCACTATTTGCTAATAAGTGAAAATGTAATCAAAATTCGTATAACCAGATATTAAAATCATTTGAACTAATATTTGTATTTTAACCCTTTCTCGCATACAAAATTTCTGCAGCATTCGACTTTCAAAACGTATTGACAAAAACATGAAAAATCTCAATAAATGAGAGCTTTACTATTAAAAAGAGTTGAAAACATTGTGTCAAAAGCAGAGCAATTTCTTCTTTTGCAACATTGTTTTCATAAGTCGGTCTACTAAATGAGGAGCATTATTCTTCTTCCACATGGCGTCACAGCCCAATCAATAGTTCGAGTTGATCTACTCTGATCACATTCTGTTAGTAGTTTTGATGATGTTATTTAAACCTATGACTAAAGGTGGAAAACATTGTGGCAAATGGGGAAATTGCTCGTTTTGAGCAATTTCTTCTTTTGTCACTGTTTTCAAAAAGCTGTCTGTTACAGAGGCGGCAGAAAGCGTCTATATGAGGGAAAGATGCAAACTAGTAATAGCAATAATATAGAAAAGGAGATCCTGTGGCCAAGCCAATTAAAGTTGGAATTACTTACAGTAAGTTTTTCTTTTTCTGACATTGATTGAAAGCTCCAAACAGCATCAGTGTTGTAATGGTAGAGCGTCCACCTGGGATGCCGGTATGATCCCCAGTCGGGTCATACCAAAGACTTTTAAAAAGGTAGTAATTACCGGGTTAACATTGCGTCTGACTGGCTGGTGCAAGGACAAATGGACCAGTAGTACTGGTAACTTACTTAGGAAACATGATATTACTGAAAATTAGTTGAAAGTGGCGTTAAGACACCAACCATCAATCAATCAGACTTAAAAAAGTATAACTTATCCAGAAAATGCAGTGATATAATAAGAAAATTGTTGAAAGTGACATAAAACAAAATACAAAGAAACAGATTAGCCGATCCTGATATTGAGTGCCTTTTACTACCATATGTATTTTTATACAATTATCACAAATAAGATGAAAATTCACGGACAACACCATATAACGGCATGAAACATTATATTTTAGACTACATCGACAAGCTGATGGATGAAGTTATGGACAGGAGAAAAACGCTCAACAGCTATCAGGAATGCAGAGAAGACTTGAATAATGTAATGATGTCCACACCCAAACCTGTTTGCCACAAATACCCAGCTGTCAATAAGAAGCTGTTGTATCAGCTCACAAGTCAAGATTTGCAAAACTTTGAATTATTAGTAGTTTGGGTTACTCCCAGAGGAAATGCCTTGGTATAATTGAAAACATCTTGAAAAGGGCATAAAACACAAAACAATAAATCGACCCTTATTTTTTAATTTAGTTCCTGAAAGAGCAATTAACTACACTTAGATTAGTTTTCCTGCACAATGCTGAAATTGATATAAGTATGGTCAGATGAACTTTTAAATGTAATTCAAATTTTAGTCTACAAGTTCCAAGCATATCGGGAAAGGGAGAAATTGCTCATTTTAATCCTTTCTCACATACTACAAATCTGCAGCAAACAACTGTATAATCATAGTGATATAAACCTGAAAAATCTTCATAAAAGATAGCTTGACCCTTTTCCTCATTGGATGCTTTTTGAAAACATAGTGACAAAAGAAGAATTTGCTCAAAACGAGCAATTTCTCCTTTTGCCACAATGTTTTCCACTTTTAGTCATAGTTTATCCATTAAATTATAGAGATTTTCTATCTACTGCAGAGGCGTCAGAAAGCGGCCATTCAATAATAGAGATGTTCTATTTGTTGACAGAATATGTTCAAAGTCGTCTGCTGCAGAATTATTGTATGAGGGAAAGGGTTGACTGTTAAACAAAGTTGAAATATTTTGTCCAATCATGAGCAATTTCTCCTTTTGCAATAATGTTTCAAAAGTCGTCTGCTGCAGATGCGTCAGAAAGCGTCCATTCAATTATAAGAGATTTTCTATTTGTTGACAAAATATGTTCAAAGTCGTCTGCTGCAGAATTGTCGTATGAGGGAAAGGGTTGACTGTTAAACAAAGTTGGAATATTTTGTCTAATCATGAGCAATTTCTCCTTTTGCAATAATGTTTTTAAAAGTCGTCTGCTGCAGAGGCGTCAGGGTTAATTAAGCAAAAAATGTTTTCAGGTGAAGCTATCAATATATTATAGGCATAAACAGTGGAAATTATGGAAAATCTCTTTGAATGGGAAATGTTCTTCGTTTTCAGGAATGATTTATAAATACAACAATATATATTTTTTTACTGGTTTAAATGTTAATCACATCTATTTGACATGGGTCAAATGTCAAAACAATAATTATTCAATAAGCTCTAGTATATTTAAATCCAGTGTACTGCTCAGAGGGCCACCTTTGTCTGATCTTCTCCACAGCACAGGCTGGTAGCACTTTCCGCACACCCCTTCCAAGTCTATGCCATATCCATCTTGTAAGCCTTCGGTAGGCTACATGTCTGTACATCCTGTGAAAAAAAGTTGTAGATATATTGTATTTATTGGAAAAGAAGAAATTTTCCGCAAATTATTTCTATTTTCCCACTTATGTTTCCAACTTGATAAAAAGTTATATTTATGTTATAGTACTAATATATTTTGAAATTATTTACCATATTTACTTGCATTTTATGTTTGCAAAAATTCAAAGTTAACTGCTGCTTTAGCAGCCTATGATGTATGAAATTAAAAATTGATTACATCAATGAATGTGTTTCCTTCTGCTTTATCTGATGATGATTTATGTTGTTTATTGTTTTTTAATATCATTTCAACATCCTTTCAATTATTACATCAGGAACAAACACACATTTACTTCATTATGATCCCTGGTTAAGCAAACCAGCACAATACTAGGATATGTGCCTTACCCTAGGGCACACTCCAAACAGTTTTGGGATTGATCCCCAGCAGGCCCCTTCAAAATCCCGACACTAACCATGGTAGATTCCCTGTTTACAGACAAGTCTGATTTTTTTTTAAATATGTTAACCATTTTCCCACATGTTAACTTGTGTTTACGCCTTTGCAGCAGAAGACTGTTGAAAACATTGAGACAAAAAGAGAAATTGCTCAAAATGATGTTTTCCGCTCTATTCAGTAGTTATACCTTCATTAATACTGATTTTTCACTTTTGTCTAAAAAAATTTAAGTCTCCTGCTGCAGAGTACGTGTATTTGGGAATGGATATTTAAATATGTTTATGAATGCTTATATACAGAGGAAATTCAAAACTTCACTTACTCATGGATCGGTTCATCATCCCCTACTTGGCCATAACAATCCAAATATTCTTAAAAAGAGGTCTCTACAACATACTGGTTCAGGCAGTTGCCTATGAAACCTTCGTGTTCGGTAATGCATGTCAGACCCGAGTCCACCAGCAGGCTATCAATTAAACCATTTTCTCTACAACAGCAGGATTCGCTAATTGTTGCCATTGGTACACACTGCCCACATTGACAGCTGAAAAAAGGAATTTATGTATTCCACATCTAAAGCATGTTTACGAATTAAACTAGATCATAGTTTTCTTGGGAACTAGACCATAGGCTTGTACTTGCTCGATCCCCAGCCTGAAACTTATTGTAATGCATTTCCCTCCTTGGTGCACATGGTATTGGAATGTATATACTGACTGACTTGTTTCAGTGAAAATTGACAATAAGTAGTACTACTAGTATTGGTAACTTACTCAAAAAACTAAGTGATATAACTGAAAATTGTTGAAAGCAGCTAAAACACCATTCAAACAAACACATGATCAATCTAAGAATGTGTTCTCTCTATATACAGCAAACTTCATTAATTCTAAGACGAAAGATAGAATTCGTTAGTGAACATGGATAAAATAATGAAACTACCAAATATATGTATGTAAGATTTTCAATGTAACGCTTTATATACAGGTGGTGTTTATTTTTTACTGTAAAGTAACAATGCTGGAAATTATATTAATTTTGCTTCTTGAAAATCGGCAGAAATGATAAATTCTGGACTCATAAATTACATTGTACATTACATTTATATACGGTACCTGATTAGACTAGATCGAAGCAAAAATAAATTAACTTCGAAAACACCGGTTCGGTTATATCAGAGTCATATAAAAACATTTGTTTATATGTTGATATCATTTTGATGGAATGAAATGGCTCAATATATAAAATAACGATGTAACATAAAGATCAAAATATGGGAGAAAAACGATTTGAGCTTTGAATAAAACAAGAAATTGTCCTACCAATTTGTATTGTCCACACGATCATTTTCATTGTACTCGTTCTCATCGCTGGAAGATTGAGTTTCCGAATCTGACGAATAAATAGGTGTCGATGGTCGTCTTGGTTCAAACTGGTACGGTTGAACATTCGGAATGGCTGATATTAGCACAGAATTCCCCTCTGTTTCTTCTAAAACTTGCAGTATTTCACTTGTCGCCATTACAGATACGCTTGAGTTGTCTACAAATGACGTCATCGGTAACCGGTCGGACTGCGCATGCGCGAAAATCGATTATTGGAAAGGTGGAAAAGTCAAGTAAATCACGTTGCGGATTTCATTGATAGTGCCAATTTGAGTCAAGATACCGGGGAATGGATTTTTTCCGATGTATTTGTATACAATTAATGAATAAGCGTAGAGTTAAAACTGATTTAAAATTTTCAGCATTTCAATTGACCTTTAAGTCTCCCTGTCGCGTGACAAGGGAAGTAACTAGTACGGGAATCGTCGACTTTGACGCAAGAGTTGTTGTTCTTGTAAATGCTTAATAACGAGCACAGCGAGGCCGATTGCGGAGCAATCGGCCTCGCTTTAGCGAGTTATTAGATAACATCTTTAGTCAAGATCAAGATATATATCAGAATTCAATGGTAAATTAAAATCAGTATGGCCTTTTTTCCGGATGTCATTTCATGGGCGACTTTCAGGTTCGCAGCCCACGCTCTGATTGGATATAATTCGAAAATTGAAATATTTTTGTTGATGCATTCGTAAAAGTGTTATGGTTATTCATCCTCTCATATTTTTAAGACATTTCTTATAAATGATTGGCGTAGATAAATTAAACAAGAACATTTATTGTTTATCTAAGTAGTCCGCAGCGACGAAGGCTTTGTTGTCAAGGAACTGTCTTCAGTGCAACTCGAAATGTTGTGAATGTCATTGTATAACAATATAAAGCTACAAAGGCTTAAAATTATAGTACAGTGTCTGAATAAAACGTAATTCCACTTGAAATACAAAATTTTGCCAACAGAATCAAGTGCAATCAGGTTTATTTTATGAAACAAGTGACCGGTAAAATAAGAATGTTCCTTTGTTGCTATGAGAGAACTTCAGTACAGGAGCGCGATTATCTAGCGCGGAAAAGTCATCATTAACTCCTAGATTATTTAGTTTGTTCCTTGGTTTGTCTAATATGTATCTCAAATAATAAATTATTTACACATTTAGGGATAACAACAAATTAAAACATGCAAGATTATGCCCAGAATACATAATCAAGCATAGTCACTGGCTGGTTTCCTGCATTTTCGATACATTGAAAGCGAATAGGTTACTAGATTTCGCCCGCCGGATCTACACGTTTATCAAGTAAGTGTCAATTATAGCGTTTTTCTTTAATATCGAGTGCATTTTTGCAAACAAACATCACATTTGTTCAATTACAAACATTATAATATATATGCGCAAACCTGTCACGGCCCACATTTCACAAACTATTTGTATGCAAATGGCATGATGATTAAAGGAAGCAGGTGGGCGGCTGCTAAATGATTTCAATGGCCTTTATGAAACAAGTGACAGGACAAATTGAGAATGTTCTTTTCGTTCTAGGAGATAAGTTTGTCACAGGTCTTTTATATTACTTTCATATGTCTACTTGTCACAAAACCATATTGGGGCGAAACGTTAGATCTTGTTAACATTTTACAAGGTTCTGGTTAGAGTGACTATTTGTTTGAAACCAAATTGTGCAGATTAGGAGTGTTTTGCTGGGCCATAAGGCAAGTTTGGGCTGCAACCTCACAATCGCAATTATACATATAGTATAGTATTATAGTATATAGTAAGCACCTTGCAACATTCTTATTATGTCAGACATGTTCATTGCTTTTTGTTGCCTAAAATGAAACTGGGATTGCTTTCCAAATGTGTATTGCACTCATAGTCATATGTGAAGTTGTCCACAGTGTATGTCGTCTTTTGTTTATCTGCTTTTCTGATAAGTAAATTTAATTAAAACCACTGATGATATTCTCTGACTGTTCATATTTATGATGTAATTTTGCATCACATTGATTGTGTAATTGTTATTTAATTATGTATAAAGATTAGATTTCTGTATATTTTGTTCATACCAATTTATATTCATTTAACCAATGGATCAGCTGATTAATTATTAGTGATTACTTGTTGGGTCCATGGATGGAAATGCATTGGCAGATCTGTGTCAGAGTCAATTCACTATCCAATCCAAGTTGCACAGGTTTGAACCAATGACAAGTCAATCCAACAAGTAGTGAATTTTATGTTTTTTTTTAATTCAGCTATTTACGATAATAAAAAGACATCCTGTCATTAGGTCTTGTTAGTTTTTCGCCCTGACATTGTTTGGTTACACTTCTACTCAAACGTCACAGCTGGCTGGTTTATCTGCTTTCTCCATACATTGAAAATGAAATGGTGACTATATAGAACATTGACAATTGGCCTGCCTGATCTACAATCTTACTGATTAAGTGTCAGTTTTTGCGTTTCTTTGTATTATGTTTGTTCACTTACATTACACTAATTAGTTCCAAACATGCCTCACCATATCCAAATTCAATGGCTTTTTTTATAACTCCACAATGTATTGACTTTATATCCAGTCAAGGATGTTCCCATTCAGCATTGTGATGGAAATTTCTTTTTTCATTGCCTGAGTTTAGCCTTGCATACAAAATTGACTGCAACAGCCAAAGAACTATGTAAGGAAGAGTAATTAAGCAGGTCTTAATTGCTTCCACAATATCTCAGTTAGCACTCATTTAATCCTATGTTGTGGGTACAGTAACTACTCAAAGTCTGGTTTCACTCTGATGATTCTTTTGAGTAATTTAGCTGTAACATTAGCGTTAGGATGTGAAATAAGGCTTTAATAACATGCAAAATATGCCATTTCTTGAATATATACAAGGTAATGAATATTTGCTTCTGTATTGAATATGGGTTCAATTGTCTTGATAACTAATGTCTGAATTTTACATGTAAATCTCTTTACCGTGCTTGTTTGTAGGGTGTTTTAACCTGCTATCAACAATTTTTAAGAGAAAGCCATTTGTACTATTTTGAAGTCTTTGCAGTAAAATTTAAATACAGTTTCTATAGTTACATATGATGACATTAGTTTAGATTAATAGTAGCCTGTGCATCTGTATGCTTAGATACAACACAACATTAAAATATCAGACAGTGATTTAGATTAAATTTACAGTCTCTACATCATTCTGAGAAATTTGAATAAATATATACATGTATACGTTCTCTGACAACTGAAAAAAGCAGAAATTATTCTAACCAAGCAATTTCTACGTTTGCCAAAGTGTTTTCAATTTTGTCTAGGAATTAAACCTTCTGCTGCATATGTGTTGTACATGGGAGAGGAGGTATAAGAGCTAATTTACAGTTATTTCCAAACATTTTGTTTAAATCAAATTAAATTTTTTAAATAAAGCATTTTATTGTGTCACCTGCGTAGCATGGTAGGCACTTAGGGATTACTTTTTTTTGTCCGCTGTCTGTCGTCCGTCTGTCCGTCACACTTTTTCATCTCGTTTTCAAATGTTTATATCAATGTGTGTGATTGGTTCACAAAAGGGGGATAATCCAAATATTTTTTATATCAGAATTATTGTCCCTTTTCTTTCAAAAATTTAAATTTTCTGACAAGGCCCCGGCAGGTGAAACACAATTCATGCTCCGGGGAGCACTCCATTCTAGTTTTATTTAGCTCACCTGAGCACAAAGTGCTCCAGGTGATCTCTTGTGATCACATTTTGTCCATCTGTTGGGCATCAACACCAATTGCCTTGTGAACACTCTACAGGCAACATTTGGCATTCCATTTTATTGAATGTTTATCAGAACATTTATCTCTATCAAATCTTTCCCAAGTTCAAAACTGGATCATGTGAGGTCAAAAACTAGGTCACAAGGTGAAATTGAAGGGAAATCTTGTGAACACTTGAGGCTGCATTTTTAATTTGAACAATCAGCATATATTGAAACTTTATTAGAATAATTGCCTTGATGATATCTAGTCTATGTTCGAATATATAGCAGTAGGTCATGTCCGGTCAAGAATTGGGTTTCTATGCCAAATTAATCTTTTTCTTGCTGATATCTAGGCCAAGTTTGAAAATGGGTCATGTCGGGTCTAAGACTAGGTCACTTCGCCAAATTAATGGAAAACTTTGTGAATATTGTGGAAACCACATTTTTAATAGATTTCTTCATGATATTTAATCTAAGTTTTAGTGAAGGTCATGTTCTGTCAAAAACTAGGTCAATAGGCTAAATTTGAGAAAAATATTTTTAATACTAGAGACTACATTATTTGCATCAGCAGCTTGACACTTTGTTAGACAGTTTGTCTTGTCAATAGCTAGATCAATTTCTAAAAATAGGTCATGTCGGTTTAAAATCTAGGTCACTAGAGTTGGCCTACATGTGGCAAGACTGGGCATCATAACTTAAGATATTGATTGCTAACAAACTAAAAAAAAAAATCAAAATTATACTTAGGTGTTCACAAAATGCAAATGAAATAAACTAAAGCAAGGCAGATGATTACATAATATAAGATTAGTAATTTGGTCTGTGGTTTTGTGTCTATATTGTGGAACCAGGCATCCCTGTGTTCGATCCGCGGGTGGTTTTTGGTCATGGCAAGGTACATTTACTAGCCAAGTACTGGTTCATTTATCATAAATAAGCAAACAGTTTCTATGATACAACTGAAATAATATTTAAGTTAAATGCATACAATAATGTTTTGTTTTTGTTAGGGATTTTACATAGTTTTCAACAATATTTCAGAAAAGTATATCACGGAAACTGCAAACTATGGGGCCACAACGAATTCCTGTTGGAGTTAAGTGTATATAAATGGATTTAAAATTACATCAGGATTAAAATTGCTGTAGAGGTAGGTTTATAAATATACCTTGTCAACCCCATACAATGTATTACATTTTGCAGATGGGAGAATATAACAAAGGTAAAAATAGACTGAAAAATTGTTGGAGAATTCATACATAATAGGTGTATTAGGTTATACTGGGACAGAGCTTTCAATCACAGAGTGAGTCCCGCTAAATAGATTTGTATTCTATGATTTATTAGACAAAAAATAGAGTTGTTAGTAAAACGCTATTAGGGAAATAGATATGATGATGTCATCACTTTGGAATGTGATTTTCCCATGGCTTAAAATTGTAAACAATAGTGATTTGATCATTGTAGAGATGCTTCCACTAAGGCAAGTCTATTGTTCAAAACAGATGTGTCCCAGTGGACCCATCCCAACAATCAATTAACAAGTGCAATATATAATTATATTAAAATTATTTGTGTAAAAATTAAACATTCCATTTCATCTTATAATACATGTAACTAAAACAGTAGTTTAACATTGAGAGTTTGGACTATCTGACTATTTAGAGGAGACATCCATCCGACCACATCCGGGATCTGAAAAATGATCAGTGAAGAAAAGACTTGCCAACACCATGAACTTTCACGACCCGGGATATGACCAGAGTTGGAAATTTTTTATATAGTCCCCTCTAGTCATGTCTCAATTTGTGTTGGTTTTAAAACTTCAATGTACAACGTTGGAACTATATTCTAGATACTGCAGATTACATTGTATCTGTCATCTGACAGTCTAGCAGGTAAGTCTCTAGAGCAATAAAGGTGGATGTTTGGACCGCTTTAGATGGAAACAATAAGTTGTTTAGATTCAGAGCAACTCCTTTCTGTTTTAGTGACCCAGAGAGCTGATTTTGTGACTTACCACAAATATCCTTCAGGATTGAGCATGGATTATACAAAAGGCCCTGGTCATAAAGATCAAAGAGCTCTTTGATAAAATGTTTCTGTTCTGATTTGTAAGAATAATTGAAAGGTTTTTGATATGTTTCTTCTGTTTGATAGTATTATGTAATATCTTGTTCTGTTCTGTTTTGTGCTCGTTTTGAGGCTATGCCTTTTCCATATTAGTATTTTCAGAAATTTACCTGATATTCCTTTACGTGCCAACATTTCAAACAAGGCTTTATGTGAAACATTATCAAATGCTTTTTCATAATCAACAAATATGATATACATACGTCCGCCTATTTTCGATAAATATTTTTGTATTATAGCATACCGTGTATTTGGATCGTCTGATAACGGCGCCTTTGAAGATAGATCAGAACATCAAAGTAATAATTCAAACGTCTCAAAATTTGGGGAAAGGACTCGTTACTACATCATATAACCAAAGCACTGAAAGTGCTGACGGCCTGAATGCTGCAGGAAGTTTGGGCAGCTTATGTTTATGTATTTTTTGTTAAGAAGTTGAAAGATCACGAGGAGCTTGTTTGTCCTTTATCGCTCACATGAGTGCAAGAGCTCACAAGTATACACATTTAAGACATGAAGAATCAAAGCTAATTTGACAGCAGGTTTAGGCAGAAACATTATTATATTGAGAAATATGTCAATGTTAAATCAACTTCCATCAAGTAGATTATGTTTGATTTACAAATTGCACCCACTCGAGCAAGCTTTGTGTAGGTTTAGAGAGACTTAGTCAAGGAACATTTCAGAGATATTATTTAGAAATCGGGCACGGCCAGTAGTTTCGGACAAGAAGAATTTAATAGTTTTCTTTTTTGTTGCCATGGCAACAAGTTGTGCACTGAATGGAATTATGTGAACATGCATGCCAAGTTTTATCAACTTGTAGCCAGTGTTTTTTTTAGGCGAGCTACGGACAGTGAGTGAGTCCAATATATCATCTAGAGCCTTAAGCTCAAGTGATCTAAAGCAAAACTTAGGTTACAGGACCACGAAAACACTAGTATATTGAATACATACTTTCTTGTTTAAGGATGACCACCGTTGTGGTCGAAACTGATAAGTGTTATTTAGCGTAGTTTTGGGTAAACACGAAAATAAGCATGCAATTGGATCCAGTAACTAACATAATGAACACATTAAAAGACATACACTATTACTTACAACTAGTTACAGAACAAGGTGAATGAATGTAAAATAAGAAGTTTCATAAAGAGCAATATGCTGCACTCCTACACATTGCGAGCATTAATTCATCATGTATCAGTTATTGATTGATTGGGTCCACTTTAACGGACAGAGTGGAAAAAAGTGGAGTTAGAGTTTAGAAAGATAAGAGCATTCTGAACCCTTAGTAGACCATTTTTTATAGCGTGATGGTAAGGGATCGGAAAATGTGTAGTTATGGAGCACATGGTTATATAGCATTTGTGTGAAAATGGATCATGGTCAACTAGTCCCCATAAAACATTATAATGCTTTGACAAATGACCCAGTTTGAGCATATTGGACAGTTTTGAACAAGGCCCAAAGTACATGAGAAACAAGTAGTATGTCAAAGTTGCATGCTGATTAAATAGAAAATTAAAATTCTACACTAAGGCAATAAACTGAACTGGTAATGTTGTTGAAAAAGAAAGGTTTGAAAGAAAATGTTCATACCATGGACTAGACTGGGAGAAGGTGTTTGATCATGGCTATACACTTTTGGAGGAGTTGCACCAGCTTGAGCAAACTTGTAAGATGAACAAAGATTGAACATTTCGGCGAAATTTACAATGATATTTGCCATAGCAAAAGAGTTATGCATTGAATACAATTCAATTCTTGGCATACATTTAAAAGGGGACCATCCAAGGAACAATAGTGATATATGGAAACAGCCCTGACAGCCATGTTTTAATGAATCCCAACAGATTAAGAAAACTATGAACATGTTATAAACTGGACCAGTAGTTAAACTTTTAAAAGGTTTTCCCTGTTTGTTGCCATGGCAGACCTGTAGGGAATGGACATATTTGCAAAAACCTATATAGGGACGATGCAATGAACATCATTGTTGTTTGAAGCCAGAAGTTAACATTGAACAATAACATATTGTGTTCCCAATAGATCACCTTAAGCCGTCATGTCCAGGTGATCTGAACAGGTGCATATATTACAAATATACAAGCAGTGCACCATGGGTACCGTATATACTATAGATTCATTGACATATGCAACTGTGACCAACAAAAAAGGAAACAAATTGTTTTTAATTCCTATGTGATTTTTTCATTATCTAAACATAAAGCAATACCTATGCGTAATTATCAATAATATCAACACTCAACACAAATCCATTTATCACAAATTCTCTCTGCACATATCCCTCAGACTAGATCATCAAAAAATGTTGGGGTTTTTGCTTATGATACAATACACACTTTCATTTACGAACTATTTACAGCACAAGGTGAATGGATGAATATTTAAAAGTGCATTACTATGAGAAAGTGATATTAACCCTTCACTCCATAATACTCATTTCTCTGCAGCCAACGTAGAGCAGGCATTTGAAAACAGTGTAGGAGTTTCAGATTGCTCGAATTGAGCAATCTGAAATCTTCTGTAAATGTTAGCGTACTTCTCACATTACTTATAGTCCAAGAAAATGCTTATGGAGTAAAGAGTTAAACACTTGGATCCACAAGCATTAGTTCATCACTTATCAGTTATGGTTGAATTTGGCCACCAGTTTTGGAAAACAGAGCTCATTATGAGCATTCTGAACTCTGCCTTTCCCGTTTTGTAATGACTTACTATTTTTTGGTGCATGAAATGTGTATTTCTGGAACAAAGTGTTCAATATTAGACATGCGAAAAATGCACTATATGGCTGATTGAAGACCAGATGTACCATTACTATGTTTTGTGCAATGACCTTATTTTGAAACATATGACAAATATTTAACTCTTTGCTCCATAAGGATTTTCTTAACTCATCCAAATTGAAAGCAGTAATTCAGCACTTATGAGTAATGGGTGAATTGTGTTTACATTTAGTTGAACTCTCCCTCCACTACTTTTAATTGCATGCTTTATTGGTAGCAGGAAAATGCGGTAGTATGGAGCAAAGGGTTAAACAAATCCTTTTGTGACTTATTTGTTTACCACTTATTTTTAAACTTATATTCTGTTTGTTAAATATATTATGGAATATGAAATTGCAGATTATAAAACAAATATAAAATGCTAAACATAATGGTAAAATCAGGCATGATGATTTGTTTCACAACGGCAAATGACTTCATTTACACTGAATTGGACAATCTCATTAAATACTCGAACATAGTCGTACTTTTCCGTTCCACTTCGAAGATGATAATAACCTTCCATATTTGACCTCTCGGCGCATTTATTTCTAAGCATTTGTTTAAGTTACATTAGAGTACTCACGCCTTAAGTTTTTCACTGATGTGGCTGATCTTAACCTTTCAATGCAGTTTTGTTGAATCCATGATGAACTATTTTCCCCGCGCAGTCTCACTATAAAATGCGTTGTATTTTTACAGCAATTGGCAGGCTGCAGACTAGCACTTTTATAAGAATGTATACATGTTTTAAAATTGTGTCATTTTGCCCCTTTTCTTATTCCGCCTGTTTGCCGTGTCTAATAACCAATCATGATTATATTCTTGATTTTGAGTCATTCAATGAACATTTCGACGACATTACATTTGTATCAGACAAGCGAATTCAGAGGAAAATATTTTTTTGCATATTTCACCCTTTCTTAGTCATAGAAATTAAGATCTAAACTGACGAGCATGTCAGGTTAGTAATTAACCAAATTTTACTAGCCCGAGTATTTGTGAAAGGGTTTGCCTTAAAATCACTGCTATTAAAATGTAACAATATGTTCATTGTACTTATAACAGATAAGCTTTTCATGTTAATTGAGTATTACCCCATGTTTTCAAAGTATTTTAAGAAACAATTGAGTTTTTCAATATTCATTACCCCGTTACTATGATAACAAATGAATATTTCAACACATGTTACCTTATCAGTTTAGTTTTCATAAATCAACCAGTTATTAGTAGCCTTTATGGTTCTTATCTAGGCATGCCCTGACAGGGGCGTACCTGGATTAAAATCAAGTATACGCACATACGTTCTAGGGGTCCGGAAGCATGCTCCCACGTGATTTTTTTAAATCTAACATTGCATCTGGTACATTTTAGGAGCATACAGAAAACATAAACTATTGGCATAACCACAAGCAGATTTATTGCATCGCCTGTAAATAAATAAACAAATACAATAGAACGAATGTATTCATGATTTTATAACGATCTATATATGGAACAAAGATGGATCTGGGGATGTATTGAGATTGCCCTAACACACTGATCGCTCGGACAGGTGCTAGTTAAAAGCAGTAATTTAAAGACATTCGAGTTCTCGGTTAGTTTAATAGGATAACCTGAATATATCCCTTCTGTTGTGTGATTACATGGAATACATTTTATCTTTGTTAAGTGGTAGGCTCTTTTTTTAACAACCAATAGGCTTGCTCATTGTCAAATATTGATATATTTGGTTAAGTTACGTCTTGCATATTCACATACTGACTAAAACTCATCTTCATTCTCTTTTTATCAATATAGATACATTAATTAAAATGTGTTATTTAGCAATGTTCACAAATACAATACGGAATCCGCTCAATTAAAAATTATTTAAAGACGATCGCTACAGTTTCATCATTCAGAATATTTACGAGAATTATTGTGTTGAAAGCATATCAGCATAATGTACAGAAATATGAAATAAAAATATGGGGTAACCAGGCTTGTAAAATTTTCCCGGTCCTTTATTCTGTACACCCCATACTTTGGCAAATGTGATGGCTGTTTCCTATGTAATACATATACTTTTTTTAATTTTTCAAATTTCATTTTCAGTTTTACATCATTTGTATGGCAACACTTCATTCTTTGCATGACTAGAAAAATTAAAGGTAAAAATGTAGCTATCACGAAAAAATGACACCATTAAAAATAATTAAAGAAAATTCAATGCATAAAAAATCTCTAAATTTTCATTTTTTTTTTTTCAATGATCAAACATTTAGATTTTTTTGTAAAATTTACATAATAAATATAGTTTAAGCATTACTCTATCAACATTTACCTTAAAAATCATAGGTAACCAGACTTTTTTTCAAATAAAATAAAATCTTGCATGATCAATCATACAAAGCGCGTTGTGTTTAAATTATCACCGTTTGTCCAAAGACCATAACACTTTTAAACCGGTGTTTACGTAATATATACATTGAGCGTGAGAATCAAAACTGTCGCGATCGTCTTTAAAAACTAATTATTCTAACACATGTACTGAAGTAATTATGAAATCGGAGTTTAAAACATTTTGCCTAGATGTAGTTTAAACTTAATTATACCTAAATTCATGTGTTATTAACACGCTCGATGTCTGCTTCCAGTTTGACTGATTCTTCTGGATTGCAAAGATCTGTGGAAAAGATTGAAACGTCGAAATATTGAATGGTTGATACCGTTTTCGGGAAATATTGAGGTAAAAGGAGAAATAGTTTGTTTTAAAGTAGTTCTCCCTTTTCAACAATGTTTACAAACGTTATATGTTGCATTCATATGCTGTCGGAAGTCGTTTATATCAGGTAAATAATTACCCTCATCCTTCTGAGTTAATTACCCGTGATTTCAGATATGTTCTCACCCTATGATATTTTAGTTGATCAGGATTTAACGCTGTTTTCAACCATTTTGCAGTCCTATTACGGGGGTTAGTTCACCTACTCATGCGGTTTCTGGCTTTCCCACACCATACTTTCTGGTTTGGCTGGTTTTCCACATAGACAATAAGCCCATTGGTAGAAACGAATGACGCGAGTACAAAATGACTTTTGTCAAACGTCGGAAAGAATTAAGGATGAGCTGGAATTCTAACTCATAACCCCTATATTGACAGCCCTCGTCGCTACCGATTGTGTCACCGGGGCTGGGCTCTCGTCCAACGATCTACTAATTGATCATCAGGCGAAATAGAGCAAACAATGATTGGACGTTTATGTATAGACATATCTTGGTCTTCCCTGTTGGTTAATGAGGTTTAAAATCGAACATTAAAGGAAAGGATCAACACGTCTAATCACAGGAAACAATACGTATCTTGCAGGATGCACTTAGATCAAGGATGTACGGTTAAATCCGACGATATTAAGTAGGCGTATGGTAGATGGACGCTCCATATTCGTTCAGATCTTAGTCTTTTGAGAAAGCACATAAATGGTTCGGAATTCTGATACTGATTTAAGAGATGTATTATGCCCCTCATCTAGTGCTCGAATAGCGTGCATGTGCTACTAGCTATATGTTTGTTTTAAAAAGATGACATACTGCCATGTTTCACGTGTAATTTCTTGTATGTTTAATGGTTGTACTTGTGTAACATGTAACTTGTTGTCATATGGTTCGTTGAATAAATAAACTAAACTATATATATAAAAGACGTACATGCATGTTGGCTTACTTTCAGACGTAAATCTTTGTATCAAACCTGTAACTAACGGTGGCAGTTTAATAGCAATTTCAACATGTATATCTGTCTGTCACATATAACTCCTTCGATGAAATAGATGACGTTTACAACTGTTTTAGGGAAATGATACATTACCCAAAACAGTATTTCAGTCATTTTCCTGTGTAAATTATCAATGCTAATATGAAGCTTATGCTTAAACCAGTACAACCGTCTGCAACACTTAGCACCATGGAGAGAAATAACTACTACCACTTTCAAGTCTTTTGTATGACCGACCGGTATATTATACACTGGTCGCCAGCTCTCGAGGCGGAAATTATAACCATTACACCACCGAGGCGATTCTAACCAAACTGAACGAAGAAACTGCACGAAGTGGCAGATTGATATTCATTCTTCATTCTTCATAGCTCTTAACCCCCTCAGCATTCAGTTTGTATTGCATATTTGAACCTTCTATTGTTTCAATTTTTCTGACGAGGTGTACGCATTGGTGAACGCGCCTGTCTGATCCTTTAACCAATAGATGTCACCTCTAGTATTATATATTTTGTATCTACTATTTACAAAAAGCCAACATTGGAAATTCGAGAAGGGCATTTTTACTGTAAACGAGCAACAGGGCTAGTTATTTCAATACACTATAATCTGATTCTAAATTATATTTTGCTTTAACGCTAACATTGTTTTACTAATGAAATGTATCATATTTAATTTTAAACCAACATTAAAAACATCTGATTGAACACTAACTTTTCTGATAGATCATTTAGTATGAAACAGATCATTTTGTTGGTAGAATTGTGTAAGTAAGGCTAATCTTTGAAGTCACGTGATGTAAATGACAGAAAACACCAAATTCAGTACGCCAATAATATAAGGCAAAAAGTTCTTGACTGAATGACGAATGCAAATATAAGCAAAAGTCAAATAAGTAAAACAAGTCTGAATGTATAAATATCATATTTAAGTTTAATGAAGGATAAGGATATCACTACGCTTCCACCTCTCATATACTCAAGTACACACTACCTAGACAAATTACCCTTTGTAAATTGTAACCCTTCGTTCCCTCTATAAACAGAAAAAGTGGAGTAACATAATATTTCTTCTGACAAAGAAGATTTGTTTTTGATATTTGAATATCTTTTTTTTTTCCACTCGCAGATGCATTTGCAGCAGACACATTTTGAAAACATTGTGTCAAAAGGAGACATTGCTCATGAAGAGCAATAGCTCATTTTGCCACAATGTTTCTGTTTTATTCTGAAATATTCAGAAAAATAAACCTAATATATCAACCCTTACCCACATGGCATAGGCATCTGTAGCAGACGACTTTTTGGAAATATTGTGGCAGAAGAAGAAATTACGCGGTATATTTATTATCTACGCGGTATATTTATTATCTACGCGGTATATTTATTATCTACTATCTACGCGGTATATTTATTATCTACGCGGTATATTTATTATCTACGCGGTATATCTATTAACCAGGTGGTATATTTATTATCTACGCGGTATATTTATTATCTACGCGGTATATTTATTATCTACGCAGTATATTTATTTCATACGGAGAACTTGCTGCGGCATCAGAAAGGTTGAAAGTGCTTGTCTCCAGATTTCAAGATCATTCTAACAGAACTGTTGATTCAGTAACCATCTACATATGTTTAAGTCTTATTAATTGGTTGAAATTCATATAAACCAGATGGTATATGAAAAGGGGAAAATTGAACTTTTAGCTTCAAATGATATTTCATCCTTATCCGATTGACAAAAAAACAAACGTCACAGGAAGGTTCATTTGGCGGTCCTTTTCTTTGTTATGTTCCAAAATGTATGTAGAACTGTTGTTTGTGCGGTATCAGAAAGGGAGTATAATGTCAATATTTAAAAAAATTCTACTCTAATTCCACCTGTCCAATTCCTAGGTTATTTAGTAGAAATTTTCATTCAGTGAGTCTCTGCGAAAAATTATCAAGCCATAATAATCGGTTGAAAAAAGGGCAGCGAGGCGTGTTCAGAAAAGGGCAAAATGACAAAAGTTTAAAACTGCATTCTTATAAAACTGCTTGTCTGATTGATTTCTTCCTCTTTATAATTATTTAAGCCATATTTAAAGTTATGAGACTTCATCAGAAAATGGGTAAATTGACCTTTAAGCTTTAAATTGCATCTCAACCTAATAAACAGGGCAAATTTCAACAAAACTTCACAGAAATAATCCTTTGGTGGTCCTCTTTCAAATGTGTCCAAAGATATAAATGTTAAATACAATTTGTGTAGCGGCGGCAGCAGGAAGGGTGTACAATGCATAAACTGTAAAATTTATCTTCTCTGAATCCGCTTGTCAGATTCCAATATGTTTTAGTACAAATGCTCCTCGAGTCACCCTCTACACGATTTGTTTCAGCTTTATTGATCGGTTGAAACAGCAAGACGGCATCAGAAAAGCGGCAACATGACAAAACTTCATAGTTACATTTCTATTCAATTTTTTGTCTGATTTCAGGATACATTTGTAATTTAGCAGAAATGTTGCTTTAGTGACCCTCTACTTATTTTGTTTGAGCCATATTGATTGACTCGAAAAGAAGCTGCCATGCAACATCAGAAAATGGGTAAAAATAGCTTTTATCTTTAAACAAAATCTCCTCCTTAACCTTTGGACTGATATCATTTAAACTTCACAGGAATGTTTCTTTGTAGGCGCTCTTACAAACTGTCCAAATCTGGCAGTTTCTTTCACGCGCTTGATTAAATTTTCTTAAAGATTAGTAGTTACACATATGCTACTTATATATCATTCAGGGCCAAGCTCCGTTTTTGGAGATGCAAAACTCTTTTGTACATTATTATATTGTTTATTGTTTAGGCCTTTTTATATTTATCTGTTCATTATTATACAAATAATTTTTCAAAAGAGAAGCTTGCAATCAATTTCGTTTAACAGACACTAAAAGCAAAGTATAGTGCTGGAGATGAACAACCAGAAAATCATTCAAAACACAACTGTTTTGGTAGATTTACTGTTATCATTGTAAACAGTAATATATTGCATTAATACATTGCATACTCTGAATGTATCCGTTGGTTCAGTACAGTCAATTAATAGGAAGACACTGTACTGTCATTAATGTTCATGGTGGGAGTTCCATAGAACTGTTGGGTAATATGATCATTAAAACGGTACCATGTGGACCGAATGACATATTGGAAATTGGAGTCAAAAACTGTTCACAAGACCAGCAAGAATTTATTTTCTTGTAAATAATTCATTCTGGCCTGATGCATCATTATGCATCATAAATATTTCTGCATCACCTCTTAACCGATCACAATTCTACATTTAGTACTTTCAGTACTTTGGTTTCTAATAAAAACCAACAACATGCATTTTTTGTCTTTTCTAAAATGTTATAGTTAGAAAGGAAACAGTAAACTTAAGTTTCTAACATATTCTCTAATCTTTATCAAGTACATAATGATGTCAACCATCATGATGTGTAATATATTAGAACAGTCCACTTTTATTATCAAACCAGAAAACAGATCTTTCATTTGAAGTCAGTTTTATATGACACTAGTCTTACAATCTTGCACATTTTATTTCTACTACCAGTAATGGATTTATTCTAAACAGGGCCAGTGCATTTTAGTTTTAATGAGTGGTCCTCTCACACTTATAAACATGTTTATGACTTGAGTTGTATAAGTTTTAAATCCATTGGAAACTGAAACAAAATGGTGAGTATTCTCACGAAACAAGTGAAACCCATTTTGTTTAAATCTTATTTAATTAAGTTCCACTCGTCAGGTTATTCGGATTGATCCAAACACTAAGTTTAATGAAGTCCATTTAACTTTAGGTGTCATAGAATAGTGATAACCCGGCGCGCCATTCGAATTGCGAATTGCAAAATGCGCTACGCTTTTTGCGAAATGCTTCTTGCTGAATGCGAAATGCTTATTGCTGAATGCGAAATGCTTCTTGCTGAATGCGAAATGCTTCTTGCTGAATAAGAAATGTTTCTTGTTGAATGCGAAAGGCATCATGCGATATGCTTTTTTGCTTATGCCTTTTGATATGTATTATGTAGAATGCTGTGGACAATTTCTATATTGAGTTCAGGCCGCCTAACGAATGCTTGTAAAACGAGGAACGTCCATGAAAAATACAAGACGATATGGAAAGATTTGAAGAATTAATACTACATTCCTTCCGAAAAGGCTACAGTAGTAAAAAAAAATAGCAGCAGCAATTGGGAAATATCATTCAGTTTAGAAAAGGTAGATATGTTATAAGTTTTGAAGACAGCTAAAGAGATACTTCAATATTTCAATCGATCAAATTTTAAAATGTCCTGATCATGACAAGCACTTTGAAACTCTAAATTTTGAATCAAGGAGGTATAACCCCATAGCCAGCAATAACAAGTATGCACTCTGCCGCCTTCTATCTTTATTTAAACATGTCTAGATATAAAGAATATGTTCATCTGAAAAGTTGCAGTTTTCTGTTTCTAGTAGACTGCTCAATCACATAATATGTAAGCATAGTATAAGGTTTTGAATGCATATGAATACATTATATAATTAAGAATCGCAGGTCTGTTCAAAACCAGTGGATTGAAGTCACCTATGGTATATAGCTTTGTTTTGTTTGTTTCATAGCCTAAGAACAATACAGCGTCATCTACGATACCTTAAACGTCACAGTCGCGGAGAAGAATCAAACATCGATCTCATCATCGCCACAGTGAAAACTAAACGTACTTGTGTCAGCAGAAGCTTAGAGATAGCGCAAATATGGAAGAGGCTGAGAAGACAGTATGGATTATTTGTTAGGGGGTAAGTTTTGAACTTGTATAAGTACAAAAAGCGTTCATAACTTACGGATGTAATTGAAGGGTAAACATGCTATCATTCATTTCTTCTCCGTATTTCACAGATTGACATTAAACACGAAAATGTTCGCCCACTGACATCATGATCGACTATATAAAAGTTTGTACTAAAACCCCATTAGCGTTCTTGTCAGTTAGTTTAAAGTATTCATGCCTTTCAACTTGCAAATTGTTCAATCCTGTAGTTATCATAAACATTCAAACACCATTTAAAGAGTTGAACATTTTACACACCAGTCAGAGAAACTAAATTTTGGAATAACTACAGGATTTCGCGAAAAACAAGGCAAAAGGTTCCGGATATTTTGCAATTTATTTGATTAGAGTTCGATCAGAGTATACTGAAAAATTAACCTTTTCTTTTTTTGAATCGACGGAGTGTACTGTTTTCAATAGGAACGTGGGATAAGCCACCTTGTTACAGTAGTACCATGCAGGTCCGATGTGAAAGTTAATATTTACAGTACATGACTTTTCCTCTGTTCTTTACAGACATACAGTGAGAGACATTGTCAACATTTTTTAGCCAGAAAGAAGGATAGAAATGCGGAAATGTAAGCTTCAAAGGCGAATATACTGTGTTCAAGTCCCTAACCACATGTGGCATATTTATGACAATAACAAACTAAAGCCATATGGCTTTTGTATAAGCAGCGCAATTAACGGTTGATGTTGATGTTTATATCACTAATAATGACCACAAGTTAATTTGTACTTACTTTCTCAGCACTTGAAGAGCTCGGATTGGAATCCCGTACAGTTAGAATTGATAAAGTCACAGAGAAAGTTGGCACTGTAGATGTTCAGACTATATTCTACGTCAGGATCAGGACGACAACTCTGTGTCAGTGATGGTTGGCTCCTCAAATCATAACCAAAGAATCGAACGGTGCTATACTTCAGTGTTACATGGACCCTTTTAAAGAATGGAATGTTTAAATTGCTGTGTCATGAATGTTCTCCGCAATGATTTGAAGATGCATTCACAAATATGGAACGAGCACCGTGTTCGAAATATGAAGAACACAAGGTGTCCAAGCGGTGTTTCCTGTTTTTTTGTTTCACAATCCAGAGTATTTTGAATCCATTGAAAATGGAAAATCAGTGGATAGAATGAAAGTCAAGTTGTGTCAAGACCTGCATAACTTTGATTGTAATGAATTTGGAAGTAGCGACCTCTTCAGTGAATGGGCTTTGACTTATATGATTCAGAATGCTTGGGAATTGACAAACTCATTCAAAGGTGCTTAGGATCTGTTTTCAAAACTGATTTTAATAATTTGTGAAACTGTTAACTAAATGGCAATTAAATGTAAATTTACTTCAAGTCACTCATTTGACACTGAATCAATACTTCGAGGTTTGTTTTGTGTACATTCCTCTATACATGGCACTTTATTTGAATGCTTGCAAATATGTATAGATTGTATTGAATAAAACTAAAAAATCTTTATTTGTTGCAAAATAGTATGCATGCCAACGGCCTTTGTTTACATATAAATTCTGGAAAGTACTATGGAGATACTGTGGAGATACATGTGCGCTCTTCCTGTTCAAACGGTAAGATAAAAAAAGAATACAAATTACTATACTCATCGAAATAATAGAGAGTCAATGTAACATTTACATTTACATGTTTTCTTCATTTCACATTCATATTGAACAAACTTAAGGTTAATTTTTATTAAATGATATTCATATCAGAAGAAGCATATGCATTAATGAAATAGCCGTTGATTTCACAGCTCATCTAGCTGGTTTCTTTTTCTTCCGATAAGGAGAATGCCTGGATCTAGCATACTCAATCCTGGCAGAGAGGTAGGGCATGACCAGTAAAAGACCCCTTTTTTGAGATAATCAGTTCAAAGGTCAATGTCACAGTGCCCTTGAACACACAAAGCTTGTCCGATTAATAGCTAGACATATTGTTTGGGGATATTCGCAAAGTTGAACTTAACCTAGAAATCATCAAGACAAATATTCTGTCAAAAGTTTCAACTTGCTCAAGTGACAAAGATTCAAGATGTTCCAACTAAAATATGCGGCCTTGAAAGTGCTAACAATATTTTTTTACAATTTGACATAGACACCTAGTTTTTGTACGGACATGACCCACATTCTAACCTATTCTAGATATAAGCCAGATAAACAAACTGGACACGTGTCATGAAGATTGAATGATATTAGTAGCCACTAGAGTGTAAACAAAGAAATTGTTGACGACGGAGGGACGGACGACAAACGACGGACAACAGGCGATCACAAAAACTTACCATGAGCACGAAATAGGTCAGATCTCAACACTCACACCTCGGCACTTTTTGCGCTTAACATGGTTTCATTATGCATTACGTAAAACAGACCTTATAATCACGCAACACCTGTGGTTGTACCATATAATGAATAAACTGTGTTTCAAAATAAAATGTTAACTATGACGCTTGTATAGTCAACACAAACCAAAGTGAGTAGTTTAATTATACAGTATATCTACTGATTACTTTTCAAAATATTAGCTTTTCATTGCAAGAACCTATCCGGCAACTCTTCTGAGAGCTTAAACACTTCGTCAATGAAGGCTGTACATGAGCATCAATTGCAACATAATACAAGAAATACAACAAAGTTTGATCTGCTATGAACACATTTTCTCAATCGAAACCCTTTGCAAACTCCTCGAATTCAGCCATAGCAACATGTGGTATGCATACAACTGTACCAAGGCCACTCTCCACTTCATATACTTTTAGGTTTTGGAAAATGTTCAGCTTAGGATTTCTTGCATACACCGTCACAAACACCTTAGTGTCAATTTTAGTGAGATCACAACCGTCACCGTCCATTGCCTCTTTCATTAGTATCTCTGATCGCTCCTGAACATTACATTCTTCAGCTTTTTGTAAGAAATTATCTGTCCAGAAAGACAGGATTACTCGACCCAAGGAGATAGTTAGTACTGTTTTCACTAGCGAGAGAGACAACGATCAACCGGGCAATGCTGTCTCTCTATTTGTCACCTTTCTCTTTAGTGTGTGCAGTGCTCACTCGAGCCATATGGTCTTGCTCGTTGGCAGTACTTACGCACTCTATGGCATCTATCTCATTGGCTCTCGCAATACTGTCTTGATCTTGGGTAGCGATTCATTCCTCTTTGGCCAGTGTATTACCAACAACTAATTTCTCCTTGGTTTGCGCAATGCTATCTTGTTCCTTGGTAGTGCTCACTTCCTCTTTGGTATCTCTCTCCTCAGTGAGTATATTGCCCATAATCTCATTGCCTCGTACAATGCTGGCTTTCTCAAGGGCAGTGCTTTCTGGGGCAGTTTTGCTTATAACACCAAGATAAATTTTGTAGATCCAACATATTTCGTATGCAACTGTACATAATTGTACATGGTAAACTCCTCATCATCTGTAATTCTGTCATTTGCCCTATTTACTAGAACTAAGTCATTATTTTTCTTTATGTTCAATTTGTCTTAAGTTTCTCAATAATATTAGAATATCTGTCTTCCCTGTTGAAAGTAACTTTCAATGCGCTGTACGGACTTGTTCTTCATCGTTACTGCACCCACGCTTGATGTTCTCTTCTCCATTCCTTCACTCCACAAACCAACATATATGAGGACTTTTCAGGAGTATGCATATTGGATCCTGTTATCTAAAAGTATAGGTACAGAAATTTAATATTCTGTAATGAATGTTTTGTCTCAGGATTCGCGTTTGAATATACATCCAGTAAATAAATACACTGCCCCAAGCCAAGCTGCGATAGCTCAGTCGGTAATGGCCAGAGCTATCTGTCCTTCGGTTTTAGGGTGTAGTGAGTGTAAATCCCGGCTCGGCCATTCATTCTTTCCGATGATTGACAAAAGTCATTGTCACTAGCGTCATCCGTCTACAACCAATGGACTAAATAATATATGTGGGAAGAAAGCCAGTTGTCTGGGAAGAATGTTGTGTGGAATACTGGTAGCAGAAAGCCTGGAAACACACTTTGGCTGAACTGGTCGCCGTTGTATAACTAAAATACCGTTGAAAAAGGGGTTAAACCCCAATCAATCAACTCTTTCCCCAATTCACCTCAAATGAAAAGTTTGCATAATTGAAATATCAATATCTTGACAATGATGTGTCTAATTCTACCAACTGCTACCTTTTTTTATTACATACCTATCCAAATTTTGCATTGAAATTTAAGTGACATAAAATCAATATCAATTTTTAAAAAAATGATAACTAACACTGTGACGATAACACTTTTAGGTTTTTTTATATCATCACTAGTGATGATATCATTTTTGCCGGAACTACTTAAAGTGGGTTTAATACTAGGAATTTTAAAAAAAACTGAGACCGAATACTAGGAAAATGACGTCACGTCAGCGGTTTTGACATCATAACGCTAGTCATTTGGCGCCAAATAGAAGCAGCAGTATTTGGTTACGTAACATTCATACGCCTAAGGCCAAGTCATTTTTTTTTTTATATGTTTCTTTAAATAAAGGGGAGATTTATTCCAGATATATAATAAATAGAATAACTAACTGCATGTTTTTGATATCGAATTTATGTCACTCGGGAACAAAGGGGTAATTTGGTTAAAATCACTCAACCTACGGTTTCGTGATTTTAACCAAATTACCCCTTTTTTCGCTTGTGACATAAATTCTATATCAAAAACATGCAGTTAGTTACTCTCTATATATAGTTGTGTGATAAGCAGACGACTTATATCGACTGCTAATACATAATGACAGTACTAACGTTCTGTCCGGTGTGTATTCCGACTGAAATCTTCATTTCATTGTTTGGTGTTCAACGCCGCTTTCAACATTGTTCCAGTTATATCACAGAGTTTCCTGTGTAAGTTATCAGTATTACTGGTCCATTTATCCTGACACCAGCCAGCTAGTCGTAATGCTAACACCACAACCCTGAACGCCAAGGACAAAGTAGGATTGGCTAGCGAAGATGACTTCTATGTTGCCTTGTCTTCTATTGTAATAGTATTAAGTCAAGCATAACAGGTCATGCACAAAGCCAACATATAATAGTTAACTTTAGCATCACTCACATATCTCAATGCTCAGCTTGTTTAAAGCAGTTAAATTAAGTGTTTATTGTGTTCTTCTTAGGAACGGTTGATACCCCAGTCGTCTACCTCTTAGACTCTTGCCTAGTCTTTCTTTAACATCCTGTAAGCTGGAACATCGGCCTGTACAATAGGTCAATGTACATATCACAAAGGTAAAGGAGCTGTCTATGTATAAACTAAAAAGCCAGTAATACACAACTGTACAGATAAGTGACAAAACAAATAATAAAAGTCATGGAAAAGGTAATTTCTATAAAAGTTGCAACTTTGAAACCATTGTATAAACTTAAGGCTAAACTACCCGTCCTTTAGTATAAAATACAAGAGATCCCATGGGGATCTTGATGCCTACCAAATGAACGATCTTTTTAAGCCCAGTTCCTTTATCTTCTGCATTTGTATACTAACGAAGGGCACATGCAGACCAAGTTTCATCAGATCCTTGGCATTATCTTGTGACAGTTAGCACTATGTTTATGAAACTCCTTCAGAAATGTTTTTTGTAGCACATTTGACGTTAATAAAAGCATTGTCTTATGGCACTTATTCATAATCATTAATTTAAAATCCCTATTATTTCACATAATCGATCGTAGCTCAGCCAATGAAAAAACATAGCGAATTGGTTGATCTGGGTCGTAGATCCATGGTTGAAAAAAAGTCTTCAAAGCTTTTATTAGCGTTAATACGCCTTTATTTTCGCGTTATTACGCTTTTATTTTCGCGTTATAATACCTTTATTCCGCGTTACTACGTCTTTCTTCGCATTTTTACGCCTTTACCTTGCTTTCTTATGCCTTGTTTCGCGTTACTTCGACTTGTTTCGCGTTACTTCGCCTTTTTTCGCATTATAAAGGATTATTTCGCGTTATTACGACTTTACAATATTTACTTTTTTCTCAGATGGCTTTCGTGAGTTCATTATGGAATCATTTTGAATTTAAAAACAGGTTTGATGAATATAATTTACCTTCTTGCTCGTCCGTTGACAATGGATTTTCCGAAAATTAATATGAAAGTGAAAGTAGGATTGAATTTTCTCCACTAGCAAAGCAGTCTACTTTCTTCGAAATTATCACTATCCCGAGAGAAATTGCTAATTTCGAACTTATATATACATACACATGTAACGACGGTAAAACGTTAAGATACTACTTTTATATTAAAATCAGCAGTTTATGTTAAAACACACACAGATCAATATAAAGATGCATAAACTATATGTTTAAATATATGTTTACATCGGCATTTGAGGAAATAAAACACCAAATATAATCCAAGCATTCTACTATAGAATAAAACCTAAAATGGAAGTGTCGTCTGCTTTTTCATTTTACTTTCTTGGCCATTTTTGGGTTTTTGGATTAGGTCCATGAGTTTCATCACTGGCTGAAATAACTGACTTACCGTCATCAGTTACAGTGGGGTTCGGAGGACAGACTAGTTATTCCGCAGCTTGACCGCACAGAGGGCAAAACTTAAATTCAAATTTCCAAGTGAACTCGCACTTTTTGGAAGTATTCTTTATTAAAATGTTCGCACCACATTGGTAGCAAAAACGAGGAGTCGGACACTGTTGAAGTAGAGTCGCTCCACAAAAGTTGCATGCCGCTTCCATGGCGATGACGACAGTTTGGCGCAAAAAATTAAGGATATATACGCACATATACAAATGTTTAATTTGATTGGACGAAACTTTGCCCTCTATGATACTATAAATAACAAGTGTTACTATAAATTAAGGTGTCAATACTGTAGATAACATGTCAGACTGATAATCCTTTCTTTGGGCTATCAAAGTGACCGATACAATACTGATAGTTTCGTTCCAAATCGCCGTAACTTCAACTGTTACAACATGTAGCTACGTTTTTATTTCATGATACATCAATGAGACAAATCCGTCTGTTTGGCCATACAATTATCCAATTTTGTATTTATGTGGATTAGCAATCCGGTACTGTGACTATTTGGTGCTCATTTTCAACAATATTTTAGTTATAATACAACAAGAGAAAGGTTAAATTGCTCCTAATGGGCAGTGCCACATTTCAACTCAAATAACGATATCCACCCTTCACAGGGTGACTAAAATAACTTCACAGCAAATCAATTGACGACGCATGCACACATTGGTCGAATATTCGAATACTTTGTGATCGAATATTAGAAATACTTATTTTGGTATTCGTTGCCATCCCTACTATAAATAGATGCAAAAGAATGCAAAGTGGTCGCATAAAACATTCAGCAAGGAACATGTCGCATTCAGCAAGAAGCATTTCACAATAAGCAAGAAGCATTTCACAATAAGCAAGATGCATTTCCTAATAAGCAAGATGCATTTCGCATTCAGCAAGAAGCATTTCGCAAAAAGCATAGTGCATCTCGCAATTCGCAATTCGGATGTCGCGCCGGCTTTCCATAGAATAACCTCATTGTGAAGGAACTAAATTGAACAGACCTGTTCAATATCGGACATTATTGAAACAAACACTAAACTAATGGATACTTTAGTTTTCTTTCCTTTCTATGATAATTAAGTCATTTTCTCTGAAAAAAGATTAAAATTCAGAGAAAAGAGATGTTAGATCTGAGAAGGTGGTAGCATAATCTCTTTAGAGTTGCATACATTGGGAATGAAGGGATTTCTGTTTGATCGTTTTTGGTGCGATTGGTTTGACAATCGCCACAATGCTTACAAAAAAAACAACAACGAAAATAAGAAATATCTTAAAAATGATAATCGGCGATCAATATGAGAAAATACTAAGAAATGGAACATGCGCATATTATTTGATATTTTGTCTTACTTATTAGAATGAAAGAAAACAATTACGTTAAATATGTAATATTTGTTTTATAAATGTTTTAGTTCATATATATACTTTGGTTTTGATATATACATGAATGAGACAGAGAAATAAAAAAAGGCTTGTCCCTACCGGGAAGCGAACCACAGACATTTCACTTGACAATCCAAGGCAACATCCATTACACTTTCGCGACATAGCGTTAATCTAGGCTGAGAATTCATCATATGACTGTAGATTATGCGAGGGTCCCAAGAAGTGTATTATGTAACACAGTATAAGTTTCAATTAACGATTAATAACTGAAAACTTATCATGTTTCAAAAAAAATAATAATTTGCTCTTAAATATTATATTTCATACGTTTTCAGTGATTTTTTTTCACATAAATAAATTTCTTAAGGAAAACCATTAAAGGTTAGTATGCAGACAATTTCATTTTAAAACTTCACCTTATTAGTGCCTCTTGCTGGATCGCCAACTTAACTATGAACCAATCAAAACGTTTCATTTCCTTTATTTCTTCGACATTATTCATTAAATATAACATTTGATTGGGCTACAATCTAGGTCATTTGTTTAACATCTAGGTCAAAACTGAGGTAAGACAGCTTTCGCCGAAACATTAGATGGTCAGTTTTAAACAGCCCGTTAACTTTTTATTCCTTACTGCAAACCAATTAACCTACATCCGTTAAACCGCCAAATATATAGTTTCATCAGTGATGCAGAGACACGATTAATAATAATCATGTCAGTGCTACGTTGGTACCGGATTGATATAAAGATTTGAGAATTATTGAGATAATATCTACATAGAGTTAAATTATGTAAATATTATCTTTCTTTATGTTTGGGCAGATAATAAATATCATTGCGCGTTCTATAAGGTGTCTGGAAATTCCAAAAGGTTCTATAAATAGCTCGTGAGACTGGCTATCAATTGTTCTTAAATCTCAATATTATAAACGCTTTATTTTGTAGTTGATGCAATATATGAAAGCGTCTAAATGATAAGACTGGTTTACAAAGGTTTAAATGACATGATGTCATGCAGTGTACAAGTAAGACACGTCTGTACGTTCTAGCGTCAATTAGCAATCAATGCTGAAAGTGTAGCCGAATTGAGTTCGAGCATTATAGTTTATGCCTATATATATTGAAAATCGCAAGGCCTACACCGAGATACTGCTTGTTACTTTGCAGGATTTTCTACACGATCAGCGCATTGATTTAAAATAGGTATGCTGCAGAGGCATCAGCAAAGGTATATTAAAGATGGCCAAGTTGGACCTGATACGTTCAAGTCTATAAGTGCATCAATACCTTCCACATGCATCTCTTTGAGAGTCAACAAGATCTTTCTTCAATTTTGCATAGTGACTTACTTCTTAATAGTTTGTTTTGTTGTGGGTTTACACCATTTTCAACATTATTTCAGTTATATCATTGTGACAGTTCACTTATTTATGCTCCCTGGGTAAACACTCTATGTTTTGAAATGTGAATTGACCAAGGGCATACAATTATGCCGGCCAAGACTGAGGATAAAACACAAGACACGCAGTTTTAAATCCCCGTTAATAACCACTCAGCCACGACGGATTCCTGTTTCGGAAGTGAATAACCTATTTTGAAAATAGCCCTGACGTCATCAAGACATATATTCTGACAGATAATAATGAGCTAAAACGGTGGTCTATCGAGCACCAACCAGATTTTTCTTAAATTTGTTATGGCCTTATTTTGAACACTTCATGACTAATGTTAGAACGTAATTTAAATATCACCAAGAAAAACATTCTGTCAAAAATAACATTATTCTACTGTCGAAAGATTAAGCTTTTCTCAAATTTACCCGTACTAGAGTGCTCTATTATTGAAAAACGCAAGACTGCTTGTTACTTTGCAGGATATTCTACACGATCGCCACTACAGTGCCATTGGCGCTTTGATTTCAAAAGTCGTCTGTTGCAAACGCCAAAATGTGGTAACGGGTTAATTTGGTGTTAACTACAGTGAGACCGTTAAGTAAAAACAAGAATTCAAGAATGCAATAAGATGTATTTTTATCTGAGTTCTTGTTATGTTACGTTATGAGACTTTGTTACAAAGCGACGATTTTGAGGTCCCAAATTTCAAATTCACTTCTGCTATAATGTAAAGATAGACAAAAGCACCCCTGATGGACAACTTCAAACTAATATGTACGGATAATTGATTGTGCCGAGTCAGTAGAGACGCGGGCTGTAAGTCCAGGGATTATGAAATCGAAGCCTAGCTCTGAGAAAGAAATGTTGAAAGTGGCGTTAAACCCCAATCAATCAATACAATTTATGAGTCGGAAAGGGTTAAAAAGACCTTGTTATGTTATCATTTACAAGGTCCCATATGTGTGATAAAGGATATTTGTGTACAAAAGCAAGCAAACAATGCAAGCCCTCCCGTAAGAAAACCTAAACTGTGGGTTCTGCGTAAAGTATCTACCAGGATCAGCCTAAGTATGCCGTGCAAGCTAACCCGGACAGACACTTTTCGCCTTTTATGGATTTTCTGTTTCAGGTATCATTACTCTAAATCTCTATCCACCTAAGTCGGAATGTGTCGGCCCATATTAGCCTGCGTCGACTGCGCAGGCTGATCTGTGTCGATACATTACGCAGATACCATAATGTTGGTTTTCGCGTGGGACGACTCAAGTGTTGAGTACATGTACAACTGGCCATTTTGACGAGTTTATATCCTTATCATTTAACCACTTACATGCTAATATACAATTATATTTTCTGTTTGAGAGTTTCTCCTTTAGTTGTCTATTTGACATATACAGTGGCTTCGCTATAACTCGAAGTCGAAATAAATAGAATAAAATACTTCTTATCGACGTGTTCGAATGATCTCTCAATACGAGTTAGATAGAACTATTTGTGTATAAAGCGGAGGCGAAGGTTGATCTAAATATATGGTTGGTTTTCCTGCTGCGTCGTTTATCTTCATTGCGTTCAATAGAAGCTTCACAATTGGATTTAATCATTTCCCTCATACAGTAAGGCGAGATTGAAAACAACTACCCAAAAGTAGGAAAAATCTCTGTAAATGAAAAATTAATGTTCTTATAGAGTTGAAAACATCGTTGCAAAAGGAGAAATTGCTCATGATAAGCAATTTCAGCTTTTGCCACAAATTGTTCGAAAGACATGTGCTTGCAGAGGCACCAGAAAGCGTCTGTATGTGGAAAGAAGTTAACGGGAAAACTTAGTTCGTTCGGGTGAAACGATGTCAGTTTTCACTGAAAATTACTGAAACATAATGGGAATTATTTCGCGAATCATGTGTCTGGTTCATTGTCTATATATTTGAATACAGGACTGAAAGGTTTTTCCGGTTGTATACATGCATAGTTAAACGATCTTCAAGTGCTTCTTGTTTATATATATATATATATATATATATAGACACTTCCTGATTGGTGATCATATTATATAATCGAGTTTCAGTTTAATTACCGAAATGACAGACTTGCTAATTGGTGATCGTAATATATACATTTGAAAAGTATTAATTTAATAAAGCGTCTTGTTCAGCATGTGGTCCAGGATTATAATTTATATAATGGGTGTAATCGTCGGACACTGTTATGGAGAAAAAGGTAAAAATAACTGGCAAAATAAATTATAGACAAGGAAAATCAAATTTATTTCCATGGAAATATTCACTTTCCACTTAAATCTACACCAGATTAAAAGAAGTTATAACCTTTTTAAGTTTGAAAAATAGGCCACATTGCTCTCAAAAGTCGTCTGCTGAAAATGCGTCTCCAAGAGGGAAATGGTTAACAGGAAAAGTTGCATCATACACATTGCAGACAGTTGTTGGTGGTATCAATCCACAATGACCCGAAATCTGGTCGATCGTAATGGTGAATCATAAAAGTGGTTTTGGGTGTTAAAAATATTAATTTGTGCAGCCTCAAACCTTTCCCACATACATTTGAACAATCATTCTGCAACAGATGACTTTTAAAACAGCTTGGCAAAAACATGGACACTGTCCTTAAACCGAAGTATGATTATCGAATAGAGTTGAAAACATTATGGCAAAAGAAGGAATTACTCCTCATTGCCAAGTTCTACTTTTGTCACGAAGCTTTCAAAAGTCGTCTCCTGCAGATGCGGCCAAATGCGTCTGCATGTCAAACAGGGCTAAAAGAGAATTTGACACAGCATACAAAGCCACACTCACCCTGTATTAAAGTAATCTACTATAGACGACTTCATACTAAAATATATGAATTATAAAACATTTTTCCATATCTAGGCGAAACAACCGCCAGACATGAAAAATAAAAATATAAATGAAATAAAAACATAGATAGTAACATATAATGTAATATATACATAAACGAAATACAAAATGGAGGTGAAATAGGGAGGTGGTGGTTAAAAAACAGAATTCTTTCTTCACAACGTAATTTTGTTTAAAACAAAGGAAGTCTGCTCTCCGAGAAAGGAGGTAGACGACTGGCCGCTCTGGGCACCCGCACCAGCGATTGGCCGACACCCGTCGCATTACGTCACATTACGTAATACGTAGCAGTGATGTCAGCGTGCACCATCACGTGACTCGCAGGTGGCCAGGACCGCCTGTCTACCCCCACTCAGTGGGGAGTAACCGCTCCAGATAGAAACGGGTCCCCAATACCATAAATACTTGTATGTATGCATAAAATCTAATTATGTTCCATTGTTTCCATATAATACTGTTTTATACATTTCCATATATTCTGACAAGGGATAGGTAACCGGACTAGTAAGGGAAAATGATAAGCCAGAAATTAAATTGAATTTGAAATTGGGCATTTTAAGATTTAAAATGCCTTAAATTTGAATTATATAACATTTTTCCATATCTGGGCGGAACAACCGCCACAGTGAAACGAGCGCCAAGCCCAGATGAGGTGAGCTTCTTGACAGGAGATAAGGACATTTTACATAAAATTATAAAAACAAACAAATTATGAAATCCTACAAATGACATTTTTGTTATAGTCCATGTGAAATACATCCGAATTAAATTTTGTTTGAATGACCTTAACCAACATATTAAACAAGGCGTGAGACATGACTATTATCTCAGATAACGCCAGTAATTATGTAATGGGGAGAAACAGCTAGTTTGCATAAGAAATGTTGATAGATAAATGAGTCCACGTTTTATTCAGTTGAGACATTTAACATGCTAAGATGCTTATTAGTTTTTAATTAAAGCATAAAACTATATTGTGATGTCGTACTTCAATGAGAAATATTGCTCAAAAAGTTCACCTGTAAGCTAGTACCACTGCCTCAGACAGTTGGTACAAAACTGGCAATGAATTGAATTGAAAATCAGACAAACATATCTAATTAAGTAATCCATGTACACGCAAAAACTGAACTGAACTCGCCGCCTCAGTCAGTCGAGTCCAACACAAATTCATGGTTGTACATATGTGATGGCAAAGATTACCCTTCCAGAAAACCAGCCGCAGTCCCTCAAACAATATTGGTTTAGGTGAATAATGGCATCATTAAAAATCATCTAATGCAGTAACTCATGTACACACCTGAACTGAACTATGCTCGCCGCCTCAGTCAGTCGAGCTCAAGAACAAATTCACGACTATACATGCCTTACCGTAAGTTCACTACAGTCTCCTTACATCAAATAATACTGGTAAAAGGTGAATAATAGCATAATTTAACTATCTAGTGAAGTAACTATTGTATACCCAGAACTGAACTATACCCGCCGCTTCAGTCAGTCGAGTTTAAGAACTAATTCATGGTTATACATTTCCGAGAAAACACAACTGTAACTAAGATTTAATATAAACATATATACAAAAATTACACAATCATATTTCTCCAAATGTGATCTTTTGTAAAAGTAGATTGAACTGTGCTGCGTAAGACAGTCAGAGGAGTGGGTTTTCATTACATTGGTATGACCTAACAGTGTTTCCTGTAATGAATCAATAGAGTATCATTGTTTGCTTGAAGCAGGTGCATGTAAAGGATTCGGACGAATATATTTCAAGAAAGCCGATGACTTCAACCTGCATAGCTTTTTAAGTTGCTCATTTGACACATTTGTACTGTGTGTATATGTAGCACCACCTATCCTCAGTGAATGAGCTGTGTATCGAACAGGGTCTAAATTACAGGATAATACACATCTTCGGAGCATGGTTCTAAAACCAGTAGCTGTTATTGGACAGAGACAAGCATAACGAAAAAATGAGCCCTGTGTTGTTGAAGAGCTGTAAATTGTGTAAAGATCTTTTACTGGACATAAATATTTTAATGGATTGCACTGTAGTGGCACCGTAGCCATGTTGCCCTGAGAATGTTTGTATAATGTTAAGCGTAACAGAAGTAGGTGTGGTTTTGAACCCAGAAACTGTACTTGAACATTCTGGCGGAGAAGTGCATGTTGAGGACTTGACCTTGTTACTGCAATTTCGCTGACTCTGAGAAGACCAAAACACGCAGCTAGAAACATGGCTTTGAAAACACTGCGGATATATAAATCCTCGCAATGTTGTGGTAATGCTTGAATCAGCTTTTGCAAAATATCTAAAGTAATTGGTAACCTTTTGTCGGGGGAGGAGTTGCGTCGAAGACCGTGAAGGATGTTTTGTATCAGAAAGGCCTCCCCGGGATTAGATATCCCCTACTGTTATGAATGTATGCTATGGCAGACAAATATGTGGTTATTGTAGAAGATTTAAGACCCTTGCGATGACACACAGCTATGAACTGGGCTAGTTTTTCAACAGAGACTGGCAAAATCGACTCAGATGTATGAAATGTCATGTGAAATATTTGATAATGTTTAAGGGCATTTCGATAAGCGTTGATAGTGGCTGGTGATAAAGAATCCTGAAGCAACCGGCCTACATCAAAATTTATATTTGCTGAAGCAAGTCGATTGGTACGTCTGTTGGAAGATTGTCCATCTGGGGTGCTAAACGGTTGAACTGCCCCATCTGAAAACGTGAAAGTAGGTCTGGCAAAATATTTTCTTTTCCTGGGATATGTTTAGCCCGGAGAAGGATATTTAAAGTCATACATGCTATTACCATACGGCGTACTAGGGCCATAACCATTGGTTCTTTAGTCGGTTGTTTATTAATTATTTGAACCACCGCCATGTTATCAGAATGTATGACTAAACATCTATTTTGAAAGTGTTTCCCCCAATACTTTAAATGCTACTACTATTGGAAGGTATTCTTTAAAAGTGATGTTTAAAGGAACCACAGCAACTGACCACTTGTCATTGAACCACTTCCTGCCAAAAATCGCCCCAAATCCTATTGCCCCAGACGTATCTGTGTGCAAATGCAACATGTCACTCGTAACCCAACGTCTGTCTAGCCGTAGTTGTCTACCATTGAAATGTTGCAAGAACATAAGCCATGCTGAAATATCTTTGCGACTCTCTTTATTCAGAGTGATATGGTGATGTGGGTTGGTAACTTTACAAGTTAAGTCGGTTAGACGGCGCATGAAAGAACGGCCAGGGACAACCACCTTGCAGCAGAAATTCAAAAGACTCAGCAATGACTGTAGATCCCTTAATTTTATTGTACGTTTGTTCTTGTACAGGGCTAAAAGGAATTGCAACTTTACCAATTTGTCATCTGGCAAGCGAGCCTCCATAGTAATTGAATCAAGTTCTAAACCCATGAAAGTTATAGTATTGCATGGTTACACAGTTTTTACCTTTTTTATAGGTATCCCAATATTGGAACAGAATAGTAAAAATTCTGTTAAATTTTTGTGACATGTATTTTTAGGGCCTAAAATTAGGAAATCGTCCAAAATGTGGACCATATGCTTGATGTTTAAATGTGTTGCAGCTATCCAGTGGATAGCTGTACTAAATTTTTCAAATATTGCACATGAGCTTGATGCACCCATGGGAAGACATGCATCAAAATAATATTTATTAAGAAACGTGAAACCTAGCAGTTCATGATCAAGTGGGTGTATGGGAATGAGGCGAAAGGCAGTATCTATATCTGTTTTGGCCATGAATGTCCCTTGACCACAAAGAACCAACTGAGATACTGCATCATCAAAAGAGGAATAATGGACAGATGAAAAGATTGGATCAATAAAATCATTTACCGACTGGCCTTTTGGGTAGCTAAGATGGTGAATCAGTCGGTACTGTCCTGGTACTTTTTTGTGAACTAAACCTATCGGGCTTAATTTCATGTCAGGGAATGGATAATGATCAAAGGGACCTCGAATACGATCAGTTTGCAATTCAGTCTGAAGTTTTTCTGAGACAGCATGTGGCATTTCAATACAAGATTTCAAGTTGGAACATGATGAAGGAGATCTAGCGCCCATGTAACCTAGTCTGAAACCAGTCGGAAAACCTTTGATTAAATAATGAGAATCGGGATAAGCCATAAAGAAGGGAGTTAATTTATTGATTTTTATTGGTGTAACGATATGCCTATTTAGCAGGTCTGATAGTGGTTCTGCTGGCAATAGGGGAGCGAGAGCTGGTTGCAATATTGGTAATGGATCTGTCCCTGGGCTTGTTGGGACATGCGATTGCAGAGTGTTGGCCCCGGCAGAAACCACATATGTGGGGATGTCTGCATATACTGATGTTGCAGGTCCCTCTTTTATTGAAGGCCCAGCATGTGTTTTCCAGGAATTTCTGGCGCTTATTATTCTGTTCCCCTTTTTGTTGTACCCGAAAGGTCCGTGGTTGCGTAGAGCTTTGCATGGGACTAGCCTGTGTAGAGGCCAACAGCCAGAATTACATGTGTAACCTATCCCATGGGTGGGGAATAGTCTGGCGCAGCATCCTGAACTGAGTGTCATAGAACACGAAAGCTGCGCCAGGACGACGTTGAGACAGATCACGGATTATCTCCCCGTATTTCATTAGTGCGGATGTCTCAAAGGGAAAACGCACGGCATACACAGAGACAGACCGCAAAAAGGCAGTTGTCCATGATTCAATCGAAGTTATTTTCTTCGTCTTTTGCGACGGAACCAGACTAATATTAGCCTCTGCATCAACCTGTAGTTGGAACTTTGAATTGCCCTGGGGTATTGAATCCGAGGGCAACAACAAAGAAAAATCCACAAATTAATTTGTTTTGAAAGATATTCTGTTGAATGGAGGCTGATATTTGTGAATTGATAGGCGTGGATACAGGGGTTACATATGTTGGATACCCTATACCTAAGAGGCTGTCTGTATGTGAGGATAACACATTCGGAAATGACATGTTGACATCCTCATCATCCTCTTCACCTTCGGCTGTAGACGTTTGCCCTGGCACATTTCTGTCAGATATGCTAATGTTCTGTGATCCATGCGTACAAGATTGTGTATGGATGTCTGGCGATGTAATGTTTAGAAGTCGATGACTGCTTGGTCCAGGTAACTCTGGATGAATGTCCATAATGTAATTTGGCTCCTGTAAGGTTTGTGTACCTGTCCCTTTTGTGGCCCGTTTAACAGTGGCTCTTTTCTTGGCCGGTTTAGGCTGTACAGCAAGCTGTCCTCTTTTTTGCCGGCATCTAAATGAGATTTTTAACCATGATTTAATATGAGTAACATTTAAATGTATCGGCCAACAGATTATGCATAGATCACTTTGTAAACCACCTAAAGACAAACAATTTAGGCAGTAACTCAGTTCAGACAGGCGTTGGTGATTTCCATATGTTGGGAATTACTGAACAAAGCCGTCTTCAAAACCTGGCATAAAGAGGGCAATGTTTCACTAATTCAGGTATTTAAATGCCCGAGCAGGCTAAGAAAGTCTAATATTCCAGACTGGTGTAGGGCAGCAAAATGAAATTTCTTGTTGTTGATGCTGCAAGCTTTGCAATGCTGTTTATAACATTAGAAACCTGCTTGCTAGAGACAGTGCAGGCTTACAGCGCAAATGGTTATAAATAAGTAAATAAAAGGCAGAACCCTGCCGTTATATGCAGACCCTGCATAAATGAAAAGCAGAACCCTGCTTAACAAAATATAAAAGGCAGAACCCTGCCATAATGCAGACCCTGCATAAATAAAAAGCAGAACCCTGCTAAAAATAAGGCAAACCTTGCCTGCTGCTGCAGACCCTGCTTAACAAAATATAACAGGCAGAACCCTGCCGTAATGCAGACCCTGCATAAATAAAAAGCAGAACCCTGCTCAAAAAAGGCAAACCTTGCCTGCTGCAGAACCCTGCTTAGAATTGTAAATAAAGGCTTAACATAGCCGTACAATTGCACCTTTTAAAAAGTTAAAAGCAGAACCCTGCTTAAAAAATGGTACATTTGATATTTATAAATATGTATAATGGAGAATTATGTTGCTGAGATCAGGCAACTATTAAAAGTGGAACGCCATTTGCAATTCCATAAAATTGAATGGGAGCAAGTAACAGAAACAAATCAAAATTTGTGTTTGAACAAACAATGTGTAAGCTTTAAAGCTCAATTCAAGGTAAACTTCATGCAATTTGCATGAGATGTTTGATTGTTGAAGTATGGAAAGACGTGTGCCATTTCCAAATTGAAAATAATTAATTTGGATATACAGAAATGTTAAGTCACATTGAAAAATGATATTCTAATAAATAATACATATCTTGCGTTAGAACAAGTTGTTCAACACAGCAATCACGGCTGCTCTGATATTGTTGACCATCATTTGTCAAATGTGTACCATCCCTGGCGAAGACTGTCTGCTTTGCGACTGTTGACTAAAAACCTGTGAAGCGCCACAATCTAGACTGTGTAGGATATCTGGCTTCCAGGAACCGAGATATCAGTTGATTCGTGGCGTCAACTCTGCAGTTGAACCATTCGAGATCGACCGGATATCGTGTAAAAACGGCTGGCGCTCGGTGAAGAATCTGACCGACTATAACATACTGTACTCTGTGTTTCGTCACAGGTTTTCCCACTAAAGTCACAATGTCACTAGCAACATGAATCTTCACAGCTGCCATTTCTTTTAAAGTTCTTAGATTCAAAACCTGCCAAGGATGGTTGAAAAACACAAATTACGATTATTTTTTAATTAATATTCCTAACAAAATACGTGCTGTAACGTTGACGGTCACTTGTGTTGAACAAATAAATGTTAAAATCCAATCACGAAAGTGACAATAAATGGCATTAATTAAATACAAAAGTATTAAAAAACAGAATTCCTTCTTCACAACGTAATTTTGTTTAAAACAAAGGAAGTCTGCTGTCCGAGAAAGGAGGTAGATGACTGGCCGCTCTGGGCACCCCACCAGTGATTGGCCGACACCCGTCGCATTACGTCACATTACGTAATACGTAGCAGCGATGTCAGCGTGCACCATCACGTGACTCGCAGGTGGCCAGGACCGCCAGTCTACCCCCACTCAGTGGGGAGTAACCGCTCCAGATAAAAACGGGTCCCCAATACCATAAATAATTTTATGTATGCATAAAATCTATTTATCAACATGATTTCAATTTACATATCTTTAGTGTTCTCTGAAGTGGAAATAGTATACTTAAGGGTCGCTGCTCGGTTGTTTGTTAATATTTTGTCCTTCGTGAATTATTTTGTTTATACAAGAATACTGTCAAACTTTGATCAATTAGGTTTTGGTTATTGGCAGACAATATGTGTTGTTTCAAACATTTTTGATTTAGTTTGTTTAAAGGTTGATGATACATTGTTTCAACAATGTTTGTCCTTATTAACTATGCCATATTTTTTCAACTTACATAATGCCCCTATACTATCAGAGCTTTCAGCGCTTTGATTACTCTTATATTCTTGCTAGATAATAAATGACACATCGTGAACTGTAATAATGGTATTCGAATTTATTTGACACCGGAAAAGTCAGACACGGTACTCTCCTAAATGTCAAACCTGTACTTTTTATAGCTTTTGAGAATTAAACCTCTCAAGTATTTTGGCAAATTACTGAAATTTGCTATGTCAAAAGAGTCATGAATATCTAATGAAAACACAATCTATACTTTGTGAGAGAATTTATGTCATTTAGTTTAAACTTATTTATTCTACATTGATTACGAAACAAGCTTTAAGGTTATATTAATCACGTTCTATCACGGGAATTTTAATCATTATGCAATTATGCAATTATTATTGCTTCTGCCGATCCGTGTGAATTCCGAATTGAATGCTAATTATGCGGGCATCTTTGGATGTTATTGGAAGCCGTCAGTAGGCGACTTCCTGTAGGAATAATTTGAAATTTAGCACATGGAGATATATAGACCTGCCCGTGTGACCACATATCCGGATTTCTCTTTGTCCTTACTAAGTATATTAATTTAAGGTAAATTACTTTTGAAACATCCCTTTTACACTCTATATACTTGTGTGAGTTTTACAAATTCAAAACAAGATAATGGTCGGTATATTAATTTAATGTAAGTACATTTTTAGATAAGCAAAATTCATGCTGTATCTAGTCTAAACAGTGAAATAGAGAACCATTCTTTTGAATTGGATACCTGACTCATACGCTTTATCATTTCAATAGTATCTCAAACTGGGAAATAAAAAATGTAGCTAAATGTAGTCTGGTTCCTTACATCCTATGATATATTACGCAGTAGTTAGAGGAAGAAGGCCGCGCACCGACTCTGGTTCCCGAATAAAGCTAGCAGCTAAAACAAAAGACAGTACCATTTATATATAGTCTAATTATAGATATTCATTAGTATCGTTTTACACATAGATGACATCTCAATGTTCAATCATCTTAACTATTCATTTGCATTGTTTTTAATAATCTGACTTTCATGTTCAGTATAATATCTTCCTATTGTACTATCTTGCGTGACGAAAACTTCGTCTGTCGGTCTTCTAATAGTTGTTTTTTGTCGTTTTCGATCATCTTTCATTTTCATTCATTTATGCATTTTGTTTTTCGCAAATATCGCTGAAAGTTTCGTCTATGATTGCACATACCTAACTTTGAGTACAATTGTCACCGCAAAATGCAGACATGAAAATATTTAAACCACAGAAATATATGTATCAAGATAAATTACACCGTCTAGTTGATTCGTTCTTTCATGAATATCGCGGTAAACACGATTTCGGTGTATTTTGCTTAGCCGACAACATGTTTTATCACGGATGCGATGTGAACTTCAAAAAAACTTCAAGAAAACTTAAATGAAATGAAATATTCTGGTTCTTACAAACAAAGTGAGATCAGATTAACTGAGACTGTATTTCATACAGATACTTTCAGGCACCTCTGCAGCTAAATGTTTTGAAAACATTGTGGCAAAAGTAGAATTGTTTTAACTTCATTCAATTATAATTATGATCGTTCTTTCAATTATAGAGAATGTCCTTATTTTTGTAAATGCTTTGAATGACATGTGTTGCAGAATTGTTGTATGTGGGAAAGGGTTAACAAAATGGTGTCTTAAAATGTACTATATATATTTTTTTAAATATCTTTGCCTAACAAAATCAAAGTACTGAAAGTACAAGTAACGAATTATTTTGAACATGTATTGTAAAATCTAATTTATGAATGCAATTGATCATGCTATTGCACAATTTAGTCTATTTTATTATTATTAATATTTTTGTCCAGAGATTTTTTTATCAGTTGACAGTTTTAGTAAATGTAGGATTTCAACGGCGATGCGAGCGTTTAACATGCACACTAACTCTTTCACTGAGCTCTGCGTAAAGTCTGTCAAAACACCCATGGCATATTTGTGAGATTTACATTGTTAGTTCGATTTGTTTTCGTCACCAGCGGCGGATCCAGGATTTCGGCTTATATTATAACTATGTTTCATGTGAGTGAATTAATTATTATAAATCTATAATGTTTAACAAATCGCATAAAATAAGAATTAAAAAAATAAAAAAAGATCAGTTCCTATTGGGACTCGAACTCGCGTCCATAAGTAGTCTATGATTAGTAGTTCTACACGCTCTCCATTACACCATGGTAATTTGATACAACATATGAGCGTTACTTTCGTATATATATTAAGCTAACTGAATGCGCGCGTATGTGAACCATGATCTATAATTAAAAAGCCACTTTGATCATCGTTATCATGTTGGAAAAAGGAGAAACAACGGCGATGCGAGCGTTTAAAATGCACACTGACTATTTCACTGAGCTCTGCGTAGTGGCATATTTGTGAGATTAACATTGTTCTATACAGCGTGGGGACGACTTCTAGTGAATGGGCATACGACTAAAATTCATATACTCGTGCCTTATACGTACCTGCCGACAAATGAAATATATATGCGCGTACTGTTAATTTGATATTTTCTAGAAAATTGATTATCTATGATGATTCGATAGTATAATTATGACTTCACTGTATTGAAATAACACGTAGAAGTCATTTTAATATCAAAAAAATACTAGGACTATTTAGGTGCAGCGAATGTGTATTCTAAGCGGAAGTGTAGTTTAACCGTGACTTCCGGAAAAAAACACGATCGCGTTAACTGTATTATTTTTTGAGAAAAAATAATTCGTTAAAAATGACTTTAAATTTTTGTAATATAAAAGTACTCTAAAGTCATGGTTTTACAGTTGGAGAAATAATTTAAATGTTCCTTTTTCGTATTTCTTCATGTGCAAAGAAATATTGCGGCTTCCCTGTGATGCTTTGCGTCAAACATTCGTCTTGTCGCCCATTGACATATTTCGGAACCACCTTAGATTATCAGTGCGTTCAGTGAAACCTGGTACCAATTAATACCTTAAACCGACATTGTTTAAAATTCCTTATTCTGTTAATTGTGTAGTGTAAAGTAAACATGGATAAATCAATAGCGAACAACGTAGTCCCATACTTGTCTGCACTAACGAGCAGACTGATCTCGGTTGCAATTAAAACTCACACATTAAATAATACGCAAACGTTGTTAAAGGCCACTTATGCCAAGGTTGGGAGGGTTTATGCCTTGTGTTATCTGACGGTGACAGCTTAACCAATCCCTCGTTTTTAATATTTCCTTAATTGGCCGGTCGGTTGTAAACTTTTCCAGAAGTAATATGGCGGGAGTTCAACACCAAGCCCAGGTAGCTCAGTCGGTAGCGACGCGGGCTGTCAATCCAGGGGTTGAGAGTTCGAATTCCAGCTCGGCCAACATTCTTTCAGGCGTTTGACAAAAGTCACTGTGACAAGCGTCATTCGTCTTTCACCAATGGGCTTACAGTCTTTGTGGGAAAAGCAGCTAGTTGCTTGGAATGTATGATGTGTGGAGTACTGGTGTGAGAAAGCTAGGAAACACATGAGTTGGTGAACTGGCTGCTGTGATATGATTGAAAAGTTGTTGAACACGGCGTTAATCAATCAAACAATAAACACCGCAGCTTTTCTCTTTTGTATCACTCCATGTAGTTTGATTACCAGTTAATCAATCGCAAACGAGTAAAACATTAGGATAATTTACTGTACATAAGTGTTAAAAGTTCAAAATTAAGATAACATATTTTAATATGATATGTTTAAACAATATAAGGTTACACCATTATGAATATACCCACAGCGATCATCGATCGGCGACCTTGCACAATCCTTCGTTTGTAACGTGGTTTAGGCAGTTTACCCCCAATTTATTCAGGTACATGTATATCACGGCGTTGCCTTGGTAATTTACCAGAACTGCTGGCCAATTAATCCCGACACCAGCGAGTTAACTAAACCCAAAATATTGAGCGTCATGGAGGGAAATACATTACTACAATTGTTAAAGTATTTCACAATCCTTCGTGTAAAGACGTTTGTTAAATTAAATGTAAATGTGTATGCACGTCCTCGGATGCATTGTATTCACTAAAAGTTGTAGAAGAAATAAACAGTAAAGCACATTTTCTTTTATTCCAAACTGTGTTGGAAAGCCAGCAGACATTTACTTTCTGGTGGACGCTTCTAGCAGTATCTGGCATGTCAACTTTCTTCAAATGTTACAATTCATAGCCGATACTGTGGATGCTTTCAATCTCGTAACAGACGCAACACGAGTAGGTGTGGTCGTGTACAGCGACGATGTCCATCCAGTGATAACCATTAACAACAACTTCACCCATACAGAGTTGAAGAGAAGAATACTTCAAATTGCACAACTCGGAGGAATCACTCAAACGGACAGAGCTTTGAAGTATTTACGTAAAGACGTCTTTACAAAGGAAGTAGCAAGGGATGACGTCACACACATCGGGATTGTAATAACGGATGGGAAATCATCTCGTATTAAAAAAAACTCTAAAGGAGGCAGCTCTACTTAAAATGATGGGAATCTATATGTATGTTATTGGTATTGGGGAGCGAGTGGACAAGGACGAACTTAAAGCTATTGCAAGCGACCCCGACAAGAAATTCCTGTACACTTTGGAGAACTTTAACGCACTTTCCTCAATCAAGAACATACTGGCGATAAATATGTGCAAAGGTAAAAGTCTTGCTATCTCACTTTACCATTAACCTGCTGGGCGCAGCTTTACTTAACCCTTTTCCACATATAGACGCTTTCTGACGCCTCAGCAGCAGATAACTTTTGAAAACATTGTGACAAAAGTAGAAATTGCTTAAAACTCTTTTTTATTTATTTATTTGTCATGTATGGAGGTTTTTACACGTTTTTGTATATATATATGTTTTCAAAGTCGTCTGCTGCTGATTTGATGTATGTGGGAAAGGGTTAAACAGTTTTTACGTGTGCCGTAAAATATGTCTTCAAACTACATTTGCAAAAAATCATAGTCTGCACATCCGTCAAATGTATTATTGATCTGCATTGTTCGCTAACACATCCGTTCAATGTAGTATTGATCTGCATTGTTCACTAACAAATCCGTCCAGCGTAGTATTGATCTACATTGTTCGCTACACATCCGTCCAATGTAGTATTGATCTACATTGTTCGCTAACACATCCGTCCAATGTAGTATTGATCTACATTGTTCGCTAACACATCCGTCCAATGTAGTATTGATCTACATTGTTCGCTAACACATCCGTTAAATGTAGTATTGATCTGCATTGTTCGCTAACTCATCCGTCCAGCGTAGTATTGATCTACATTGTTCGCTAACACATCCGTCCAATGTAGTATTGATATGCATTGTTCACTAACAAATTCGTCCAAAGTAGTATTGATCTGCATTGTTCGGTAACATATTCGTCCAATGTAGTATTGATATGCAATGTTCGCTAACTAAACCGTCCAATGTAGTTTTGATCTGCATTGTTGCTAATATATCCGTCAAATGTAGTATTGATCTGCAGTGTTCGCTAAAACATCCGTCCAATGTAGTATTGATCTGCATTCTTCGGTAATACATGCGTCCAATGTAGTATTGATCTGCATTGTTCGCTAACACATCCGTCGAATGTATTATTGATCTGCATTGTTTGCTAACACATCCGTCCAATGTAGTATTGATCTTCATTGTTCGTTAACACATCCGTCTCATGTAGTATTAATCTGCATTGTTCGCTAACACATCCGTACAATGTAGTATTGGTATGCATTGTTCGCTAACACATCCGTACAATGTATAATTTATCTGCATTGTTCGCTTAAACATCCGTCCAATGTAGTATTGATCTGCATTGTTCGCTAAAACATCCGTCCAATGTAGTATTGATCTGCATTGTTCGCTAACAAATCCGTCCAATGTAGTATTGATCTGCATTGTTCGGTAACATATTCGTTCAATGTAGTATTGATATGCAATGTTCGCTAACACATCCGTCCAATGTAGTATTGATATGCATTGTACGCTTACACCTCCGTACAATGTAGTATTGATCTACATTGTTCGCTAACACATCCGTCCAGCGTAGTATTGATCTACATTGTTCGCTAACACATCCGTCCAATGTAGTATTGATCTGCATTGTTCGCTAACACCTCCGTCCAATGTAGTATTGATCTACATTGTTCGCTAACACATCCGTCCAGCGTAGTATTGATCTACATTGTTCGCTAACACATCCGTCCAATGTAGTATTGATCTGCATTGTTCGCTAACACATCGGTCCAATGTAGTATTGATCTGCATTGTTCGCTAACACATCCGTCCAATGTAGTATCGATCTATATTGTTCGCTAACACATCTGTCGAATGTAGTATTAATCTGCATTGTTCGCTAACACATCCTTCTAATGTAGTATAGATCTGCATTTTTCGCTAACACATCCGTCCAATGCAGTATTGATTTACATTGTTCGCTAACACATCCGTCCAGCGTAGTATTGATCTTCATTGTTCGCTAACACATCCATCCAATGTAGTATTAATCTGCATTGTTCGCTAACACATCCGTCCAATGTAGTATTGATCTGTATTGTTCGCTAACACATCCGTCCAGCGTAGTATTGATCTACATTGTTCGCTAACAGATCCGTCCAATGTAGTATTAATCTGCACTGTTCGCTAACAGATCCGTCAAATGTAGTATTGATCTGCAGTGTTCGCTAACACATACGTCCAATGTAGTATTGCTCTGCATTCTTCGGTAATACATCCGTCCAATGTAGTATTGATCTGCATTGTTCGCTAACACATCCGTCGAATGTATTATTGATCTGCATTGTTTGCTAACACATCCGTCCAATGTAGTATTGATCGAGATTGTTCGTTAACACATCCGTCCCATGTAGTATTAATCTGCATTGTTCGCTAACACATCCGTCCAATGTAGTATTGGTATGCATTGTTCTCTTACACATACGTACAATGTATAATTTATCTGCATTGTTCGCTTACACATCCGTCCAATGTAGTATTGATCTGCATTGTTCGGTAACACATCCGTCCAATGTAGTATTGATATGCATTGTTCGCTAACACCTCCGTACAATATAGTATTGATCTACATTGTTCGCTAATACATCCGTCCAGCGTAGTATTGATCTACATTGTTCGCTAACACATCCGTCCAATGTAGTATTGATCTGCATTGTTCGCTAACACCTCCGTCCAATGTAGTATTGATCTACATTGTTCGCTAACACATCCTTCCAGCGTAGTATTGATCTACATTGTTCGCTAACACATCCGTCCAATGTAGTATTGATCTGCATTGTTCGCTAACACATCGGTCCAATGTAGTATTGATCTGCATTGTTCGCTAACACATCCGTCAGTAGTATAGGGGTCTCTTGGGCCCCAAACAAAGATGACGTAATCGGCGGCCATTGTGTTGACCTAGTTACTATTTATAGTATCTCATTTGCATATAAGGATGGACACGAGTGAGGACGCCATTTTGTAGTTATACAATGACTGCGCATGTCCATTTTAGTTCTATATTTAGAATGACATCATGGATCTATATTTAGAAAGCTTTAACAATGGAGCAAGTGTTTCAGTAGCACCCTTCGGGCGAGACCACCAACGATTTGTCTCTAGCCTTCTACCAATAGATTCTAGCGGGTATGTTGTTGGAACCCTCGAAAATAATGGCGGGGAAATTCGACCTAACCTTTGCTACATTGTTTCGGGAAACCTGACACGAGACATCCATACGACACGATATATCCCTTTAATATGTCGTATAGTCGAGCCGAAGCACGCAGTCAAACATGTATGGTAAAGCAATAAATGTAACGTCTTACTTCGAGAACGTCCAGAGTTCAAATGACAGAGATCCCGATCTATTTTTAGACTCGGTATTTCACCATATTTTTATAAATAGATTATGTGTCATGTTCTATAAATAGATTATATGTCATTTACTATAAATAGATATTTCTAATAGTTCTATATTTAGAATGACATCATGGGTCTATATTTAGAAAGTGTTGGAGCTGGCGGAGAAATTCGACCTACCCTTTGCTACATTGTTTTGTAGGAATCCATACGACACGATATATCCCTTTAGTATAGTCGGCACATAGTCAAACATGTATGGCAATAAATGTAACGTCTTACCTCTAGAGCGTCCAGAGTTCAAATGACAGAGGTCCCGATCTATTTTTAGTTTCGATATTTCACAACCACTATCGAATATTTCATCAGACCAGGTGTACCAACAATAGAGCATTGAAATGACAAAGTTAATCTCATTTAAAGGCGCCATACTGTCTGCGTCTGAACACCTGCAACGAACGTGTTAACACTTGTCTGAGAATAACACTTTACAGTGCGGTTTCAAAAGATTACCCCATATGATGAAAGTTATTATTATGCCTATACAAGAACTTGAAAAATGTCAGTGAAGTTATACACGACTTTACCAATTTGATCATATTTCAAATATATTGAGAAAAGAAGCCAATTAAAGTTGTCAAATCGGTTTTTGTTAATTTGTATCACTATTTACGCTTTAACTTTTTCTCTTTATGCTTTAAAGTTTGATATACCGTTGGAAAGATTTCGTTGCGCCCTTTTCATATATGAAAAAAATATGATCCTACGACTTTTAGTTCTCTAGTTATCGTCGTTTTAAATTATTGCTTAAAAGTGCGTCAAAAGGCTTTTTAATGCGTAAATGCCGATAGCTCCTTTATTTCTTGTCCGAATGTAGTCGTGTTTGGACCCATTGAAAAGGATTTCGGATTTTCTATCGATTGAGATGATCTAACCGGAAGTGACGTAATTATTTCTTAAAATGATCATATTTTCAATATTAATTAATTTGATTATTCTTTTTTTTTTTTTTTTTTTTTTTTTAGGAATTCGTAACGTGTAGCCTGCACTTATATATTGATAGCTGTTGTCATTTTCAAAAACTGAATATTGATAAAAATTTCAGCCGTTTTCGAGTTATGTAATATGAACAAAATTTAAACAAACAAAATAAAAATATATCATTCAAAAGATGTCGTCGCGCTCTTTTCAAATCTGAAAAAAATGATGGTCCTAGGACTATTCATTCTCTAGTTATCTCAGTTTATTTTATTTTTAAGTTTTTTAGATATATCGTAACGTATAGAAGTCACTCATATATTGATAGCTGTTGGCAAAACCTGAATATTGACAGAGTTTCGAACTCATAACCCTCATCGTATTGCTCTCAGGTGTGTTAGCATTGACCCATTATCAGAGTCATCAGATTATGTTCATTTGGTGAAGGAAGTACGGACAAAGACCTTTTGAACTGCTAAACACGATATATCCCTTTTGTATGTCATATAGTCGAGTCGAAGCACGCAGTCAAACATATATGGTAAAGCAATAAATTTAACGTCTTACCTCTAGAACGTCCAGATCTCAAATGACCGATGCGCATGTCCCAATCTATTTTTAGATTCGATATTTCACCATCGCTATCGGATATTTCATCAGACCAGGTGTGAGAACAATATAGCATTGAAATGCCAAAGAAAACGTGGACAATGGATGAATAGACTGCTTAAAACCAAATGGCTCCACAGTGTCTGAAGAACACCTGCACGTTAACACTTGTCTGAGAATAACCCTTTACACTGCTGTTCAAAAGTTTATCCCTCATGACGAAAGTTTTTATTATGACTATACAAGCACTTGAAAAGTGTCAGTGAAGTTATACACGACTTTACCAATTTGATCATATTTCAAATATAGAGGGAAAAGGAGCCCATTAAAGTTGTCAAATCAGTTTTTGTTAATTTATTTCACTATTTACGCTTTAACTTTTTCTTTTTATGCTACCAAATGATAGAGGACACAAAAACCTTTCATTTAAACCCGGGGTTGTAGAGAAAATATTCAGCCGTTTTCGAGTTATGTAATATGAGAGATTTTTAAACCCCAAAAATGAACTTGCCCCGATCCTCAAGTTTGATATACCGTTGAAAAGATCTCGTTGAGCCCTTTTCATATATGAAACAAATATGATCCTAGGACTAATAGTTCTCTAGTTATCGTCGATTTAAATATTAGTTTCAAAGTGAGTCAAAAGTCTTCTTAATGCGTAAATGCCGATATCTCCTTTATTTCTTGTCCGAATGTAGTCGTGTTTGGATCCATTGAAAAGGATTTCTAATTTTCTATCGATTGATATGATCAAACCGGAAGTGACGTCATTTCTTAAATATTTGTTTGTTTCAAAGTGCGTCAAAAGTATTCTCAATGAGTAAATGCCTATATCTCCTTTTATTTCTGGTCAGTTTTCTGATATTATTATTTTTTTTTTATTTAGAAATATTGTTATTGATAGTTGTTGACCCGAATATTGACAGAGTTATAAACGTCATTGTAATGCTCGAAGTCGCATGTATTCGGGTGTAGAGGCTTGAAGATCAATAACGAGATGTCCATATGGCTTTTCTGTGGCGTTTCGATATACATTCATGAAACTGTGACTACTGGTAGGGTAGATCCGTCGTGCCAGTACAGAAATTTGATGTCTATCAACTGGGTTGTTAAACACAATTAAATATTTTGTATTAAGGCTGATATCTCGGCACGCTTTTCCTTGAGGAAAAACGTTCTGTGTCAAGAAAATGACCGTCAAGTTTCTATGATGAGATCCTTTAGTAAAAAGATTAACCACTCTTTCATCCTTCTTCGCCTCTCCCATCAAATCATCTAATATGATGCAGTTCCGCACGTTTACGTCTAGATACATATCTTGTTCAAGACAGTCTGGAATACCCCTCACAAATTCAACGTTAGACAATTCTGTCTTGATTTCGTCGTATAATGGTTGATTTTGACTATAACACCAGATGATCCTCTGAGGTGGTGGTTGGATTGTATCTTGGCACAATATCATCTTAGTCAATACCGATTTACCACTTCCACTCGGCCCAGACAAAACGAGTGTACACGGATGTTTAAACTTAAATACGGGCGCTCCGGGCGCTCCCAAATGCGCTCCGGGAGCTCCCAAATGCGCTCCGGGAGCTCCCAAATGCGCTCCGGGAGCTCCCAAATGCGCTCCGGGCGCTCCCAAATGCGCTCCGGGAGCTCCCAAATGCGCTCCGGGAGCTCCTAAATGCGCTCCGGGCGCTCCCAAATGCGCTCCGGGCGCTCCCAGATGCGCTCCGGGCGCTCCCAGATGCGCTCCGGGAGCTCCCAAATGCGCTCCGGGAGCTCCCAAATGCGCTCCGGGCGCTCCCAAATGCGCTCCGAGCGCTCCCAAATGCGCTCCGGGAGCTCCTAAATGCGCTCCGGGCGCTCCCAAATGCGCTCCGGGAGCTCTCAAATGCGCTCCGGGCGCTCCCTCATATTGTTGTACTCCTGGTGATAAATTCCAGTATCTTTGGTCTGTATGTGAAGATGGTTCTTCAAAGTGTTTGTTTCTCTCATGTCTCATTAGATTGTATCTACTACAGAACGTCTGATCACACGTTGTACAGAAAATTGTACTCATCTTTTCAAAGTCGTGTGTTGCAGTTTATTGTGGATATCTTTCCCCTATAAACTTACAAGGCGCTCCCAAATGCGCTCCGGGAGCCCGGTCTCCCGGAGCGCTCCGAGCGCTCTGTAAGTTTATAAGGGGAAAGATATTCACAATAAACTGCAACACACGACTTTGAAAAGATGAGTACAATTTTCTGTACAACGTGTGATCAGACGTTCTGTAGTAGATACAATCTAATGAGACATGAGAGAAACAAACTCTTTGAAGAACCATCTTCACATACAGACCAAAGATACTGGAATATATCACCAGGAGTACAACAATATGAGGGAGCGCCCGGAGCGCATTTGAGAGCTCCCGGAGCGCATTTGGGAGCGCCCGGAGCGCATTTAGGAGCTCCCGGAGCGCATTTGGGAGCGCTCGGAGCGCATTTGGGAGCGCCCGGAGCGCATCTGGGAGCTCCCGGAGCGCATTTGGGAGCTCCCGGAGCGCATCTGGGAGCGCCCGGAGCGCATCTGGGAGCGCCCGGAGCGCATCTGGGAGCGCCCGGAGCGCATCTGGGAGCGCCCGGAGCGCATTTGGGAGCGCCCGGAGCGCATTTAGGAGCTCCCGGAGCGCATTTGGGAGCTCCCGGAGCGCATTTGGGAGCGCCCGGAGCGCATTTGGGAGCTCCCGGAGCGCATTTGGGAGCTCCCGGAGCGCATTTGGGAGCGCCCGGAGCGCCCGTATTTAAGTTTAAACATCCGTGTACACTCGTTTTGTCTGGGCCGAGTGGAAGTGGTAAATCGGTATTGACTAAGATGATATTGTGCCAAGATACAATCCAACCACCACCTCAGAGGATCATCTGGTGTTATAGTCAAAATCAACCATTATACGACGAAATCAAGACAGAATTGTCTAACGTTGAATTTGTGAGGGGTATTCCAGACTGTCTTGAACAAGATATGTATCTAGACGTAAACGTGCGGAACTGCATCATATTAGATGATTTGATGGGAGAGGCGAAGAAGGATGAAAGAGTGGTTAATCTTTTTACTAAAGGATCTCATCATAGAAACTTGACGGTCATTTTCTTGACACAGAACGTTTTTCCTCAAGGAAAAGCGTGCCGAGATATCAGCCTTAATACAAAATATTTAATTGTGTTTAACAACCCAGTTGATAGACATCAAATTTCTGTACTGGCACGACGGATCTACCCTACCAGTAGTCACAGTTTCATGAATGTATATCGAAACGCCACAGAAAAGCCATATGGACATCTCGTTATTGATCTTCAAGCCTCTACACCCGAATACATGCGACTTCGAGCATTACAATGACGTTTATAACTCTGTCAATATTCGGGTCAACAACTATCAATAACAATATTTCTAAATAAAAAAAAAATAATAATATCAGAAAACTGACCAGAAATAAAAGGAGATATAGGCATTTACTCATTGAGAATACTTTTGACGCACTTTGAAACAAACAAATATTTAAGAAATGACGTCACTTCCGGTTTGATCATATCAATCGATAGAAAATTAGAAATCCTTTTCAATGGATCCAAACACGACTACATTCGGACAAGAAATAAAGGAGATATCGGCATTTACGCATTAAGAAGACTTTTGACTCACTTTGAAACTAATATTTAAATCGACGATAACTAGAGAACTATTAGTCCTAGGATCATATTTGTTTCATATATGAAAAGGGCTCAACGAGATCTTTTCAACGGTATATCAAACTTGAGGATCGGGGCAAGTTCATTTTTGGGGTTTAAAAATCTCTCATATTACATAACTCGAAAACGGCTGAATATTTTCTCTACAACCCCGGGTTTAAATGAAAGGTTTTGGTGTCCTCTATCATTTGGTAGCATAAAGAGAAAAAGTTAAAGCGTAAATAGTGAAATAAATTAACAAAAACTGATTTGACAACTTTAATGGGCTCCTTTTCCCTCTATATTTGAAATATGATCAAATTGGTAAAGTCGTGTATAACTTCACTGACACTTTTCAAGTGCTTGTATAGTCATAATAAAAACTTTCGTCATGAGGGATAAACTTTTGAACAGCAGTGTAAAGGGTTATTCTCAGACAAGTGTTAACGTGCAGGTGTTCTTCAGACACTGTGGAGCCATTTGGTTTTAAGCAGTCTATTCATCCATTGTCCACGTTTTCTTTGGCATTTCAATGCTATATTGTTCTCACACCTGGTCTGATGAAATATCCGATAGCGATGGTGAAATATCGAATCTAAAAATAGATTGGGACATGCGCATCGGTCATTTGAGATCTGGACGTTCTAGAGGTAAGACGTTAAATTTATTGCTTTACCATATATGTTTGACTGCGTGCTTCGACTCGACTATATGACATACAAAAGGGATATATCGTGTTTAGCAGTTCAAAAGGTCTTTGTCCGTACTTCCTTCACCAAATGAACATAATCTGATGACTCTGATAATGGGTCAATGCTAACACACCTGAGAGCAATACGATGAGGGTTATGAGTTCGAAACTCTGTCAATATTCAGGTTTTGCCAACAGCTATCAATATATGAGTGACTTCTATACGTTACGATATATCTAAAAAACTTAAAAATAAAATAAACTGAGATAACTAGAGAATGAATAGTCCTAGGACCATCATTTTTTTCAGATTTGAAAAGAGCGCGACGACATCTTTTGAATGATATATTTTTATTTTGTTTGTTTAAATTTTGTTCGAAAACGGCTGAAATTTTTATCAATATTCAGTTTTTGAAAATGACAACAGCTATCAATATATAAGTGCAGGCTACACGTTACGAATTCCTAAAAAAAAAAAAAAAAAAAAAAAAAGAATAATCAAATTAATTTTTTTTCAGATTTGAAAAGAGCGCGACGACATCTTTTGAATGATATATTTTTATTTTGTTTGTTTAAATTTTGTTCGAAAACGGCTGAAATTTTTATCAATATTCAGTTTTTGAAAATGACAACAGCTATCAATATATAAGTGCAGGCTACACGTTACGAATTCCTAAAAAAAAAAAAAAAAAAAAAAAAAGAATAATCAAATTAATTAATATTGAAAATATGATCATTTTAAGAAATAATTACGTCACTTCCGGTTAGATCATCTCAATCGATAGAAAATCCGAAATCCTTTTCAATGGGTCCAAACACGACTACATTCGGACAAGAAATAAAGGAGCTATCGGCATTTACGCATTAAAAAGCCTTTTGACGCACTTTTAAGCAATAATTTAAAACGACGATAACTAGAGAACTAAAAGTCGTAGGATCATATTTTTTTCATATATGAAAAGGGCGCAACGAAATCTTTCCAACGGTATATCAAACTTTAAAGCATAAAGAGAAAAAGTTAAAGCGTAAATAGTGATACAAATTAACAAAAACCGATTTGACAACTTTAATTGGCTTCTTTTCTCAATATATTTGAAATATGATCAAATTGGTAAAGTCGTGTATAACTTCACTGACATTTTTCAAGTTCTTGTATAGGCATAATAATAACTTTCATCATATGGGGTAATCTTTTGAAACCGCACTGTAAAGTGTTATTCTCAGACAAGTGTTAACACGTTCGTTGCAGGTGTTCAGACGCAGACAGTATGGCGCCTTTAAATGAGATTAACTTTGTCATTTCAATACTCTATTGTTGGTACACCTGGTCTGATGAAATATTCGATAGTGGTTGTGAAATATCGAAACTAAAAATAGATCGGGACCTCTGTCATTTGAACTCTGGACGCTCTAGAGGTAAGACGTTACATTTATTGCCATACATGTTTGACTATGTGCCGACTATACTAAAGGGATATATCGTGTCGTATGGATTCCTACAAAACAATGTAGCAAAGGGTAGGTCGAATTTCTCCGCCAGCTCCAACACTTTCTAAATATAGACCCATGATGTCATTCTAAATATAGAACTATTAGAAATATCTATTTATAGTAAATGACATATAATCTATTTATAGAACATGACACATAATCTATTTATAAAAATATGGTGAAATACCGAGTCTAAAAATAGATCGGGATCTCTGTCATTTGAACTCTGGACGTTCTCGAAGTAAGACGTTACATTTATTGCTTTACCATACATGTTTGACTGCGTGCTTCGGCTCGACTATACGACATATTAAAGGGATATATCGTGTCGTATGGATGTCTCGTGTCAGGTTTCCCGAAACAATGTAGCAAAGGTTAGGTCGAATTTCCCCGCCATTATTTTCGAGGGTTCCAACAACATACCCGCTAGAATCTATTGGTAGAAGGCTAGAGACAAATCGTTGGTGGTCTCGCCCGAAGGGTGCTACTGAAACACTTGCTCCATTGTTAAAGCTTTCTAAATATAGATCCATGATGTCATTCTAAATATAGAACTAAAATGGACATGCGCAGTCATTGTATAACTACAAAATGGCGTCCTCACTCGTGTCCATCCTTATATGCAAATGAGATACTATAAATAGTAACTAGGTCAACACAATGGCCGCCGATTACGTCATCTTTGTTTGGGGCCCAAGAGACCCCTATACTACTTCCGTCGAATGTAGTATCGATCTACATTGTTCGCTAACACATCTGTCGAATGGAGTATTAATCTGCATTGTTCGCTAACACATCCTTCTAATGTAGTATAGATCTGCATTTTTCGCTAACACATCCGTCCAATGCAGTATTGATTTACATTGTTCGCTATCACATCCGTCCAGCGTAGTATTGATTTGCATTGTTCGCTAACACATCCATCCAATGTAGTATTAATCTGTATTGTTCGCTTACACATCCGTCCAATGTAGTATTGATCTGCATTGTTCGCTAACACATCCGTCCAGCGTAGTATTGATCTACATTGTTCGCTAACAGATCCGTCCAATGTAGTATTAATCTGCACTGTTCGCTAACAGATCCGTCAAATGTAGTATTGATCTGCAGTGTTTGCTAACACATCCGTCCAATGTAGTATTGCTCCGCATTCTTCGGTAATACATCCGTCCAATGTAGTAATGATCTGCATTGTTCGCTAACACATCCGTACAATGTATAATTTATCTGCATTGTTCGCTTACACATCCGTCCAATGTAGTATTGATCTGCATTGTTCGCTAAAACATACGTCCAATGTAGTATTGATCTGCATTGTTCGCTAACAAATCTGTCCAATGTAGTATTGATCTGCATTGTTCGGTAACATATTCGTCCAATGTAGTATTGATAAGCAATGTTCGCTAACACATCCGTCCAATGTAGTATTGATATGCATTGTTCGCTAACACCTCCGTACAATGTAGTATTGATCTACATTCTTCGCTAACACATCCGTCCAGCGTAGTATTGATCTACATTTTTCGCTAACACATCCGTCCAATGTAGTATTGATCTGCATTGTTCGCTAACACATCCGTCCAGCGTAGTATTGATCTACATTGTTCGCTAACAAATCCGTCCAATGTAGTATTAATCTGCATTGTTCGCTAACACATCCGTCAAATGTAGTATAAATCTGCATTGTTCGCTATCAAATCCGTCCAATGTAGTATTGGTATGCATTGTTCGCTAACACATCCGTCCAATGTAGAATTGGTATGCATTGTTCGCTAACACATCCGTTTAATGTAGTATTGGTTTGCATTGTTCGCTAACACATCCGTCCAATGTAGTATTGGTATGCATTGTTCGATAACACATCCGTCCAATGTAGTATTAATCTGCATTGTTAGGAAACACATCCATCCAATTTAGTATTGATCTGCAGTGTTCGCTAACAGATCCGTCCAATGTAGTATTGATCTGCATTGTTCGCTAACACATCCGTCCAATGTAGTATTGATCTGCATTGTTCGCTAACACATCCGTCAAATGTAGTATAAATCTGCATTGTTCGCTATCAAATCTGTCCAATGTAGCATTGGTATGCATTGTTCGCTAACACATCCGTCCAATGTAGTATTGGTATGCATTGTTCGCTAACACATCCGTTTAATGTAGTATTGGTTTGCATTGTTCGCTAACACATCCGTCCAATGTAGTATTGGTATGCATTGTTCGATAACACATCCGTCCAATGTAGTATTAATCTGCATTGTTCGGAAACACATCCATCCAATGTAGTATTGATCTGCAGTGTTCGCTAACACATCCGTCCAATGTAGTATTGATCTGCATTGTTCGCTAACACATCCGTCCAATGTAGTATTGATCTGCAGTGTTCGCTAACACATCCGTCCAATGTAGTATTGGTATGCATTGTTCGCTAACACATCCGTTCAATGTAATATTGATCTGCATTGTTCGCTAACACATCCATCCAATGTAGTATTGATCTGCAGTGTTCGCTAACACATCCGTCCATTGTAGTATTGATCTGCAGTGTTCGCTAACACATCCGTCCATTGTAGTATTGATCTGCAGTGTTCGCTAACACATTCGGCAGGTTTTACATCGACTATAAATAACTTTCGAATATAAAAGAGTTCATTATTAATTACAATAAAAATGCGTGCTTGTACGGTCAGGCTAATGGGATGCATTTAGAGCTAGGTGACGAACAGGGAAGCTGGGGAGAAGGTTTGTCAGATTATCTGCTGCTTCCGTGTTATGAGACCAATCTACGATTTGAACGGTCCTCGGTGTTTGACTCGGTCGAGTCTATGCTTTTACACAGTTTCACCAGAGTCTTTACCGTCCACATTTATGTTATTTTTTTTATATCAAATGTTCCTTCCGTGACAAAACTTGAAGTACAGCCCTATTATTTTGTATGCCAATATGTCTAATTTATGTTAAAGCGGAGTGTCATTTAAACCCAAAATTAACACGTCATATCAATACTATGGTTTTACTCGAAACAATAAACGTCATAATATTGCATTTTGCATTTATACATTTTAGTCCTTTCCTTTTCAGTCGAAGAACAAAATGAAGAAGAAAAAGATGAAGCAGGAAAAAGAAGTAAGTGCTGTAAATAATATATGCTGCAGTGTCGAGTGGGGGAGTGTGCTTTCAAGAAATGTAACATACCTGGGGATTGGACTGAAAGTCGGGAAGATAACGTGACGATAAAAATATAACTTTGCAGGGGCAATATATCTATAACTTAAATAGTAGGGGAGGGGTCAATAAAGCATCTATTCTACGTTTGACTTTTATTCATAGAAATTAATCTGACATTGACCATGATTGACTATTTTACCATATAAATTGATGAAGTATATAGTTTGCATTTGTAAATATCTGTGTTTTGATCATCCGCGTATATGTATGTGTTAAATCGAAGTAATGCTTTTTATCTCATTACTGAATTTTTTAAAATATGTATATACTCGTTTTGTATGTAACTAAAAAATGTGTAAAGTTTACGTTACAAAAAGAAGACAAATATCTATCTATCTATGTTCCTGAGACAACGATTTATAATGCATGTATTTCTATCTTTGTCTATAATTTATAATCTTTGTATTTCTATCTGTGTCTACGATTTATAATCCATGTATTTCTAATTGTGTATACGATTTATAATCCTTGTATTTCTAATTGTGTATACGATTTATAATCCTTGTATTTTTATCTGTGTCCACGATTTATAATCCATGTATTTCTATCTGAATCTACGATTTATAATCAATATATTTCTATCTGTTTCCACAAATTATAATTATTGTATTTCTATCTGTGTCCACGATTTATAATCCTTGTATTTATATCTGTTTCTGCAATGCTTAATCCTTTTTCTTCTATCTGTATTTACGATTTATTATCAATGTATTTCTATCTGTGTCTACGACTTATAATCCATGTATTTCTATCTGTGTTTACAATTTATAATTCATGTATTTCTTTCCAAGTGTACGATTTATGATTCATGTATTTCTATCTGAGAAGTATGCATTGTTCGCTAACACATCCGTCAAATGTAGTATTGATCTACATTGTTCGCTAACACATCCGTCAAATGTAGTATAAATCTGCATTGTTCGCTAACAAATCCGTCCAATTTAGTATTTAGTATTGGTATGCATTGTTCGCAAACACATCCGTCCAATGTAGTATTGGTATGCATTGTTCGCTAACACATTCGTTTAATGTAGTATTGGTATGCATTGTTCGCTAACACATCCGTCCAATGTAGTATTAATCTGCAGTGTTCGCTAACACATCCGTCCAATGTAGTATTGATCTGCATTGTTCGCTAACACATCCGTCCTTTACTGACTTTTTTAAAATATGTATATACTTGTTTTGTATGTAACTAAAAAATCTGTAAAGTTTACGTTACAAAAAGAAAAAAAATATCTATCTATCTATGTTCCTGAGACAACGATTTATAACCCATGTATTTCTATTTGTGTCTATAATTTATTATCAATGTATTTCTATCTGTGTCTACGATTTATAATCCTTGTATTTTTATCTGTGTCCACGATTTATAATCCATGTATTTTCATCCGTGTCCACGATTTATAATCCATGTATTTCTATCTGAATCTACGATTTATAATCCATGTATTTCTATCTGAATCTACGATTTATAATCCATGTATTTCTATCTGTTTCCCCAAATTATGATTCTTGTATTTCTATCTGTGTCCACGATTTATAATCCTTGTATTTATATCTGTTTCTGCAATGCTTATTTTTTTTTCTATATGTATCTACGATTTATTATCAATGTAGTTCTATCTGTGTCTACAACTTATAATCCATGTATTTCTATCTGTGTTTACAATTTATAATTCATGTATTTCTTTCCGAGTGTACGATTTATGATTCATGTATTTCTATCTGAGACTACGATTTATAATTCATGTATTTCTATCTGTTTCTACGATTCTTAATCTATGTATTTCTATCTGAGTCTATGATTTATAATCCATGTATTTCTGTCTGTTTCTACAATTTATAATCCTTGTTTTTCTTGTATTTCTATCTGTGTCGACGATTTATAATCCATGTTTTATGTCGCAAAGATATGTGAGTGATTGTGCAACACAAAAAGAAAGCTTTAACAAATTTATTTACCCACCACAGTTGTCCTATTTTACAAATATTGGATCTGCAATAGTAAAGTTAACATTTGTTAGACAAACATTAAAAAGTCACTTTGACATTAAAGTCCGATGACATGTTTTATTCCTTAAGGTGATAATTGGCATTGATTGTAAAATAAAACATAGATAATTGACCATTTCCTGAGATGCAAACTGATATATTAAGAAAGATTTATTAGGAACAATAAGAAATATTAATCAGAAAAATATCTGAAAGGAATTTGACATACAATTCGGAAAAAGGAAGTAGTTATGAAGAAATATTTAGGATTAAAAATTAACAACATTTTGAATCATAATAATCCTCCGAGCCTATTTGAAATTTACCCCCAAATTTGACATACTGTAAGGTGCCCAATGTTTTCAAAGTATTTCAATAATCATTGCTCAATATATTCTGAAATGTCACCTGGCACTTTACAGACTGCTGAGAAATGGTGCATTTTTTAGCATTTGCCACATTTGTTCCATTTTGCTATGCACTTCTTAACAGGGTGGTAATTACTACTTCTACACCTATTGCGCCCTTGGGCAAGGCACATTTTCTAGCCTAGTACTGATTTGTTTACCCAGGGATCATGAATAATTAAATTGCGCGCTAAATGACCTTAGCTGTCGATGCGCCATAAAACAATATACATTCATTCATTCATTCTACACCTATTGCACTGATGGAATGCAGGCTGTTTTTAATATTTTTCATTCAAGAACATTTCGTCGATAAGTACTAAGAAGTCTGTATTCACTTCAATCATCCTCATATGATTCTTACTACAAACATATGTAATGATGGATTTATCTTGTTCCAGCTCATATTCACCGTCATTTAAACGCTGCAGATCAATTTCTAAATAATTAACTCTGTCATCTAAATCATTGGTTTCCTTTTCTAAATAATTATGTCATTGTCGTGTTCTTCAATGATCTTGGCTTGTAATTTTAATGTTTCCTTGTATTTTTAATTTACACTATCAATACCCTTTTGTAGATCTGTAGATTTTTGCTGTGGTACTTTACATGTGTTTTTAAATCTGCATGTTCTAACTTTAACCCTTTACCACATACAACATATATGCAGCACACGACTTTGAAAACATGTAGGCAAAACTATAGTAAATCTCTATAATTGAAAGTTTAATTATTTAAAGGAATTGAAAGCATGGTGGCAAAAAGGGAAATTGCTCGTTTTGAGCGATTTCTCCTTTTGGCACAATGTTTTAAAAGTTGTCTGCTAAAGAGGTGTCAGAAAGCGTCTATATCAGGGAAAGGTTTAGTAGGAAATGCAAACACTTTGTGATTAGATATTAGTTTCAAGTGAATAAATTAATTTCTTGCATTTCCTTGTACACTTCGATTTGATCCTTAGAAGTGAATTAAACAACATAGTATGTAGATCTTGGTTGTTTAAGTTGTAAAAGGGTAGGCTCCCCGCATCCTTCTTGTTCATGAAGGCAGCCATCCTTTGGAAGTCCCGTTGCTTCTTCTAAACCAGTTGTAATGCGGTTGGTTTTCTATTTGGAACTTTTGGTGATACAACCTTTACAAATTGAGGATTTAAGCTCCAGGCTAAATGTCCACAGCTATGAAACCTTAGATGGCAACCACAACAGTACATTATTTTCATTTTAAGGTATTATCACTCGAATGGCAATTTAAAGTCCACACAATGAGGCACCGAGAAAGTTATAACAGCTACATAGTGTTATACCCGGATTCTCAACTAAATTTTATGTCGCAAAGATATGTGAGGAAGTGAGTGATTGCGCAACACAAAAAGAAAGCTTTACAAATTTATTTCTCCACCAGAGTTGTCCTATTTTATAAATATTGGATCTGCGATAGTGGAGTTAACATGTGTTACACATTTTGAATCATAATACATGTATCTATGTTATTCTACGATTTATAATTTGTATATTTCTATTGCTTTTACGATCTATAATACTTTTTTGTTCTAATGTTTTTAGTTTTTTACTATTATTATTTGTGAATTTCAATTTTTTTACGATTTAAAATCGGTGTACTTCTTTTGTTTCACAGTATACACAAATGATTGTGGAACAGTTTCAGTGGCAGATCCTGCCATTGACGGGAAACGGGTGTTATTTACGTTCATTCCTAAGGACCAGACTGACGTTAATGAAGGAGGTGTTAAGTGGAAATACCTTTATGACAAACGCGAATATAAAGCCACCAATTCTACACGTTACAATATGATGGCTTTCAATTCCTCGTTTACGTTGGATCTCGGGTGTTTCAAAGATCAAGATGGACGAAGGGAATATTCAGCGATATACTCCACTTCTACTGGAGTGTGTCGGAGTTCGTGGTTTAAACTAGCGATACATGATGGTATGTGTTGTGCCAACCAGAGACATATAAATGTATAGGTATTTAAATGTCTCTGTGCCAACGGTGCCAGATTCGCTGTCGAGGCCCGTATTCACCAACCATTTTAAATTAATTTTAACTCTGCAGAACGTTCTTAATGTCAAGAAGGAAAACATCATACCGTTTCAGGCAATCCGAAAATGTGTTACTATGTGGAGTTAGACCACGACTTAGAACGGTATTTACCTTGATTGGTGAATACGAGGTCTTTTCATGGGAAATATGCAAGTGAATCAACATAACAAAAATATAAAAATATTTAACTATTAGAAAAGAATTCTTAAATATACTTAATATATTCATATTTGTGTACATACAGATGAAAATATTTAGTATTTTTGAAGAAAAAAAAACCACTGGCATTTGAAATGATGCAGATGTTTTGGTCACATAATTCGATATTTAGACAATTGACAATCTGACAGACACATGTTTGAACACCACTATAGGGGTTCTGTGTTGTATCAGCAATCAGTTTGACATTGCACGTAGGCCTATATGCAGGTCCTTTTATTTTTCACAACTTACATATTGTACGAAGGTCTATACAAAGGTCCTTCTATTTGTTACAACTTACATATTGCACGTAGGTCTATACGCAGGTCCAATTTTTTGTCACAACTTACATATTGTACGAAGGTCTATATGAAGGTCCTTTTTATTTGTTACAACTTATATAATGCACGTAGGTCTATACGCAGGTCCTATTATTTGTCACAACTTACATATTGTACGAAGGTCTATACGAGTGTCCTTTTATTTGTTACAACTGACATATTGTACGTAGGTCTATACGCAGGTCCTTTTATTTATCACAAATTGCATATTGTACGAAGGTCCTTTAATTTGTCACAACTTGCATACTGCACGTATGTCTATTCGCAGGTCCTATTATTTGTCACAACTTGCATATTGTACGAAGGTCTATACGAAGGTCCTTTTATTTGTTACAACTTACATGTTGCACGTAGGCCTATACGCAGGTCCTTTTATTTGTCACAAATTACATATTGTACGAAGGTCCTTTCATTTATCACAACTTGCATACTGCACGAAGGTCTATTCGCAGGTCTTATTTTTTTTCACAACTTGCATATTGTACGAAGGTCTATACGAAGGTCCTTATATTTGTTACAACTTACATGTTGCTCGTAGGTCTATACGCAGGTCCTTTTATTTGTCATAAATTACATATTGTACGAAGGTCTATACGAAGGTCCTTATATTTGTTACAACTTACATGTTGTAGGTAAGCCTATACGCATGTCCTTTTGTTTGTTACAACTTACATTTTAGCCAGCATGTAGTTGGTAAAGACAAAGACAAACAGAGCAATTAATAATTTCATACCAGCTACGTCACGCGAACACCGACCTCATATACGGTCAAATACATACTGGCATAGTTAGATTTTGGTCAAATTTGGGGGCTTGTTAGATGCTATATGGACTAAATTAAGAAAAGGGAAGATCTTGTTCGATTTGCGCACACTGATCTGATCTTTCCTGATCACACAAAAAGACCCATATACAAGATATCAAAAACCAATTTTTAATTTTTCCTGATGTGTATGCCTCTAGTCTTATTATATTGATTTAGATTTTATTGATTAATTTGTGGTTTAACACCATTTTCAACAATTTTCCAGTCATATCACATAGGCAGGTTCACCAACCCACGTGTTTCCTGACTTTCTCACAATAGCTCTCAACACACCAATCTTTCCAAGTCGTTGATCGCTTGTTCTACATAGACTATGAGCCACGTGATTGAAGACGAAAGACGCTTGTCGCATTTACTCTTGTCAAACGTCGGAAAAGAAAGTTGACCGAACAGGGGTTCAAACTCACAAACCCTAGATTGACAGCCTGAGTTGCTACCGACTGAACTACCGCGAAGGGAGGTTGAAACCTATATTCACCCCGCCCCCTCTCCCGAAGAAAAAAAACCACGATCCGTTTCAATCTCATCCCAGACGTGTCAATACATATGACAATACAGTAATCATACATTTAATTCTTTAGCTCCTACCAACTGTGGAATTCTATACAGACAACCCAAGAAGATTCAAAACGCTGACGAAGTTATTATGAAGTACTACGCTCCCGACAGTGTCTTAAAGCATGACCAGTACGTCAGGCTTTTAAGGTAAACCGAATCAATAGTCATACGTTGATTGGTTGGTGCTTTACACCGCTTTCAACAATTTTAAGTTATATCACGGCGTTTCTTGTTTAAGTTACTAGTACTACTGTTCCATTTATCCTGACACCAGCCAGTCAGTCGTTACGCTAACCCTGCAACCCTGAGCGCCAAGGAGGGCAGCCATTACTGCCATTTTTAAAATCTTTGGTATGACCCGGCCGGGGATCGAACCCGCGACCCCCGCACACGAGGTAGACGCTCTACCAATACCATCGTGGTGGTTTAGTATACGTATAGTCATACATAGCTACATGGGTATGCGTGTGCAGATACGGCGAGATTGTGTGCATTGGCTAATTATTATTTATTTATTTGATATTTTGTGTAAATGTTCAATTTTCGGCGATGAAAGTATATATATACAAGTTTACATGTTTATTGAGAAATACAGTTTTTAACAATGTACATATTAACATAGGTAATTCAATTATTACATATATATATATATATGCTTCTAAATATTATAGCCAGCGTGTGAACTTACTATAATTTACACAAAACATATATTAGCCAAAATGAAAATATAAGTATTATACAAATCACAGTACAAACATTGGATACATATACAATTTGTATTGTCAAAGCGTGATATATGTTACATACTCGAAATGGTTCATACTAACTTGGTTCAACTGTCATATTTTATTCAGTTATATTCTATTTAGGCGGAAGTATTCAAAGGACTGTGATGACTCACTCGGGTGCGCCGTTGACGTAACATGGTTTAAGGAGGAGTACAGTGATTATAACACTGTATATATGTACCGGATACGCAACTTTACCGTTGAGATGAACGGGAACTACACACTTCAGTGTACAAACAGGACAAACGATGAGAATATCACAAATTATGTTAGACTTGTCATACCGGGTAAGATTTATATGAGCGAGGCTTCAGTAAAACCTACCATAACGTAATTATTACCCCCGTGGAAAAAGATCTGCGTGCGATTACAAAAGTTTTTTAGAAGCCTTCTTTGACTAGTTGGTAAACAAAGCACCGAGCCAGACCAGATCGCGCGGATCTGCCTTACGGTTGGTTCTCGCACAGCGCCCCTCATATTTATATACATGTATTACTTGACAACATTAACCTGATGTGATCTTTTTGCATTTAACATCTTTGTCGTCCATTCGGGTTTTAACTAAACAAATTTGTTTCTATGAAGTTTTACGCTGCATTCAACAGTTTTTCAGTCAAATTACGGCGTTTGCTTTGTCAGAAACTGGAACTGCTGTCAAGCATATCCTGATACCAACGTATCAGTCGCAATCATATCCCAGTAACCCCGGGCGGCACGGAGGGAAGGCAATTTCAACCATTTTTAAAGTCTTTGGTATGACCGTATCGGTGATCGAACCATAGTTTCCCGCTCTCCTGCAGGATGCTTTAACCAATTTACCACCTAGTGGTCATCATAGAACATCGAATGGCAGTACCTACTTATTTAGATACGGTTTTGCCGTGTGCTCGTTTTCAAATGGCTTTCGGGATGCTAAAAAGTGCTGAACTCCAGATGGAGATCAAAATGTTGAAATGTTGAAACTTCTGCACATATTGCTAATAGTTACAACAAAGTAAGAAATGAATAGTTCAAAACTTAATTAGTCGCCGGACAGAAGCCCGCGACCTCTATTTTGAATATGTTTTCGGAAATGACATGGGAGGGGGGATTATTATTAGAAAGAAACACATTTAGATGTCTTGAACATATTACAATTGTGTTTGTTTAAAAACACTAAGTAATGACACATCTAAAATAAAATAAATATTCCGATGTTTTAGGTATTTTCAGTTTCTTTATTTTGACTCGCATTTATGTTTTTTGGTTTTATTTACGAAGACAAAACAGTCCCTATTAGCTAGACTGGTGTACTTTATTTTACACTATATACTACATGTTATCAAAAGGCGATAACTACAAACCTTTACGTCGCACAGTCTAATTTATTTGTTTACATACTCGCGAATACCAACTGCGTAGATCAATCTCCTTTGCAGAGAGCCGCTCTTTACACTCACTTACAAATAGTAAATCATAGGTGATTTAAAATGTTTATTTGGTTCGAAACAAATGAAGAAAAGAACAAACCGAGATAAAACTGGTTGTAATAGAAAAAATACTTTGAACGAACACTCTCTGCCTATAAAGAGAGTTTCAAGAACGACACCTCTGCGAATAAGAAAGAATCGGGTCTTTCGTACAAAATTACTTCGTCCTTGACAATTTTAAATGTGTCATTTAAACGCATATTGCTTCCGATCTGCATATTGTTATTCATCATTGACACAAGGGCGCTCATCATAATATAATTTTAAAACATGAGTAGTTTGTTATTTTCATTATAAAAAAGGAAGGAAAGAATTAAAATAAATTAACATGTTGTAGGGCTCAGTTTATATTCGAAATTAAGTTTAAATTATACAACAATTTCAATGAGATTTAACTGTTTAGTTGATATTATATTTCGAAGGTGGTCTAATTTATAAATATTGGACTACCTTTCAACATTTGTTTAAGTACATGTATGATATAATTAAGATGCCAAGCTAATATCATTTTGAGAAAAAGAGAAACTCATGTCTTCAGCGATTTAACCCTTATCTCATTGTTTTAAAAGTAGATTGCTGCAAAGGTGTCCAATGTTGACTTTAATAGAGGAAAGGTAAAATGACGTGCTATTGCATGCAAATCCTAAATTGTCTGTTTTGTGGTTTTATTGAAAAATAATAAAATTCAAATATTCTGACAAACATCTTGAAAATTGTATGTGGAATTCATAAATCTTATAATTATTCCTTAATGAAAGCACTGTATACATACTAAGACTAATGATTGGCAAGATTACTCATTTCCATTACTGTTTATGATCAATAATTAGTTGGTTGTGTGTATTGTCAACCTACTTTGGAATGGAGATTGATCATAAACAATGAAAGGCTTCAATTATCATTCACTTCGTTGATAAAACAATGCAAGTTATGATACATTTTCACTTGATTCCACCCCTGATGTTCCAAAATGCCCCTCAGTTGATAACTGTTTATTCAACTACTATAATGTTAGTGTTATGCATAACTGCACTATGGATATCCTTTCTCTTGTTTTGGCAATAATATCGAAAAACAGTCAATTGAAAGTATGAAAATGTCATACACCATCAATATTTAGATGTTTAATGTACTGGAAAGTGAAATAATTACTCTAATTTTATCCAAGAATTATGATTCTAATATTTCAAGACAAATTTAAAACTCTTTTAAAACTTTGACTAAACTATCTATAATCTGGAATTCAGCACCTTTAGAGGCTTGACGACGCACAGAGAAGATCCTTATCAGACTGTTCTTATGCGCAAGGTTGTCAGATTCTTCTTCGCTTGTCGCAAAACACTGCAGGTCGGTTTTCGTTTGTCCAAGCTCAATTATTGAAATATTCTGATCTTCTTTAAAGACATACAAGAATCATGACGTAAAAGGCATACATAACAGAATAGAATAGAAATTTTATTTTCAACTTCAGCATAAACAGCCCATGGTTGTTAAACAAACATATACATACAGAAATGGTTAAGACAACTAAAAAAAAGGAAGAGTAGTAATATAGTGACCAGATTTCACTTATTATCAATACTTTCCGGCTTCATAGCTTTACGCTCTGTCCTACGTTCAGTAGACACTGGGAAAAAACCGAGTTGAGCGAAATTCCAGTTATGTTGAATTCATTTTCCGTGAAAATCGACTACGTTTAGCGCGTTTTAGTTAACTGTACTTTTAAGTGTCTATCGACCACGCAGTACGGCTGGTTAATACTTTATTCATTCGGGCCTCGAATGCCTTTATAGAAAAAAAATGAAAAAAACAAAAAAAACATCTGAAATAATAAACGCCCATTTAAGAGACGTAACACAAAAAACAATGGTCGTATTTCAGTTCGAGTCTACTCAAAATCAAAATAGTTCTGGTTGTTTCGGGTATTAATCTGTTAAACCCTTTCCCACATGCAAACGCATTTGATGCATCTGTAACCAACGACTTTTGAAATCATCGTGGTAAACTGAAAACCTGCTCATCATGAGCATTTTCTCCTTTTTCTTCAATGATTTCAACTCTTTTCAGTAATTGTTCTTTCGTTTATAGAGGTGGTTGTATTCTTATATGCTTGCGTTTTCTAAATCGCTAGCTGCAGAATTGTCGTATTTTGAAAATGATTACATTTAATCGCATCAGACAGTTCACGAGTTTAAGAGCGAAGCCTAATATTTGCGATTTTGTTTAATGATTTATTGGTTGATTGGAGTAAAAAGGCAAACAAACAAAAAGAAGACATTTCAAGTATTTCAAGACAGTTTGTTCACCTTACAACGTTTTCTTGCACTCCCACCAGTACTCTTTACGATGACCGAAAGGCTTTTAAATTATAACCCTTTTCTGATATTTAAGTTTTCATTACACAGTTGCTCCCCAAAACCCCACTTTCCTCAACACTAAGAATATAGATGGCAATGAAAACTGCATAGCTGGGAAGGGAGACAGGCGAATTGTCTTAAAATGCCAAGTGAAAGATGGGACTTTTCCCATGTTTGTCAAACTGTCTTTCTCCAACGGTGACATCATAGGGGAATGTAGGCATACTCGTTATGACGAGCACGTCCATGTGTTGTGTGTATGGAGAATGCAACTATACAATCGTTTCCATTTGAGAGGAATCCGGTGTGAAGTATCAAATGAAGCTACTGTACTACCGATTGCTACAACAGCAAAGTTGTATATAATTCGTAAGTATCGACTGATATAAACTTTATAATAATAAAATATCGCTATTCATAATGCATGCTACGACCGCTTGCTACATTATTCCCTTTCTATTTTTAAAATCAGTGAGTATCGATTTATTTATATTCCTATTGATATTAGTTCATATAGTTCATATAGTAGTAGAGACCTGATGTTGTCTGTTGGGTGTTACCCTATTGAAAACATATGCTTAAGGCTTTTATAGGCTCATTAATATTATTTCAAAATATTGGAATGGTTCACATCAATTCCTTTTGGTATGTGAACAATTATATTTGGATCATGTTCCAGTGTGAAGGGAAGTACATGTACTATTGTGGGATTCACTGCCAATCGGTGGTGTAGTAGCACGTTCTGTGGTTCACTTTGTATGGCACTTCTTTTTTTCACAATAAATTGTTCAATTGTAGATTTCACTGCACTAATGCACTCTCTTGTATAAATGGTAGGAAATACACTATTCACACAAGTTTACTACTCAATGCCAATTAAGTTTTTGCATGCTACGACCGCTTGCTATAGCATCAATGTCTAATGTATTTAGTAGGTATATATTGATATTAAATCTATAATATAATATAATACATTTTTAATACTTCATGCTACGACCGGTTGCGACGGCAGCAACTTTTTGAGAATGTATCGATTGATATATACTTGGTTATATTATGTGGTTCTTTATATTCCATGCTACATTGTACGACCACTTGCGACAGGAGCACACTTTTATTTGTTAGTAAGAATCGGTTGATATTCTCTTTATTATACTTTTTATTGATACTAACATAAAAGTATTAATAATGCATAATATGAGTGCGTATTAACAGTTTATACTATAACATAGTTATTAATACTGCATGATGTATATTTTATAATAATACTGCATGCTACGACCACTTGCTAAAGCGACCGTTTTATGTAGTTTGTACAGCAACTCAGTTCTATGTAGTAAGAAGGTATCGACTGATATAACATTTATGGTAACATAGGGTTATTAACAAAACGAAACAAAGCATGTTATGACCGCAATGTTAAATTTAATTTAGTAAGTATCGAACAATAAAGCAGGGTTATTAATACTGCATTTGTCCGAGTGATATATAAATCTGCCATTCAATCACGACATTCCAATGCAACCTTTAAAAACGACATGCATGCAATAGTATTTGATGCCGTCGGTGTTAAAAGGTACTAGATGGCTTTTGTGAACAGTGTATATCCAGATAAGCATGTGCATCCACGCAGTCTGATCAAGAGATACTTTGTTCATTGTTCACTTTAATAAGCTTGATAAAAGCTTCTGTTAACAGATGTCGATTCTGATAAGAAGAAGCAAACTACATTAAAACTCTGAAACTACATTGTTCAGTAATGCCCATGTGCACATATGGACTAGTTCATTTAACCATGACTTATAAACTTATCAAAATTGTTTAAAATGTGTTTTAAGGGTCTATACATGTTAGTTTTTAAATCGCGATCTCTTAGCACTTTACTATTAACAACACACATATATATAGCAGACACATTTAAAATTATCTAAGCAAAATTATGGAACATCTCTTTAAATCAACGTAACATCTTCTAATTAATTATATTTATAGTTGAAAACATTGTATCGTAAGAAGAAATTGCATACATGAGAATTTCTTCATTTGTCACAATATTTTCGAAAGTCGTCTGCTGCAGATGAGTCAAAAGGCATATGTGGGAAAGGATTAATTAGTAACAAATTAAAATACTTTGCGTAAGTCATCCAAATCTAAGACTTCGTCTGATTGATTATATAAGTTAGTTTAATACTTGTTTTCGCTGAATACATCTTTTGCAAATATTGTGAGGAAAGTAGAAATTGCTTTGCTCGACATAGCTACGATCCTCATAATTGTATCTAGAATTCTATTCAGCTACAAAGGCGTTAACCACCAGCAGTCACAAGCTCTATTGCGTAACCCTTGTAACTCTGAATTTCAGTTCAACCAAACGGTCCATATTTCAATAATACGCCACAAACACAAACGGAAGGCAACGACATAGATATAGAGTGTGAAAGTCGGGACGGCCAACCAACCCCAGAACTCAGCATGCTTGTGAACGACAAAGAAATAAATTCCAGTGTCGTACCTGTAAGAAGATCATACCGGCGTATCAAACTAAATTATTTAGAACGAAACTGGAATGGGGCCTCTTTGAAATGCTGTATGCAACATATATACTATGATAAACCAAACTGTACTTCCAGTAGAAAGGTGAACTATCAGTGGAAGTACTGGTTATGAGAGGCGCTCTCTGCGTAAACCAACCTTTAAGCATTTGCGACCGGCGTAGATTAAGATCTGCCAGCGCATCAACACAATCTGATATCTAATATCCCTGTACTGGATATTTCAAGAAACCTTCGTTTATAAATCCGTATTCATTTGGATCTTTAGGATGATGCGCAGACAAGTATTTTTCTTCAAATGCAAACATTACGGTAAGGTTGGGCTTCGCAGAGCGCCACTGGTATTTTTTTTTTTTTACTATTATTTATTCAAGTATTAATTATGTGTTTTGTTTGTTTTGTTGGGGATTTACGCCGTTTTCAACATTATTTCAGTTATATCACAGCGACAGTTCACTTATTCATGATCCCTGGGTAAACCAAAAAAGGACAAGGCTAGGAAATGTGCCTTGCCAAAGAGCACACCACCATGACCACAGCGCATCGACTGGGGATCGAACCCGCGATTAAATATTAATTATCATACGGATAAATGGTCTTTAGGTTAGCATATGCAAATTGATACAACCATATGGGTTTTAATAAAAAAGAAATGCAACTTTAATGAAAATAAATGAATTTCGTAATCAAATATTATCGCACAGCGTTCAGAATAAGTTCAATATGGTCTGGTTAAAAACCATAATGTGAGCCGTCCTGCGAGAAAACCAACATTGTGAACTCTGCGTAAAGTATGGAACTGGATCAGCTTTAGCATGCCGTGCAGGCTTACCCGGATATACGCTTTTCGTCTCCTGTGGATTTTCTGTTCCAGGATTCATTACTCTATACCTCTATCCCACTGAGACGGAATGTGTCGACCGGATCAGTCTGCGCGGACTGTGTATGCTGATCTGGGTCGATACATTACGCAAAGGTCATAATGTTGGTTTTCTCGCGGAACGAGACAATTATTATTTTTCAATTCCTGACAGATGAGAACTTTGTCATATTAGGTTAATACACTATACAAAACTGGAATAGCTGTTTATAACTATTTGTTTGCAGTTTCACCTGAATCAACCCAAATCCACCTTCTTACAACAGCAAGAATTGATAGAAGGACTTTCACCCAGACTTTACAGTGTGCGGTTATAAACGCTAATCCAGCGTGCAATGTAAGCTGGATCTATCCGAATGCCCTTCAAGTTGTAATTGGTGCAAGAAACGAGACCAAACCGGCAGGACATGGCGGCTTTACCACTACCTCTACATTACAGTTTAATGGCACAAACAGTATAAACAATCAGGAGATGAATTGTCAAGCCGTTTGTGGTCTCTTTAGTATGAGCTCAATGGCAAAGTATAATATTCCGTGTAAGTATTACTCAACATTATTGACCTGATCCTGACCTTTGTATAAAGGTAGATTTAAGCAGTATTTAAACGTACATTTATCATCATCCAAACTAGAATGTTTGTCATGAATTGCAAGAGGTGTATTTTCATCAAATAAACAAAGAATATCTTTAAAACACACTGTTGTATTAATAATATACATTTTTTGCCTCAATGTTAAAATCGGGTCAAGTAATTGTTTTTATCATCTACACAAACATTTTTTAAATAGTCGCTCTGCGTCTTGGTGTTCTTGCAAATATTTGCTGGTTTTTTTAATAAAAAAATAAAAAGGATTTAATATACATATAGTGCAATAGACAAACTCATTAAAATCAGACCAAATACTTCACTACATTCGTGTTCTTGATATGACGACACCGCATAATAGGTCGTCTCGAAATTTTCATGAGCAGGTTTTCCATTTTCTATTCAATGAAAACGCTCAATTCAACCAACGTTCGTTCAACTATCGAGTTGGCTACCAAGTTATCGAAACACTTGACCATCAACGCTTCTCTATCGAGTTTATTAGTATGGGGCATCTCCCCTGTTGGATTTAATGAGATTGTAAAATTGATTTCTTCAAATTCGACCGAATAAGGACCCCGATTCATCAACAAAGAGAATAATAATATAAAATGTACTACAATTTAATTTTTTGATTGAGGAAAGATCTACAATTGTTCATTTTTCTGTTTCCTATTCTAAATGTCCGCAAGCCAAATTTCATTGTAGATTCCTGATCAGCCTCTGTGGAAACTAAGACTGATTTTGTTTTATACTGGTAGCAACGTTCCTAAGGTCAGTTTCATTGTGATATTGTGACATTACCTATACAATTAATAACATATGTACCAACTATTTCAATTCATTCATCTTAAGACATAACTTTGAATGTAGGAAACACTATTATTCATTACAGATGCGCCAATTATTTCAACGAATGCATCTGAAAACACAACTATGAATTGAGGAGACACTGTTGTGATAAAATGTAACAGGTACAGTTACCTTACAGCGAACCTATCTTGGTGTGAAACCGCCAACAATACAATGGAGGCCATTAAAATACTTTTATTTTTCATTACAGATGCGCCAATTATTACAACGAATGCATCTACAGACAAAATTTGGAATGTAGGAGACACTGTGATGATAAAATGTTACGCTGACAGTTTTCCTTTAGGGAACTTGTTCTGGTTTGACACCGACAACAACACAATGGCGACCTTAAACTGTGGATATAACGCTATATGTATGGAGATACAGAACGTACAGATGACGGATGCTGGTATTTATACGTGTATGGCCGAGACGGAATTATTCGATACAGTTATTCAAACGATTGAACTTGCTATTAACTCTACAAGAAGTAAGATACTTTAATCATCTAGTGTAGGTGTCACTACATTATGACTCAATACTTTACTTAAGTACATGCGACAAGATGTTTGCAATTTTTCATTTTCAGATTCGAAAACTTCGAAATCATTGAAAGCATCATAGTCTTAAGTTCAGTAATGTAAAGAAATGTCTAATGATTTATTTTCATGAAAGATGCAACCAAACAAGGACACGATGAAGGGAAGACAACTATATCATGGTTTATAGTTGGTATCGCTGCCACATTGCTAATGGTAGTACTAACAGTTATAATAACCGTTGTTATTGTTATTTTTCATTACAGATGCGCCAATTATTACAACGAATGCATCTAAAGACAACATTTGGAATGTAGGAGACACTGTCATGATAAAATGTTACGCTGACAGTTTTCCTTTGGCGAACCTATCCTGGTTTGACACCGACAACAACACAATGGCGACCTTAAACTGTGGATATAACGCTATATGTATGGAGATACAGAACGTACAGATGACGGATGCTGGTATTTATACGTGTATGGCCGAGACGGAATTGTTCGATACAGTTATTCAAACGATTGAACTTGCTATTAACTCTACAAGAAGTAAGATACTTTAATCATCTGGTTTAGGTGTCACTACATTATGACTCAAGAATTTACCTAAGTACATGCGACAAGATGTTTGCAATTTTTCATTTTCAGATGCGAAAACTTCGAAATCATTGAAAACATCATAGTCTTAAGTTCAGTAATGTAAAGAAATGTCTAATGATTTATTTTCATGAAAGATGCAACCAAACAAGGACACGATGAAGGGAAGACAACTATACCATGGTTTATAGTTGGTATTGCTACCACATTGCTAATGGTAGTACTCGCAGTTATAATAGCCGTTGTTATTGTTACAAAGCGAAGAAAAAAAAGGCAAATTAAGAAAGGTTCGTGATTGTTTGTTTCTAAAACTCTCCCTGACACACACGACATTCCGCACTTCTGAAGCGGAATACTGTATTTGTATACCCCGAATGTCAGAGGTGGCTGTGTAAAAACATTCGATGCATATACGAATTGACTAATCGAAAGTACAAGTTGAATGGGAAGTGCATTATTTTATTAAAAGTAATTTACATTCTAATTTATTCATGATAGCAAATACCTTTTCATTATATTCAAATCCACATTCGGGCGTCTTTTATCGTTTTTAAATGCTTTTTGTAGATTATTGAAAGATAACAGTACTTAAAAACTCCTTGTTTCAATTAGTGAATTTATCAGTTAATATTATTCTCCGTTATATTAATTCCTAACCCTACATGCATGTGTATGTAAACGCATGCAATCATTAACAACATAGTGTTTCTTTATGTAGCGAGATATATATTTCCGTTGGTTAACTCTAAAACGAGTTACTTTCTCTCGTGTAATATACACTAGTCAATTTAGGCAAATTGGGCTCAGTCATTGAAACTGTTCAAGTATAACGATATTAAAACAAAACCAACAATCTAGTATTCTCCAATAATTTTCTTTAGCTTCCCTAGCCGCCCTTTTCAATGATACATGAATATACGTTAGGAAGAAAAGAGTAGTGTCTCTTGCTTTTCCGCTGAATGACCATTGGTAACCACAGGTAACCTGCCGGCTAATTACTTTGAGCAATTTTCTGATTAGTTATTGGGACTCAACTCTGCTTTTGTTAAAATATTTGAAATATTCATATTTTATTGAAAACGAGGTTTTGGTTCTCATTACGAAAAGTGTATACATAGATTCGAGATTGTATTTTCAGCCGTGCCCATCGCAATGCATTACAGCCAAACTAACAACTAACTGTTTAAAACTACCCGGTTCTCATGTATCGCATGGCTTTTGTTTGTGATGCAGCAACAGCTTTCGGCAATCGAGTTTACCGAATATATCGATTTTTTGATTGGCTTAAATACTGCAAATAATTTGCATATTTTATCTATGAAATAGCATGTATATCTTTCATCAAAAATTGTGACATTAAAATCAAACATCTGTTTTAGCAACTGACAACGTGTCTATGAACGTCTTAAGTCAAAATAGCAAACAAGGCGATGAAAATATCGGGTAAGATTTTAAGTATTTTTAAATTTTCATGATTTTAGAATCTTTCGTGATGCTGAATTCGATATGTGTTAAATTAATTATTAGTTTTATTACTGCTCGATTCGTTAACTCAAGATCTACATTCTTCAAATACTACTCACATAAGCGTGTTAGAAGCTGTCAACTAGTTTTGCTTCTAATAAGACGTAGCAGATGTGCAATCTGGTCTGAGATATATATTTTTTTGTTTTCGCAAGGACTTGATCAAAAACATATGGGTAGTGAATTTGCTTCCTGGATTGGATGCAGTTACACATAGATCCTAAGTGCAAGTTGGACGAAATTCAACGATGATGGCCAGGAAATTAGCCATATAATTAGTTATAATACTTTTAATCCAAACATGGCATCTTAGAATATTTTGTAATTTGTTTGCACAGATAGCCAAACGTGACTCATACTAAAGATGCTTATATTTTCAGGTGAAATGTTAAAATACTTAGCATTTCAATTATGTGAATTTCAATTAGTGAATTTCAATAAGTGATTCAAAACACGAAAAGAAAACTTATGCGTTCAGTGAAGACTCAGGCAAGTATGTACACCTACACAATCTCACCAGAGTCTTCACTGTTTGCTAACTTCTTTCTTACAGGTCTGACAGCTATAACAGCTTACAAGGTGTGTACGTATATTTATCACATGGTTTTGAATTAAGCCCGGCGTTCCAGGTTCGATTCCCAATCGAACGGTTATTGTGGACTGCTCTTGGACAAGGCACATTTTCTAGCCTAGTATTGGTTTGCTTACCAGGGCTTCATGAATAAGTGAACTGTCGCTGTAATATAACAGAAATTAAGTTGAAAAAGGCGTAAGAATAATAAAACAAATAATTAAGTAGGTTATTGCATGGCTTTTGTTTGTGATGCAGAAACCCCTTTCGGCAATCGAGTGTACCGAACAGAATATATCAATGGCTAAAATACTGCAAATAATTTGAATAATTGATCTATGAAATAGCCTGTGTATCTTTCATCAAAGATTGTGACATTTAAATAAAGCATCTATTTTAGCACCTGAAAACGACGTGTCTATGGACATCTTAAGTCAAAATAGCAAACAAGGCGATGAGAATATCGGGTAAGATTTTAAGTATTTTTAAATTTTCATGAATTTTCGAAACTTTTGTGATGCTGAATTCCATATGTGTCAAATGAATTATTAGTTGTATTAATGCTCAATTCGTAACCTCAAGATCTACACTGTTCAAATACTATTCACATAAGCGTGTTAGAAGCTGTTACAGATGTTCAGTCTGGTCTGAGAACATATATACTATTCACACATATCATCGTGTACTTTTTTTTTCGCAAGGACATGCTCAAAAACATATGGGTAGTGAATTGGCTTCCTGGATTGGTTGCAGTTACACATAGTTCCCAAGTGCAAGTTGGACGAAATTTAACGATGATGGACAGGAAATTGGCCATATAATTAGTTATAATACTTGTAGTCCAAACTATTCCGTAATTTGTTTGCACAGATAGCCAAACGTGACTTATATTAATGATGTTTATATTTTCAAGTAAAATGTTAAAATACTTAACATTTCAATTATGTGAATTTCAATTAGTGAATTTCAATTAGTGAATTTCAATTAGTGAATTTCAATTATGTGAATTTCAATAAGTGAATTTCAATAAGTGATTCAAAACACGAAAAAAACAACGTACGCGTTCAGTGAAGACTCGGGCAAGTATGTACATACACACAGTCTTACCAGAGTCTTCACTGTCTACTAACTTCTTTCTTACAGGTCTGACAGCTATAACAGCTTACAAGGTATGTACGTATATTCATCACATGGTTTTGAATTAAGCCCAGCGTCTCAAGTTCGATCCCCAATCGAACGGTTATCGTGGACTGCTTTTGGGCAAGGCACATTTCCTAGTCTAGTATTGGTTTGTTTACCATGGGTTCATGAATAAGTGAACTGTCGCAGTGATATAACAGAAATGGATCGGCATACAAGGATACAAAGGTTGGTATAGATCTATCATAGTGTTGATGTCATATAAATAGTTTTACTGGGACGCAAATACATATAAAATCATAACAATTAACAACAAACAGGGATCATGGTTAAGTGAAATGTTTCCGTGGTATAACTAAAGTTATGTTGAAAACTATAAACCATAATAAATAAAAGAAATCAAATATTCTTTGAATAGTGTGAAATAAGGGCTAACGGTCAAAGATATATAACCATATAAACCATAATACATAGAGACAATTTATTTCCATTGATTGGGAAATTTGATTCTAACATAATAATTATATGTTGTTTACGACCGCTTTATTTATTTAATTCATAGATTGTTACTGACGATTTGAATGCAGTTGTTTACGACCGCTTTATTTATTTAATTCATAGATTGTTACTGACGATTTGAATGCAGTTGTTTACGACCGCTTTATTTATTTTAGTTCATAGGTTGTTACTGTCGACTTTTGAAAGCATGTTTCAAAATGAGAAACTACTCATAGTGAGAAATATCTCCTTTTACCATTTATTTTCGTAATATTCTCAATAATTATAAACATGTGATTAATTTCCATATATTTGCCTAACTGTGTGTTGCAGATCTTTCGTATATAGGATAGGGTAAAACCTGTCTAATTTTCGTTACAGATTTGACAAACGCTATCACAACTGACAAAACGAACCCCACTAACACCGATTGTCCCAGTACAGACGATGGAGCAGAATATGATGTAGTAATACCAAAATCACAAAGACAAACACATGGATTGTGGGATATTGATACGGTAAGTCTACTGCGTTAACGGACGACCCCCGGTAGCAACGCGGGCTGTCAATCCAGGGGTAAAGTCAATTCGACAAACGTCATTCGCCTTCCATCAATGGGCTAACAGTATCTGAGGAAAAGCAGCCAGTTGCTTGGAAAGACTGTTGTGTGTAGTACTAGTGTGAGAAAAACCAGGAAACATATGGGTAGGTGAACTGGCCACCGTGATATGACTCACAAATTGTTGAAAACGGCGTTAAACCCCAATCAATCAATCAGCTACTTCGTTGATGTACAGCTATGTGAAATATGTCCTTAACTACTTACTTTTTCAGTCATACAACACATCTTTTCACTGTGACAAATATATACATGTATAAGTAGGCGGCACATAAAATGATCTCAGGTTCTTGGTTAAAGCTAAAGCCGTAGCGTATCCCTTTATACGTCGAAATTAGAGTTATCATGATTATAGTAATAACCTTTCAAAGAGTAACACTGATATTAAAAAGCAGCTTAGATTCGAAACCAAAATCAGTATATAGTCAATGTAAAAATTAACTAATAACTAATTCAAAAGTTGGGTAATCTAAATTTTAAAAGGCCTCAACATAATATATTGATACATACTGTATTATTTCAGAGTTCGACCATAAAGCAATGACAACCAAAACCTCGTGTGTGCAGATCTAGATTTGTACACAGACGGAACCACAACGAATACTTTTGTACTATCGAACGAACTAACAACAAAATGTGTTTCGATTGATTTCAATCGAGTCGGTGAACAATTACCTGATGTAGGATCAGACAATATTTATGCTAACCAGTAGCATGTATTACTACTTCTACCTACTATTACTACTTATAATAGTAATTGTTATTTTATTATAGATTGAATAAATAAATAGTAAAAGTGTCATCATCATTACCATCATTGATATCATAATAATTATTATTATCATCACTGTTTTTAGCTCGACTATTCGGAGAATATGATAGCTATTCTACTCAAACTGGCGTCGGCGTTCACGTCACACATTGGTTAAGGTGTTGCATACAAGTACATATATTTCACCATAGCTCAGTAACTACTAGAGGTATTGTATTGAAACTTTATACAATGCTTCCCAACTACAACACCTATGTAAATAATTAAGTTTGATAACGTTTTCCTACATTTAATGCAAATTATTGCCCCTTTTTACTTAGAAATTCCGGTTAAAGTTTTACGTGCAACTACATTAAGAGTCTATATCTTAGTAACTACTTTATGTATTGCATTGATACGTTATACAACCCATTCCAACCATCACACATATGTAAACAATCAAGTACGATAACTCTTTCCAGCATATAATGCAAATTATGGCCCTGTTTTACTTAGAAATTATGTTTAAAGTTTCGCATGCAACAACATTAAGAGTCCATATCTTAGTAACTACTTGATGCATTGCATTGACACTTTATACAACCCTTCCCAACCATCACACCTTTTTACATAATTAAGTTAGATAACAATATTTTGCATATAATGCAAATGATCACTCTTTAAGAAATTCTGGTTAATGTTTTGCATGCAACTACATTATCTCAAGTAACAACAAATTGGTTGCGTAAGTCGAGCTTACAGACAGTTCTTTTTATTAATATTATTATTATCACATTATTAATTTATTATTATTACTATGGTATAGTGTTATTAATAATAATATATTGATGATGATGATGTTGTTGTTGATGATGATGATGATGATGATGTTGTTGTTGTTGTTGTTGTTGTTGATGATGATGATGATGATGAAGATGACAATAATGATGAGGATGATGACGAAAACGTAACAAAAATAAAACGGAAATTATGTGGATCGGTCCATCTAAAAACACAAATCACAGTATTGATAATATCAAATGTGCAACCATATTAGACGCTCTCGGAGTTCACTTTTCAACAAACAAATTGTATTGTAGAAATCAAATAAGTAACCTTAATAGAAGACATCTTACTTTTCTCGGGAAATTAAAAACGATAAAGTTAATACTGTTGCCAAAGTTCACGTATCTTTTCCAATCATTACATGTACCCGATTATGTAATCAACCCCTTAAACAAACTGTTCTTTAATTTCTTATGGGATAAAAGAAGAGAGAAAATCAAACGAACAACCTTAATATGTAAAATATATGATGGGGGAATTGAAATCGTCGATATTAATTTATTCATCAAATATATCAGAAAAAACCTGGATTAAAAGACTTCTATCAACTACCGAAAATTGTAATTGACAAGAAATAACTAAATGTTATTACAGCCAATACGGGAAAAATCTTCTTATTTTATACATGGATTTTGATCAACTCTTCCAAATGTAAAATACAAACTGTCAGCATTTTACTCAGATATCTTCAAAGTGTGGATGGAATTCAGGAAAATAACAAATAAGAAAAGAAGAAATCAAACATTCTATAATATCAGAAAGCAGCTGCTTTGGGGCAATACAACAATAATAAAAACAAATCTAACAAAACTCTAATCTTTCATAGATGGATTGATTCTGGAATAATTTTCATAGACGACAAAATTGCAAACAAAGGCAATATATGCGAAACAGAATTATTACATAAATTAAAAGATAAATGTGACTGAATATGATAAATAAATATAATTATGTCATGTATTCTTTCTACCTGGAAGAAAGTTATCAAATCAAATATTTCTGTTCAATCAAAAATCAAACATAAATTAGTTATAGGCGTAGACGAACACATTTTTTCAGTTTGTCAAATAACGACGTCTACTCAATATTTCGAAATTTCTACTTTGAAAAACTATACCGGCATTCATACTTTTTGGAATAATAATCTTAATGCTCAGATTGACTGGTCACAAGTGTACTATTCGATTCACAAAAACTGTGCTCATAACAAAATCAAATGATGATGATGATGATGATGACGACACTAATAATGATGAAGAAGATAATGATGATGATGATGATGATGATGATGATGATGATGATGACACTAATGATGATAAAGATGATGATGATGATGACTATGGTGATGATGATGACGATGAAGATGATGATTATCATTATTATTACTAATATCATCCTTATTCGTGCATTGGTCGAACCCGTGACATCCGGTCTTAAATCATTCACGCTATGCAATCGTAAACGGCGTATTCTGAACGTTAGTGGCTAAATATTGATATGGCTTTGCAGTCAATCATCGAATAGTTAAGGGAGATAAGCCAGACCTTTCCTTCTGTATAAAATACAAACGAAAACGCAAAATGCAAAAATACAATACTCACGGGTATTAAGTTTCAAATCCTTTATAAATAGTCTACAGCATCACACACACACTAACAAACATTCGAATACATGGATGTTGCAATTTGATGCAATGATACACTTTATCAATACAAATAACAATAATAATAATACAACAACTATTCCATTCAAAATCGGCTTAAAAAATACACACTTTAATACACTTCAATACACTTCAATACAGAAACATACATGGACTGTGTAACTTTTCATTAATAAAATAGTGATTTATACAAATGTTTACACAGGTCAGCATTAAATGTATATGTTTAACCATACATTGTATTTGCGAGGGAAATAAACCGAGATCAGACTGCATAGTTATGTGGTCTGATCTCGATCTACACAATTATAATTCTCATCACCATCATCTTGTTTTGATTGAATGATTAGTTATGTGTATATATATATGTACAAGAGTACGCTATCAATTAAGATTGTGGGATATGGATTAGTGGTGTGAGCCGATATCAGACTGAATACAGTTATATAGTTTGATATTTGTATTCACTATTATATTGGTCTCAATTGGAGACATCGGTCAGTTATCTCCCTTTAATACTCTCTACATCTAGCTAGGTCCTATCATTTGGTTTCCTCTGTTTTTATCATTGGTTTCTTTGCACTGGATGGTGCACTTATAATTGCATTTTCTTGGCCAACTGGTATTAGATTGAAACAGTAATTCCACATTTGTTTTCTTTAAACACTGCTATGTAAATTTTCTCCTTTGAATCATCACTTTAATTAACACATTTATGATTAATGTGTACAGAGTAATTGTAATATCTCATTGCGAAATAGCGATAAAGACAAAGGATTCCAACTAAAAGGACCTACCAACTATTTGGTCTTCCTTGGTCTTTATCTGACAAGGGAGATAATATAATTATCACTAATGTCCCTAATTGTTATAATCATTTTGAATATTATCGAAACAATTAGTTTATATTCATTATTTATTTTAGTTTTGCTTCTCGTAAATGGATTTCGTTTTGTACATACTTGTTTGATATTTACTATAACCAAATGTGCCTGAATGTAATCAAATGTATTGTATTGTATTGTATACATGTTTATGGTTTTTGCCATTCGGAATCATTGACAATTTACGAAAGCATAGCGGGCAAGGGAGAAAGGGGTCTTTATGTACCATTTCTACTTTTCTCACAATGTTTTCAAAAGTCGTCTGCTCCAGTTGCATAAACAACGTCTGTACGTGGGAAGACCCATATGATGTAACAGAACTTCAAATATTCAAATGATGCTTTGTTTGTGTTTTGTTTAACGCCGCGTCAACATCGTTTAAATTATTTCATGGTGCTTCCTGGGTAAGTTACCAGTACTACTGGTCCATTTATCCTGACATCTGCGAGTCAGTCGTAATGTTATAAGTATCTGGTACATTGTATGACCCCTTGTGGATCGAACTCGTGACATCACGTACCCGATGCGGACGCTCTACCACTAACCGATGAAACGATTTTAACAGGTTTAAATCCTGTGTTAAAATGTGATACAAATTATAAACGATCCATCTCGTGTTTATTGTGATGTCAAGTATGTGTAGACTGGTATTGTTTATGATCGAAGTATATAAAAACAGTGGACTCGAGATAACTCGAAAGGGTTGATTGGTAGTTTGATGTTTTTCGCCCTTTTCAACAATTTGTCAGTTATATCAAAAGTCATCTACCTATAACCTGATGTGATGATTTCAACAGTTTTTTGTTTTTTTCATTATATGGTTAAAGATAAAAAAAATAATAAATCTTCTTCTTCATAGGTATCTTGCCGATTTCCAGATAATTCCGTAGAATTTTTTCTCGAGTGACCCTCTATCAGATTTATTCAAGAAATGTTTATTGGTTGAAATACATGGCCGTCAGGGGTGGGGCTGTTTCGCCTTATATGATGGCTTTAGTGAAAACTTTAAAAGTCTCCTTCTCCAAAAAAGTCTTGCCAATTTCAAATTAATTTAGTAGAAATGTTCCTTGGGTGACCCTCTATCAGATTCCTTCAAGCTATGTTTTTTTGTCGAAAGACATGGCTGCCTGGGAGTGGGGCTGTTTTTTCTCATATGGCTATAGTGAAAACTTTAAATATATTATACTCCGAAAGAATCTTCGAAATCATTTTTTAGAAATGTTCCTTGTGTGACATTTTAACTAATTCCTTCAAGCTATATTGATTGGTGGAAAAATGTGGTCTCCTGGAGTAGGCTGTTTTGACTTGTATGGTTCTATTGAGAAAATTCCGAAAGTATCTGGCCAATTTCCAAATACATTTGGTGAAATGTTCCCTTTGGTGACCCTCTATAAGATAATTACTTCAAGGCATGTTGGTTGGTAAAAAAAAGTTAATAGGGTAGGCATTAAAAATCACTTTGCTTAATTCAGGTTAGCGATCATGGGTCATCATGGCTCTCTTGTTTATTGAGATAGATATATGTTTCTGTTAGTTTTACTGGGCAAAGGTTACATGAGCTTAATGGATGTCATTGTTCCTGTTGTCCTTCCATTTGTTATTAACTTCTGTTTTGTGTAAGCTGTAGAATCTACAGTGTTCATCTTATTTCTTTAAGCTCATACAGATTATGTATACTATCGTCAACTTGAAGCTCATTGAAAATGAACAGATACATGTGTTGATTAGTTGATTAAAAATATGTAAAGTTAGCATTGAAAACTGCTTATTGTAAGTGTTGCAATGTCCATGTTTTTAGCTCACCTGAGCAGAAAGTGCTCAATTTGAGTTATTGTGATCACCCTGTGTCTATTGTCATTTGTCATTCATTGTCTTGTTTTAAGATATTATACTAGAATTGTTCCTAGAATTGTTCCTTGAGCGACACTCTACAAAACATTTCAAGCCATGCGGATTGGTTTAAAAACATGGCTGCAAGACAAAATGAGACAGGGGAGGGGAAAAAGGACAAAGGTTTGAAACTCTTCTCCTCTGAAAGTATTTTCCTAATTTCAACATTAGTTGACAAAATGGTTCCATAGATAATTCTCGACACAACATGTTCAAGCCAGTTATTGTTGTTGGAGAAAGATCAGCAGTGGTTGTATCAGAAAAGAAGTAAAATGACAAAACTGTTGAAGTTCTTGTCTAATTTCTAAATAATCTGGTAGAAATGTACCTTGGGAGATGTTCAAATTATTTTGACTGGTTAAAAAAATCACAGGTCCTGAATAAAATTAGGACTGTTACACTTATAATACAGATGCACTTTAAATGGATAACCGCTTAGTCGTATTGATCTTGTCAAGAGCACAATCTCAAGTGAGCTATCCAGGGCCTATACAAGTGAATTAAATTATTGAAAGTTGAAAGCATTGTGGTAATCGGCTGTTGACTTTAAAACACATTAAGAAATGAAGAGCATTTCCACCTTTGACAACACTCTTTCTTCTCTATATCTAAAAGGAATCCTTCGTGGCAGAGTGACTAGCAATCGGGTTTGATCCCAAGGTGCGCGGGTCATAATGGAGTTACGATGCGCAGAGTCCATTTCCTATCCAAGTACTGGTTTGTCTACCTAGGAATCGTGAATAAATTAGCTGTTTCCATGATTTAACTGAAATAATGTTGAAGATGGCGCAATACTCAAATTAAAAAAACAACTATATCTAAATGAAGGTTTCAAATTTCCATATGATACTTTTTTTCCTCTTTAGATCAGACTGCTTAAAAATTGGCATATTAGGAAAAGAGTTACAGATATGTCATTCAGACAGTTTATTGACTTATACTGAAAATTAAGATATATAGTAATAAATTATTTATTTCTGTATTTATGATTTATGACAACTACACATTGTGCACCCTGATTTACCACATCATACATATAAAATATTAAGGATAACTGGTTATGATAAAACACCAAGTAGCCGCGGAGTTGTGTCCCCTGTTCCCATACTAGATTCATCGGTCGGAGCGCGCAATATTGTGTTGATTTATAAGTTTAAAGAGTTTATTAGCGTTCTCAACGGTATTTCAATTACATCACGGCCGCCAATTCACTTTACGTGTGTTTCTTGACTTTTCGTACTTTCTTCCAAAGCAAATGGCTACATTCCCACACAGACTATTTAACCCATTGATGGAAAACAAATGACGCTTTTGTCAATCAACGGAGAGAAGAATGGTCGAGCTAGAGTTTCAACTCATGATCCCTGGATTGATAGACCCCACTGTCTGCTATATCGGGGCTATATGCGCGCACAGGGACCAGACCAGCAATTTACCAACATAGACATTGTGTCACACAGGAGTACCAATTATTTAGGTAATGGTTTTCTACATTTCATTACTACAGAAACGATAGTCTCGAAACAACAAATAACATATCTACAAAACAACATCAAATTGTACTTCGTTTCGCACGTGTATCTGTGACTTCCGAACCACATCAACACGTTCTGCCCCAATCCATTCTCTGAATAAAATCTACAAAGCTACATATCTGACGTCCGCCCACCTCCGACTAGCGTCCCTACAAAAAAGACACAGCCAAGCCAACTCGATCAAACGTCCGTTACGTCAGGCTCACATTGGTATAGCGCATTTTAAATCTATAAAAAACTAACGCTAAATAACATGCACATGCATCATCAATTCTAAACACAATTCGAGATATCTTATTATGTCACCAATATTCAATTTGTGTACTAAAGTTCAACTGCATTTAAAGTCATTTGTCGATTAAACTCAGTGTTTGATCTTAAGTACGTTAGAGGTATTTAACAACGAAAGAGTAAATAAATAGTACTAAGCACATGGTTTGATACCATATTTAGACCGGCACACATATACGCAAATTACCTATTTAACGAAACACATTAGAATAACATTGACAATGATTGGAAAAGCATGCATCTCATGAAAAAAGCAAAGTCATTATTAACATGTTCATTCATGTTCAACTGACCCCTATGTTTACTAAGCAATAATACTCTGTTCCATTTGTTGCAAACATTTTTTTTTTGCTGACCACACTTAAAATGGAGTTAGATAGACAAAGTGCATAGTACATAGAGTTTCATCAAGACAGTGATAACAAAGATAAGAGCTGATCAAAAAACCTTCAAGAAGAAGCAGCTAACATAGGAAACAATGTACAATCTACACAATTACAAAATAAAGTGGCAAGTTTAAAAGAAAACCAGATGTACTACCAATTATCCCTTTCCAACATGTTGACGCAACAGACTGAAAACATTGTGGCAAAAGGAAAAATTGCTCATAATTAGCCACAATGTTTTCAACTCTATTCGATAATCATACTTTCATTTTACAATAAGTTTCATAGTTTTGCTAGACGTTTTCAAAGTCGTCTGCTCTGTCAAGGTTTCATGTATGTGGAGAAGGGTTAAAAAAGAAAAAGAAATGTACCATTTAAAAAAAAAAAAGTATCCTTTGGTACAAAATTCTGGAATAATTGTGGATTTAAAAAACGGTTTGTTGAATATAATTTCCTCCCTTGTAAATCTTTTCCTATCTTTGTTTTCTGTTATGCAGTCAGAGTGGGTCGAAACTGAACATTTTGATATGTATTTCTTGAATAAACATTGAGTATCCGTAGTTTTCATTGAGGTGCGTTACCCATTGATTTTGAACTTGATGCCTTCCCTGTCCATTTTGCATTTATAGTTCCAGTTTTCAGACGTTAACACTTACCTACCAACAAAAAAAGTGCCGCAGTAAACTTTGAAAACACATGGGCAAAAACATGAAAATTCTCCATCTCTGAGATTTTGTTTATTAAATAGAGTTGGAAACACTGTGGCAAAGCTAGAAATTGCTCATTATCCTTTTGCGACAATGTTTCAATAAATCGTCTGCTTCAGAGGCATAAGGAATCATCTTTATATAGGAAAGGGTTAAAGCGCCAAATGACAAAGGAATTTCCCACAAAAAAAGTAGTTCAGTACTATTTTGGCAGTAAATGTTGAAAGTCATGAAAATGTACGAAATTTGGCCTACTGGGTATGTCTACTCAGCAAAAATGAAGCATACACGATCAATATTTAGATGTTTGTTGTATTGGAAAGTTATATTATTAAATTATTAATTTTATCCAAGAATTATAATTTGAATATTTCAAGACATCTTTTGAACTGTTTTTAAGAATTTGACTAATCTATCTATGATCTGAAGTTCCACACCGTTAGCTATACAAGCTATGACATTGCAACTTGGAACCGTTACTAATCACAAGTTTACTGTATACTGTAAGCGTCATAACGCTACCCCACGTAGCATTATAAAAGGACCATTTATAACACGGGCAATAACGTTACCACACATCATAGAGGGCGAATTAACATTTTGGAATTTTATTAAAGTAATAATTTAACTTCCCACATCAAATATGTGCAGCAGTTGACTTTTAAAACACATGGGCAAAACATGAAAATTCTCCATCACAGAAATTTTAACTATTAAATAGTGTTAAAAACACTAGCAAATGGAGAAATTTCTCATTTTGAACAGTTTCTCCTTTTGCCATAATGTTTTGACAAATCGTTTGCTGCAGAGGCGTCAGAAAGCGTTTGAATTTGGAAAAGGGCAAAATGACACAGAATTTTCCAAAAAATAAATAATAAACTATTTTTGCAGTAAATGTTGAAATGTACAACATTTGGCAAACTGGGTATGTCTACCCAGTAAAAATGAAGCATACACGATCAATATTTAGAAGTGTATTGTACTGGAAAGTTAAATTATTACTTTAATAAAATTCCAAAATATTAATTCACCCTGTATAATGTGTGGTAAAGTTATTGCCCTTGTTATAAATGGTCCTTCTATAATGATGCGCGGGGTGAATTGTCCTTTTGGAATTTTATTAATTCTATGAGCAATGGCTTCCTCTTGCGATGTTCTGGTTAACGACTAGCATGGCTCACATTGTTCCCTTTCGAGACGAACACACTTATCAACACACAACCGTAATGATTTCTCTTTTTGAAAAACGTTTTTAACGGTCGCCTGCAAGTGCACAGGTGACCTTTTAAATAATTAACTACATCCACCATATGAATCGAGACTTGTATAATTTCTTCACAGAAAAAAAACTGATAACATAAATGTCTTCTTGATATTGTACTTAATCAGTTACGGGAGATCAACTTTCTATCTTTCAATCCTGAGTATTCCACTGTTCCTTTGCGTCAGGTAAAGTTATGTACATACCTAGTAAGTAAAGTTGTTATCTGATTGAGACTGGAAACGGACTCGAGATTATTTACGCATTAAGTTTGAAGTTTATATATTAAAAGATTAAATAAATAAATTGCATCGATATGTGATGATAATATAAAAAAAAATAAAAAAAATAGTTGAGCTCGGAACATCCGGGGGAAGTCGGGCACGGGCCCTTTTGGTCCCCACTAAATTCGCCATTGTATTTGTCACTCGACTTCTTTGTTTTCCATGAACCTTTCGTTGGATAATATTTAAAAAAGCAAATAGTGGAGCTGGGAACGTCGGGGGGGTGGGGGGGGGGGGGGGGTCGGGTCGGGCACGATCGTGCACGGGGCCCTACGGGCGACCGCTTAATCCACCACTGCATTTATCGCGCGACTTCTTTGTACTTTTCCGTTCCACTTCGCGAATTTTAATAATCATTAATTGGAGGAGACAACTTCAGTCGTATGGTGTGATCTAAATGTCCCCGAACATAATGATCTACCCGGAGCATTGATCCGAATTGTTTCTCTTTCTATGTTTTCAGTCGCTAATACCGATAAACAGAGCATATTAAATACCGCACAAGCAGAGAAAAACACATTGTTTTTCCTACAAAAACAATACACCTTCTTATTCTTGAATAGTTTTTCTTATTCTTACGAATGTTTTTAGATCCTGACGCCGACGGCGCTTATAGGGAAGACTGTGCTGCGGTTGCCATAGGTAATTTCTACTTGCATATGTATATGTCATTTATGTTTGTTTGTTTGTATAGTGTACAATCGCTTTCAAAAATGTGCACGTTGTATCACGTCCTTTCCTGAGTAGTTTACAAGTACAACTCGTCTATTTAACCTATCACAAGCGTGTCAGTTGTAAGGCTAACCCATAATTGCTGATCGCCAAGGAGGGAAAGCTAATACTGCCGTTTTTGGTCTTTGGCATGGGGATCAAAGCCGCATCCTCCCGCACCCGAGACAGATGTTATACCACTACAACACCGAGTCAGTATGTCATTTCTGAACTATTTCCGAAGACGAAGTGGTATTTGGATATGTTGATAGTAGGTTTAGCTAGTAGTAGTTGAGGTCAGTTTACCGTTTCCAACATACAAACGCATTTAGCCAAATCTGCAGTAGATGTCGTTTGAGAGAAAACATTTTCGCAAAAGGAGTTTAATGCTCATGATGAGCATTTTCTTCTTTGGCTACAATACTCAAAGTCACTGTACCTTCATTTAAAAAGATGTTCCAGATCTACAAAAATGTAGAAATATTATAATAAAAGAAATTGTAATTATTGAAAGAGCTGAAAACAGTGTGGCACAAGGAGACTATGCTCATTACTCTTTAAGAAAATGTCTGATGTATATGTGTAAAAAGTAGAAATGTGTCTTCTTGCCGGATTTAGTTCGTCCTATCCCACACACGGACGCTTTCTGACGCCTCTTCAGCAGACGTAATTTTACATCTCTATTGATCCAGCACTTATGTTCCAGCAGTTCTTGGAAGTGTCCAAAACTAGTGATCTTTCATTGGAAGCCGTCATTAGTTACGAGCTCAGTCCATTCCCACCTGCCCTGTTTCATGCCCAGAGGTGTCCTTAGAAAGGCCGTTAAATCACAACTTGCTCTTGCCATCATTGATCATTCGAAGAAGATTTCAAATGAAGCTATCATTGATTCCGCTACGACAACAGATCCTTATAGACTGGACGGAGGTTCGTTACTCAATCGTGGTGTACCATGGAAGAGGGGTGATAGCTATGGTGCAATTGCGCAGTCATATGCTGACTTCACCATTTGCGCCGTTACGGTTTAGCAACTGTTGTGTTGATGGGCATAGCGGAAGTCCATCCATTAAGGAGAATAAACATCAAAGGTGTGAGCAGAATATATACCCATTAGCCAGAGTCACTGCAGACACTGAAGTCGCAGGGAAGAAGAATGAATTTCTGTCGCTAGACATAACAAAGACTAAGAGAACGAAATTGCAATGTAATCAACGCACATTGTGATGCAAACGTAGATATTGTTAACGCTGAAGCAGAATCCTCGTGTCTACACTCGACGACTTTGATTGGAGAAGTTACTGACCCACTTATTCTACTCCTTTATCTTGTGCCCGCTGGTTGCAGGTTCATATATTTCCGCTCGGACAACCAGTCAAGGGACAGCAAGGTGTATAACATAAACCAACTGAAAGCAATTCTAGGTGGCGAGTTATGTTCGCAGTTACACTTCATTCACGCCTTCGCAAGTTGTGATAATACATCCAGGATTGTGTCAGTAATGTTTGGCGGACAGTGATCTGATTCTCTTGCATCCTTGCGCTAGAACATGTTCAGCAAGAAAGTCGTCTCGTCCAATTTATTTGTCATACTTTGTCTGCCCTCTACGACATACCACAGTCTGCGAACCTACTACAAGATTGTGGTCCGGATTGGAGAAGAAAAGGGCACAGATGTCCCAAGTTGGGGCTGGAAACTGGAGGACACCCAGTTTGTACCAATCATGACAAATGTGAATGCTACTCCTGACAATCTCCTGACGATCGTCCACTGCAACTGTTCAACTTATTGTGGTTCACTTCGCTGTTGCTGCACAACATAAGGGCTACCATGCACTGCTGTGTGTGGCCAGTGTCAAAATCCGTTTAACCAGTCTGTTGTCCCAGAGGAGCAGGATTATGACAGTGATTGACTTCTATCGAATTCTTCAACCAGACAGGTTTGCAAAATCATTGAGCAATACAACCTGGACATAAAGGGTAAATGCTTGGTTTTAAAGGTATTAAAGTTTATTCCATACCTTCATTATGACTCAATGCTTGATATCTGATCGCCAACCCAGGCCTAGACAATATATACACTACTCTAAAATGACCAATAAATGATGTACATCTGTTTTATGGTATTTGCGGACATACTTTATTAGCTTCATTGACCCCTAAACTCTATATTTGACACCAAACTTACTCGTCTATAGTGTGTAGTAAATGATTTATAGTAATTTTAGGGTGTTGGCGGCCATCTTGGATGCCATTTTGGCGGTCATTTGGAATTTGTTGAGTACCTACTTACTCAGGGACATTCTTCTAAGACTCATGTGTGCTCTGGACAACTAATCAATGGAGATAGATACCAAAAATGTTTAACCATGGTGAAAATACTAATTAGCTTAATGATATGTTATTGCATATGTGGCCATCTTGGACGCCACTTAGAAGAAAAAAACACTTTCCGGAAGTTGGATTTTCAAAGAAATTTGTTTGGTCATTAACTATACCCAATAGTACTTGTTGCAATGTTGTGGGGGTCAAAGTGTTTTTTTTGTCATATATTGACCCGACTAATACGCCAATTAAATTTTATGTTATGCACCCATCCAACACGCCAAATGCATTATTGGTCGTATTTGTACGTCATTTGGTCGTTCAGGTGTGAAAGCGTAGTGGCGGGGCATCAACGAGACATTAAATAGCCAGAACTATCAACTGTTCGTCGTATTGACGAGTTAATTATACCGTTCTCGCGTAGTTTGGGGCTTCAACACATCAGAAAGGCTAGTTCTTTATTTGCAGTGTTTGCAATTTTATGTTAATAACTTTTTAAAAAAACTTGTAACTAATCATTCCTTAATTTAATTGTCATCGTGTTGCTTTATACATTTTCTCTTTCAGAAAAAGGTTAACATTAAATGTAACCCAAGCATCAGCCCAGGAGAGTCTCGGTGCAATGGAAGACAACAGATATCGGAGTGGCCGCAGTTATCATCATGATTATGACGGTGTTGTTTTTCGTATTTATAGACCTAATACGACTCTGGAAGTATGTAAACACTCGGACCAATACGCGTTGACGCTGAAATGTATCTTGTATATTGTGCTGAAACTGAACAGAAAATAGAACAAGATGTTTTGTTGTTTCATCCCTCCATTTGCTACCGAAGGTAGACCAGTTTCAGACTGGTCAGGTTTCAATTCTCTCTTGTGAATTTCCCAAAGTCACAGAAGTTGTTCGTTTTGTTTGAATCGTCAGCACGGTCATGCCTGATTTTGTCTGTTTTTATACGACCGTTTTCACTATAGCCGTATAAGGCAAAACAGCCATGCTCTCTGGCAGGCCGTTTTTTCGTCTAATCAACATGACTTGCCAAATCTGATAGATGGTCACCCAAGGAACATTTCTACTATATATGAAATGCCCACATACTTTTTGAGAAGAAGATTTTTAAAGATTTCACTAAAGCCATTAAAGGCAAAACGGCCCCGCTGGTGGCCATGTTTTTCAACCAATAGACCTGGTTTGATTTGAAGGAATTGGAATGAGGGTCACACAATGAACATCTATATAAAAGTATTTGGAAATCGGACAGATACTTTTGGAGCAGATTTTTTGTTAAGGTTTCACTTTAGCCATCCCGCCAACTGGTAGTCTTGCTTTTTGACCAATTAACACGGCTTCAAGAAATCTGATAGAGGTCAGGAACATTTCAACAATTTTTTTTGAAAATCTGCAAATCGGTTTGGGAGGGAAATTTGTTTTAAGTGTTTTTCTGTTGGTTGCCATGGAAACAGGAAGTTTGCATGTATCAAAAAGAAATGAAGGAATTATGGTGAGGACATTGAGAGGATGCTTTCTGTAAAATTTCATCTCAATTGCTAGTGACCACCCACTGGTTACAGAGAAGAAGATGTTAACGAACGCCGCACGACACGCAACGGACAAAGGACCATCACAATAACTCACATTGAGCCTAAAACAGTTGATTTTATTCATGAATACAACACGATTTGAACTTTTTTTATCCTTGTTGTAGTCTTGTCCATGTTGGACGGTCAACATTTGTCTGTATGTGAGAAAGGGTATATACTAACTATCAAGTTCGACTGAAAACGTAGATGAAACAATTCGTAAGGCTTTTGTTGTCTAAATACCTCCATTTGATTTGTATCGAAAACCAATTTGATTACGGATTCATATGTACTAAAGTGCCCAGATGCCGGATCTAAATCAAAAGGTGAAGTAGCAAGTGTGTAACTGTTAATGTCGCGCTTGTAAATGAAACAACACATTAGTAATGGTTATTTGTGATAAGGCATTGCAAATAAGCTGAGGAAAGCCAGGAGTAGACAAGCAATTAGACGGACAAGTTAACATAATGGTCATTGAATTCCTATTTTGAAGATAAAAAGGGACACAATCCATGATTGAATAAATATATAACGCGTGTTAATATATATCAAAAGTTATATTGTTTTGACCAGACATATAATATGTCTTTCTTTTGAACAGTATCGAAGCGAAAAAGCTTTTGTTGCAAAAGAAGAAATTGTTTATGATGAACAATTGGTCCCCTGTTCACAATGTTTTCAGCGCTATTCAACTACATATATTATACTTTCATTTACCGAGATTGTCCATATTTATGCCTAGATGTTTGCAATGTCGGCTCATGTAGATTTGTTATATGTCAGTAAGGGTTAAAACGGTGTTAACCTCCAATCAGTTAATGTTTTAAGCACCTGTGCCTAGAGTGTAGTGAGCTTATAAGGTAAGCACTTTATTTGGGTGAAAGGAGTATAACACTAACCTTTTTTTTTGTGATAGAATGTTTTTCATTAGCATCATCAAAAACATGTGTTTATATTAAGAGAACAAGAAAAACATCAATGACAGGTTTCGAGAAATTTAAAAACAGTTTGCCTTAAATTAATCATTCATAAACAAAATAGGTTATTTCTTACACAATTATAACATGACCTAAAGTGTTTAAAGGTACGTGTTTTATGTAGGTTAATCGTTTTCAGCAATACTGACCAGACTTAAAAGCATTTGTGAAAATGGAGAAATACCTTAAACGAGAAACTTCTCCTTTTCCAGCAGATGCTGTCGATATTGTATATTGAGGTGAAATTTCCAATTTGCATCTTCAGATGGTCGCAATGCAGACATAAGTTGACCCTTTCCCACATAAAGCAGATGACTTTTGAAAACATTGTGGTAAAAGGAGAAATTGCTCAAGATGAGTAATTTCTCCTTTTGTCACTATGTTTTCAACTTTATTCAATAATTACACTTTCAATTACGGAGAGTTTTCATACTTTTTTCCAGACGTGCTCAAAGTCGTCTGCTATAGTTTTGCCTTTTGATGGGAACAGTGTCATATCAGAAAGAGGGAGAGTTGAATGATAATCTTGAAGATAGGACAGAAAAGTCATTATAGTCCTATTCAATTTTATACACAACATGGTTTTGTACAAAAATGCAAATTCTATAACAAACAAGGGGTGGGCGATGAGCCATTTCACCTTTTCAAGCAAATAGATACCAATGTATTATTTGGTCAGAGCAGACGACGACTGTATATAATGTATAAGAAGGGCTCAGGTACATGTATAATGATCAATGTACAACACACACTAATATTGAGGTATAATTGTGAAGAACTAAACCAATGAAATTATCTTTCCCTATTTGTGATAAATTGAACATAATAGTATTTAAAACGGGTCTATAATGAAATTCACCCAAATAATTTGTACATAATTACAGTTAGCCATATAATATTTGCTTAGTGAATGGAGGAAACAGTGCAAATCTGTCCCATGTGTTAATTGGAATTTTAAATGATAACTTAATATGTTATGTTCTTATCAGAGAAGCCGACTTTGTAAACATCTGAATGAAAAATGGCAATATTTTGTGGAGACCTATAAATTAGATCCAGAGGTAAAAGCATTATGTAAAATGGAGAAATTACTTTTTGAAGCAATTTCTCCATTTGATATAATGACTTAAGTTGTTTCAAAATAATATTTATGAACTAGTGGTCTTCAATTGTACAGACTTTAAAATGGACCACCCTTGTCCATTAAATTAGTATAAGTTAATGATACACAGCTGTGAATTGTTTCTGCACTATTTCCCAAAGACTTTCAAACAACTCGTGTTAAAAAGGAGTCATATAACAAAAATATCACTGTTTTTAGATATACACTTTTTACATACAATTTTTTAAAACCCTTTCCTTCATAAGGATTCTTTTTGTTGCATTTAAGGTGTGGACTCTGAGCAAGTTCTCATTGGAAGTATCTAGAATTATCGGATGAAGAAAAGGGTCAATTCCATATAGCACTGTCCATACCCTATATCACACTTCCACCAAGTTTTTAAAATACAAATAATTAAAACTTTTGTTTACAAGTTAAAAATGTTAATTCGTTTTTATTCATTTTTTTAAAAAAACTTTATTTATTCTGGTATATGCCCTTTGCACAAATACAATAATACTATTTTATCCATTTACAATATTCACATGTACATAAGTATTATACAGTATAAGTATAAGATACTTTGGGTACTTGTTTGTTTTGTTTTCTCGACTCGATTGTTCGGATAAAAGGGCTAATTTTACATTAGACATTCTTTTTCTATTGTTTCTATCCTCCTACAATTCTATTTCAAACCTTTCACACATACATCTCGGCAAAAATATGGAAGTATTCCATAGATTTGAAAACATAATGGCAACTGGAGAAATTGATCATGATGAGCAATTTCTTCATTTGCAACAATGTTTTTAAAAGTTGTCTACTACTACTGCAAGTGGGAAACAGTTAAAGAAACAGTTTGAACGATTTCAATTAAGTACATGTAAGTTGACCTGCATATATCAGAAACACTTTAACCCTTTACCTCATTATGACAAAAGAAGAAATATTTCAAAACGAGCAATTTCTCCTTTCACGCAAATATATACCAATGCTTTATTTGGTCAGTGCAGACGACGACTGTATAATATGTATAAGAAGGATTCAGGTACATGTGTAATGGTCAATGTACAACACACACTAAGATTTAGGGATAATTGTGAAGAACTAAACCAATGAAATTATCTTTCCCTATTTGTGATAAATTGAACATAATTGTATTTAAAACGGGTCTATAATGAATTTCACCAAAATAATTTGTAACATAATTACAGTTAGCCATATAACATTTGCTTAGTGAATGGAGGAGACCGTCTAAATCTGTCCCATGTAATGATTTGAATTTTAAATGATAACTTTATATGATATGTCCTTATCAGAGTAGCCGACTTTGTAAACATCTGAATGAAGAATGGCAATATTGTTTTGAGACCTATAAATTAGATCCAGAGGTAAAAGTATTATGTTAAATGGAAAAATTACTTTTTGAAGCAATTTCTACATTTCATATAATGACTTAAGTTGTTTCAAACAATATTTATAAACAAGTGGTCTTCAATATTATAGACTTTAAAATAGATCACCCCTTGTCTATTCAATTAGTATAAGTTTATGACACACAGCTGTGAATTGTTACTGCACTATTTCCCAAAGACTTTCAAACAACTCGTGTTAAAAAGGAGTCATATAACAAAAATATCACTGTTTTTAATTATACACTCTTTACATACAATCAAAAATCGGGACGATCATTCAATGTAGCAACTGTTGAGCTACACAACGCACACCGAGTGGTTTCTAATTTCGAAAAACTGTGGGAGTAGATAGTTTTCGCAGGAAAAGCGTTTTTCGCCCGTTTCCATAGCAACGGTGGTTTCTATGGCAACCATACTACAAAAGAAACAACTAGAGCCTAGACCATTCATCCCTACCAAGTTTGGTCGAAATATGTTGAATAGTTTTGGCGCTACGCTTGCCACAAACAAACAAACATTTTACAAACGGACAGAAACGAAGACCGACTTTAAGGGTCTCTTGAAGAGAGACAGACAGACAATAATTTTATTTGAAGTAAACTGTACAGTTTCTTGTCATTTTGACAATATATAAACAAATTACAATTAACACACACATAATAAAAGAATATATACACGATTTACAATTAACACACACATAAAAAAAAAGAAAGAAACATCATACATAATGATACTCTTAATCGAGATTGACTAATCTTATATTTTGTAATGAGCTAGTAATTGACTGGGAAGAGTAACCCTTTTATTTTTCGTAATTACAAAACTGATATTTTGCGACAGGCGACTATTTACATCATTTTACTAATTTATAATTCAATTGTTTCCAAAGTCCAAGTATTATTTACTGTTAATGAGTCAGAAGAAATACAAAAAAAAATGAATAATAATAAAAAAAAAATTATTCACAAAACTTATCTACAGAATATACATACATGGATTGATATATTTATATACAAACATATACACTTATACATAAATACACACATACATATACATACACATATATACTCACATATACTTGCACTTACACATACACGTACACATACATATACATCAAAGAATACAAATATGAAAAGTGTTATGTTGTGACTCACAATCAACTTTGCGTTTTAGAGCAAAAAAGTAACTGACGTCCGTTGCATAAATAAACCCCCTTTTCAAAAAAGGGAGGTAATTACGCATAAACGTGATTTATCACACAGAAAAATGCTAAATAAGATATATGCTCTGTTTGCACAACAAAGTAACACGGGCCTTAACAGAAACGAAAAGGAAAGGACTCACGCTCTTTGTTGTCCAATAACTTCAACAAGTATATTGAGAGTCACAACACAAAGAAAACGATTAAAATGTTATTATACTAAGTACGTAATAAGTACAGAAAAAGGTAACATACGTGTTCCCCACCTTCCCTATTTCAGGAGTCAATCAATGATTAAATGCATCTTGCAAGTTACGTGGCGAATGTTACTTTCATCAACCCCGCAAAACCAGCATTATTGTAACAATTCACATAAGAAATGAGCTTACATGTAGACTTATCAATTAACTATGTTATTCAATAAACTACTTCTTCTGCTCGTAGCTTCTTTAATAAATTTTGCAAGATTAAGAAGTTTACACTTATTGGATGTTTTTAATAATATAACGAATGTATACATGTTCTCTAGAAGAGAGAACCAATAAGATTTCCTATTACATTTACAGTTTTGGATGTTTTATAAGTTGAAGTATCTAGAAATATCGGATGAAGAAAAGGGTCAATTTCATATATCACTATTGATACTCTATTTCACACTTTCACCAAGTTTTTAAAATACAAATAATTTAAACTTTTTTTACAAGTTAAAAATGTTAATTCGTTTATTTTATTTTTTTTTATTTTTTTTTATTTATTCAGGTATATACCCTTTGCACAAATACAATAATACTATTTTCTCTGTTTACAATATTCACATGTACATAATTATAATACAGCATAAGTATAAGATACTTTGGGTACTTGTTTGTTGTGTTTTCTTTACTCGATTGCTCGGATAAAAAGGCTAATTTTGCATTAGACATTCATTTTCTTTTGTTTCTATCCTCCTACAGTTCTATTTCAAACCTTTCACACATACATCTCGGCAAAAATATGGAAAATCTCTAGAATTGAATATATAAGTATTCCATAAATTTAAAAAAAATAATGGCAAATGGAGAAATTGATCATTATGAGCAATTTCTCTGTTCGCAGCAATGTTTTTAAAAATTGTCTACTACAGATGAAATACAATGCTTTAGACATTCCTTTTCTACAGTTCTATTTCAAACCTTTCGCACAAACTGCATATCTGTAGCAGACTACTTCGGAAACATCTCGGCAAAAATATAGAAAATCTCTAGAATTGAATATATAAGTATTCCATAGATTTGAAAACATAATGGCAAATGGAGAAATTGATCATTATATGCAATTTCTCCATTTGCAACAATGTTTTTAAAAGTTGTCTACTACAGATGCAATCAAATGCTTCTGCAAGTGGGAAACAGTTAACAAACAGTTGAACGATTTCCATTAAGTACATGTAAGTTGACCTGCATATATCAGAAACACTTCACCCTTTCCCTCATATAGACGCTTTCTGACGCACCTGAAGCTTTTTGAAAACATAGTGATAAAAGAAGAAATTGCTCTTAACGAGCAATTTCTCCTTTTGCCATAATGTTTACCACTTTTAGTCATAGGTTATCCATTCAATTATAGAGATTTTCTATTTTTTACAAAATATGTTCAAAGTCGTCTGCTGCAGAATTGTCGTATAAGTGAAAAGGGTTAATGACAAATGGTTTACATACATCAATGAACACCAGTCTATTACAAAACAGTATACGAAACAGTTTTACGATTTCCATGAAGTACATGTAAGTTGACCTGCTTATATCAGAAACACATCATGACAAATGGTTTACATACATCAATGAACACCAGTCTATTACAAAACAGTATACGAAACAGTTTAACGATTTCTATGAAGTACATGTAAGTTGACCTTCTTATATCAGAAACACATCATGACAAATGCTTTACATACATCAATGAACACCAGTCTATTCCAAAAGATAAAACGATTTCAGATTGTCCACATTTATCCCTTTCCCACCTGAAGATGCATTTGAAGCATCTTTAGCAAACAAGTATTAAAAACAATGAGGCAAATGTAGAGCTCTCATAATGTTGATAACGATTTCTTTCCTTTTGTAAAACTGTTTTAAAATCTATCCAATAATTTATACATGTATTAATATATCGAGAGATTTAAAAACAATGTAGGAAAGGGTTAGGAACCTTTCTCAGGTAATTTAGGTTTGCGTCAACTTTGAACATTTAAACCTTGCTATAATAACAACAATATCTGATAAATGATCTCTCCGGCAGCAGAGTTTAACCCTTTCCCACATACAACAAATGTACAGAAGACGACTTTCAAAACATATTCGAACACATTTGGAAACTCACTTTGAATAAACTTACAATAATTGAATAGAGTTGAAAACATGGTGACAAAAGGAGAAATTGCTCGGTTTGAGCAATTTCTTCTTTTGTTGCCATGTTTTCAAAAAGCCGTCTGCTGTAGAGGCGTCAGAAAGCGTCTATTTGAGGGAAAGGGTTAATACTTAAACCCTTTCTAACATACAGCTCTGCAGCAGACGACTTTTGAAACATTGTGAGAAATCGGTCGCTATGAGCAATATCTTCTTTTTCAACAATGTTTTCAACTCTATATAGTTGCTACGCCTTCATTGACAGTGATTTTTCATATAATTGCCCAAATGTTATCAAGCTTGTATTCTGCATATTTGTTGTATGCTTGTATAAGGATAAGGTTAAAGGTCTAACTAACATGCTTGGACATGAAATTGTTCTATGATTTCATAGTACTGATATCCCCCTAATATCTCAGAACTAAAACATAAAATTGGTGTAGTCATCGCATCAAATTTTTCAAAAGGATCAGTTGGATTAAAATGACAGAATTAATTTTGATATTTATGCATACTAAAAATTGCTTTTCTGGCTTGAGCTGCCTCCAAATTTTGAGTGTTTTGGTCCCTGATAACCTATTACTGAAATACGTGCCTAATTATGTGTAATAACCTTGTGAATTAAACATATGAAGACTGAACATGAATCGGAAGATCTGTTAACATTCCATGGCGAAGTGAAACATTTTTATCTTTGAGTGAAGTTCTTTAGTCACACAAAAGGCTCACTTGGATTTACACTTTTTCCATACGGTATATCTTTGTATTGCCCTGTTTGATTGTAAGATAGTAATAAAAGCATGTATGCATATACAATCAGAATATATTCCTGGACTTAAGGCACATTAATCTTTAGATAAACCAGCTTATACGAATACATATAAAGTACGTGGTTCTCTATGGCTTGTATGCTTTATCAGTGATATGCTACAATATGTGTATACACTTGTAATGTATTGAACAATACAGTGATATGTATATCATTCAATCCAATTCAATGTCGGCAGTGCATTTTGCAGTTCTTATTTCAGCTCACATGAGCACACAGTGTTATTGTGATGCATTCTGTCCGTTGTCCGTCGGTCAACATATTCTCCTCTGTTACTATTGGGTCAATTGGGATGAACGTTCACAGCAAGCAACCTACCAAAATCATCTACAAAACTTCTTCAATGTTATGGGGTCGATGTATATTTCTGCTTTCCATGGCAACATATTGAAAGTTAAATAAACTGTTTCGATGATGTTTTTTTAAGAGAGGTATACAGTGTAGCGGAGAGTTATTACAGTTTATTTTACACAAATTATTCACATTATAGAGTTTACTGGTTTAAACGAAGACAAAACAAGTTATATTACAGGAACTATTCACGTTATAAAAAGTACAGGTTTAAACAAAGACAAAACTAGCTATCTCGTGCCTATGTACAGTTATGGTATTTTATCATTATTGTAAAATTCTTATAAACGATCAGTTTCTATGTGAATAACTTGTTTTAATATCGAAAAGATAAACATCACTTTGTCGGTTTTTAGTACGTCCATGGAAGGGTAATGCCTATGCATAGATATACTATATCCAGGTCATATATTCAAATCATGGCCTGCGAAATTTGCTCAGTTTTTGTGGCGATTGGTTGACAATCGCCACAGTGCTACCAAAACAACAACAACGAAAAAAAAATTATATAGTCGTATTTGAACAATCGGTTGGATATTTCTGCAAAGGCAATTTACTCACTTCCGTTAAACCGCCATATATATATATAGTTCCATCAGTGATGCAGGCACACGATTAATAATGATAATGTTAGTGCTACTTTGATACCGGATTGGTACTAATATTTGAGATTTATCGAGAAAATATCTAAATAGAGTTAAACTATTTACATATTATCTTTCTTCATGTTTGGGCAGATAATAAATATCATCGGGCGTCTTGGGTACGCTATGCAGAGTATCATGATACTCCTGTGCCTCGTTTTATTTTTACTGTAGTCAACCGTAACCTTTTGACCTTTAACCTGATTCGGCAGGAGTTGGTTGTTCTCTGATTATCTTCGTCATGATTTGGCAGATAATAAATATCATTGCGCGTTCTGCCTTGCAAATAACGACAACTCTGGTGATACTCAAATCTGGAAATTCCAAAAGGTTCTATAAATAGCTCGCGAGACCAAAAACCAGAAAAGCTTGTAAATCTCAATATTATAAACGCTTTATTTTGTACTTGTTTAAATATATGAAAGCGTCTAGATAATAAGACTGGTTTACAAAGGTTTAAAGGACACACGATGGCAGTGTGTACACACGTTATGTATACACGTCTGCACGTTCTAGAGTCAATTAGCAATCAATGCTGACAGTGTAGCCTAATTGAGTTTGAAGATCTAGCATTATAATATATGCCTATATTTTCATAAATTAAACAGTTTGGCAAATAGTGAAATTGTGCTTTTGGAGCATGTTTTGTGTTTGTTTTTGCACTCACATTATTCGAAGCAGTTTAACAACCTCAGAGACATATAAATACACTGTGACAACCCTCAATCATGCAATGTGAAGGGACTAAATTGAACAGACCTGTTTAATATCGGACATAATTGAAACAAACACCAAACTAATGGATACTGTTTTCTCTCCTTTCTTTAGTCATTTCTAAAGTGTAAAATATATTTTATCTTAATATGGCCTAACGACCTGGTGATAAACATGTGATTACCCAAACAATTTAGATTACAAATAGTCATTCTAATGAGCTAAAACGGTAGTCTATCGAATACCAACTAGATTTTTCATAACTTTGGAATGGCCTAATTTTGAACACATCATGACCAATTTCAGAACGTAACTAAATAATCACCAAGACAACATTCTGGCAAACTAACATTATTCTACTGTCAAAAGATGCAGGGTTGATACATTCTCAAATATACCCGCACCAGAGTCATCGCAAGCCCTACACCGATATACTGCTTGTTACTTTGCAGGATTTTCCATACGATCGCCACTACAGTGCCATTGGCGCTTTGATTAAAAATAGGATATATATTTTGCCAGTTCCTTCCCTTCTTAAAATATTTTGACTTAACAAATTACAATTTAATTGATTGTGAAAAATGTTGTATCTGCGTAAATTAAAGACTTAATATATACTTTACCAGTGTTGACTGTAAGACTTAAAGTATCTAGTACTGTTTCCCAACTCGTATTACTCCAATTTAAATTGATATAATCTTGTTTTGCTAAGTCAATAAGAACAAGATTGTAAGTTTCGGCTCGTACGATTATTGCATATTGAGGAGTGAGTTGTGTTTCATGCGTTTATGTCTGTTTCTATCCAAAGGTTCAATTTCTCAAACAGTTTTAGCATATGACCACTGGTACCGTACCGTCTCTGATCACACACAATCGTTTATCTCATTTTGTACATTACGGCTATGCAGTTCCAGTTGTTTACTTTTTGAGATAACTGTTTGTTTACCAAAGGATCATGAATAAGTCCACTATCGCCTTGATATAACTGTAACAATGATGAAAACGGCACTAAACTTCAATACAAAAAGCAGAGAAACATTTAAAGTAGGCTTAAAGGTTATGAATACAAAAATCTCGTAATTTGAATGGTGGATTCGGAAATGTTAGCTTACGAATTACTCACGTCGTACAAATTCAATGATTCATAATGCGTAAGTCGTTGAACGATCATCCTGTATATCACAAATCGACCCCTTTATTCGTGGTTTTGAGAGCGTGGCGTGTTTTCATAAGTTGGTGTCGTGGTGACGCTCCGCTCTTAGTTTAGTTTAAACTTATTTATTTTACATCGATTGCGAAACAAGCCTTGGGCTTAGATTAATCACGCTCGATGTCTGCTTCCTGGAGACTTCACCAGTACTCGCGCCGTTTGTGTGGAAAAATCCCAAAGTCAGGACCCGCTCATCACGGGACTCGAACCAGGGACCTTTGATACGAGAGGCCGACGCTCTACCTCTGCACCACTGTCTTCCACTCCGCTCTTATAATTCGTAAGGATGTTCGGAGGTAAATGCTTCACGATCAGGCATCTCATATTGGTTGACTTCCTCGGGGAATCTCATATCCGTTTGTCCTTGTCGTCTGTAAAACAGAAAACAACCAATGATATACATGTAAAACCTTTCGTAAAAAACTTATAACAGACGTAATCCGAAGTCCTTATATTACACCTGTGTAGAGAATATTTGAGACATGATATGTTTTCGAAAATGGCGATTGCGATTGAAGGGCACATTTGTAAAGTCGTTGTATAGTTAATGCTCATCTTTAAGGCGCGCCTGATGTTTGAACGTCTAGATGCCTAAAACGAAAGATCCTGATCAGACTGAACGGAAGCGTAAGCTGGTCTTTTTATTATCTGGTAGTAAAATCCTAAAGATGGATATTCGTATGACATGTCGTTTATTATATACCTTTTGAATTATTATTAGACGATTATTTCTTACAACAAATTGAAACTATTGTCTGAAATAAGTAAGTTAGTGTCTACACGTAGGGTTCTATTAAACATTTCTATAGTAATGGCGATGGTACTCATGACATTATTGAAGGCATCTATTGATTAAAAACATACAAAAACTAACAGTTATGAATTGTAAATGTTGTTAGTGTGTAACATATGACTTTGTAGCTTCTCCTAAAATGGTCGTCAGCATAGAATAAACTTTGATTAAAATCACACACCAAGAAAGCTTTACCCCTTCATATCAACATAGCTTATTACGAACAAATCACTCTAAAATGACTTCTAGGTGGACATTTATGTACGAGTATTAGGCACTGTTTTTATTCTTCAAAATATTCTCTGTTGATCAATATTGAATATATTTTCTGTGGCGCTCAACCTAGTTATAAAAATAGTCTCTGTATCACTCCTCGTCTTAGCTGCGTACGGCTATCTGGCGCCTAATTTCAATTACTATTCAGAACATTAAAGTAATAGGGGCAAGATCAATATTATTAACAAATATTAAGTTCTAAACGTTTATTTCTTAAGGAGAATACTGTCTTTTACACACCAACACCATAGTTTCTCTCTTCGTTTTGGTTAATAAAGATTAATCAAATTTTCATCCGTAGCGATGATGCGGTATAGAAACTAATCATTTTCCTTTCTCTAACTTCCGATTCGGAGGTATAGTGGTAAAGCGTGCTACTCGAGTGCAGGGGGTCGCGGATTCGAACCCCAGCCGGATCATATCAAAGACTTTAAAACTGGTAGTAATGTCTGCCATCCTTTGCGCCCAGGGTTTGGTGGTTAACTGTAAAACTGTCTGGCTGGTGTCAGGACAAATGGACTAGTAGAACTGGTAGCCTACCCAGGAAGCGCAATGATAAGAAGGAACACATGTTGATAGAGGCGTTAAACACCAAACAATCAATCAATCCTTTCTCCAGCACTAAAGACATTTCTCAGATGTTTCAAATCTGGTTTCCATAATTTTTGACTACATAGGCGACGGACCCATCTTAAACACTCTTTATTATATCTATGATAGTTGTCGATTTTTATTAACAGTTCCGAGACTCCATCATGTATTATCCGCAATTACGTCTATTGATTTCTGTCGATCAGACGAATTGACGCTTTTCACTTGTTCGATGAGGCCACAATCCTGTGGGTACCGCTTCTTTTATTGACACTGGTATCATCAAAACCTTTCCGGAAACGTTGTGTCAATTAAACACAATCTTCATTGAATGGGCCCAGGTAACGAAAAAAAATTAAGCCCCAAACAAACAGCGGATAAATGTTGTGTCAATTAAACACAATCTTCATTGAATGGGCCCAGGTAACGAAAAAAAATTAAGCCCCAAACAAACAGCGGATAAATAAAACCGATTACTCAATTTATCAATGTTCTTCGTTACAAAGTCATGCATATAATTAAAATAAAATATATAACAAAATTCCGATTCAACCATATACATTTTGTTTTAATCACTTAATACAATACAATACAATATGTTTATTCAGTAATTTAGGCCTCTGGCCCATTATACAAATCTAAGGATGTACTGAACTGAGAAGTGGATATTGTATAATATTATTTTTTTGTTACATTGTTATTAACTCTTCTCATTAAGTTGTCAATTAAAACATGTATAGTCAATATGCCTTTTTATAATGCTTCAAAATTGCAAACAGAGTAGATTAAACTTGTTTGAGATAAAGGGCAGAATATCTTTCGTGAGTCTTCAAAGCGCTGTATAGACGCCATGTTTGGTAATATAATATAGCTAGGTAAAAAGAACATTAAAATCCATGTATATAAAATTTAATTTAGAACTAGTATAGTATCATATGCTTTTGAAAATATTGGAATAATTTTATTACAATTGAAAATATGTTTAAAAAATACATAAATATATAGTCATATTTTAACATTTTTTTATACAAGGGAGTTAATTCAGACAAGAAAAATTGTGCTCAGTGACATATACTTTTCTTTTCAGATATTGATACATGATAGTCATTTTGATAATCAGAAGAAGTTTTAGAAATAGTTAAGTACTATAAATGCCTTTTCCTTATTACAAAGTGTTGAACCTGTCTGTTTCTACACCTGACAGCTATGGGTTCTCATGAGGGCAATATAACGTCTATTTTTAGGTTTAATTACAACATATCATGTGAACCTCAAAATATATGGATAAAATCAGTTCAGAATGTGATTTAAACAACAAGAAGACAAGGATTTAGCACATCATCTTTCAAATATTGGTTATTAGTATGAAAACGTGTTTTTTTTTTCATGTGCTTTCATCATGATTAGACGTCACTTTTCGATGAAAAAATTGTTAGTTCGTGAATATTAAGACTGTACCTCGTACTTATTCTCCTAAAATAGTATTAGGTTTGTAAAGACGACGTTATGGGGGGATGGGGAGTTCGTTTTGTAAACTGATAAGTGGCCAAATATGCAGCTTTACTATACCTCTTCCATATAAGATATACAACTGCTCCGACAAAAGCTTCAATTATCAGGATTGTACCAGCCGTTCCACCGATCGCTACGCCTACGGGAACAGAGCAAGATGCTTCTACAATAAACAATGTGTTTGTGTATGTGTGTATATAAATGAAGAAAAGTTCTTTCGGAAAAAAGTTTTACTCGTTTGACTTTAAATCTATCATCATTATAATATACCTGAAATGATAACGGTTGTTTAAAGGTTATTTGAGAAGAAAATCATACCGAAATCAATCAGAAAACTTGGTAAAAAATGACAAAGTTTCTCAATGAAAGTTAAATCACATCAATTTCATGTTAAAGCCACATGTGAATCACAACGTAACTGCATAGTTAATTAGGATCGCTATTTAAAAGCATTTGTATATATTAATTATATTAACTTATCAAAAAAAGGGCAGTTTGTGGAAAATTTGAATACTAAATAGTTCTGCCGACTAAGCATATTTCAAACAATATGCTGTTTACATTTGTAAAGACTAATTCATCAGACTGAATACGTACGAACATCACATTTGTCCCCGTTAAACCCCGCAGCACGTCCGCTACATTTCCCGCTCATCTTGTCACACACGGTGTCGTTATAACATCTTCCGCATTGAGAAACACACCCATCTCCGTATGTACCATCGTCACACTCTGTAAATATGTCCCAGTGAGGTCGTTGTAAGGTTATATCCTTTGTATTCAACCGATTTCCATTTGTCATATTAAGGTTACAATACACAAACTACATGTAAATTCAGCCCTCAATTGGCACACTTTCTAAGCGTTTCTCAAGTAGAACAGCATATTGAAAAGAGTTACCCCTAAGCTTAAAAACTATCCAAAGAAAATGGGGAGGGGGTATGCATTATGTAAGAAAAAATTCACCAGGCAAAAATGGTTAACCTCATTTTGGACCAAATCGGGCCCGGACAAAATCGGCATTCTCTACTTTCACTTTCGAACTTGGTCAAAATACTACAAGTTATCAAATCAATAATTTCCAGTGCTTCCTATGCACATTTACTCAATGTCATATATTTATTGCATTCTGGTGATGGGATACTCTTATTTCTTCGCCAACAAAGTTGTTTTAGGAACTTTTTTTTTCTGTAGAACAGCATGACTGCGCATGTATTTGGCGTAATTTGACCTTACTTGCGAAAACATGTTTCAACCAACGCAACATTATTAATCGGAATTATGGCAGGGCAACATATAAATCATGCACATACATACCATGTATTACAAAGCGGTCATGGATGTCTCATTATACCGTGTCATAACAAAACAAACATATTTCGTTGTCTACAAATTTCTAAACAGCAAATTTTAATACTAGAGAATGCAGGCTTGTTTTAATGTCACAAGCATAAACACCAATACAGCAAATGTTATTGCATCAATATGGGCTCATGGTGAAAATCACTTCATCTCCATTTTTAGAGTATTCAAATGCGTGTATGTTTTTTTCAACAACCCTAAATCTAGCTTAACAATATAAGTAAATTCTGTAATATGTTCAAGCATATCGCACTCTGATTGAGTAAAACATATACTCACAAAGCATGGTTTAGTAATTGATCTTTAAACAGGATATATCATGCAAGCCGTACAATGGTGATAGAGCGCTCCTTTCATTGCGTTTGAACATTTACCTTCAGTGCATAGTTGTCTCTTGTAGCCTGCTGCACAGCCAGTTTCACAAAATCCATTTATTTTGTTACAGACAGTATCACATATACAGTTACCACACACACGTTCACATTTGTCACCATAGAAACCGTCTGAACAGGCTACAACATTAACACAACATGTATTACATACAGTTATAAATTCAAGTTGTGTTTTAATCAAGACAAACTTTTAATTTTCAACTATTTTAGTTATTTCGAAACATAAATAGCTACTTTTATAATCGTCTCAACATTGTAAGATCGTAATTAACCACACAAAAAAAACAATCACGCTATCTGGTACCTTTTGAAAAAGAATATACAAATGTATGTTAATATTCAAATACCAATTATCTTTAGCTCATCTGTGGAGAAGTGAGCTCACTGCTTTGTAGGTGCCCTTTCAAGGTCGTTTAAAGAAATATAATTCATGGTGAATAACTCTGGTTGCAATCGGAACCGAAAGGAAAAACTTAAAAAAATGTCTGTAAACAAAGTGTTAGACCTATAGCTTAGATAATTATTGTGTAGTAATTTCTAATGGTCCACTAACAATATTGTTCAAATACGCCCCTGGTGTAACTTGTTTTACATAGAGATATATAGTGAAAATCTTCTTGTCTGAAACCGAAAGTATTGTGGTTAGATATTTGGTGTGTAGCATTGTCTCGTGGTCCTCTACCAGGAGTGATCAAAGTATGCCCCTGTGTTCAACGTTAGCCCCGCTATTTTACATAGAGATTCTTTCAAACGACATCTTCTCCTAACCCGCTAGGCCAATTGTAATGAAACTTCACAGGGATGTTCCTTGTGTAGTACCTTTTCAAAGAAATTAGTTTCATGCATAATTCTGGCTGTTGCCATGGCAACCGAAAGGAGACAAAACGTGTTAGGCTTTGGGCTCAGATATTTAATGTGTATCATGTTCTAGTTGTCCTCTACCAAGATCCTTCAAATTACGCAGAGAGCTTAGATATTTGGTGTTTATGATTTTCTCCTGGTCCTTTACAAAGTTTATTCAAATTATGCCCCTGGGGTCAAAATTTACCCCACTTCATTGAGGTAAATAGAGAAAACTGTAAAAGTCTTCATAAGTTGAACCAAAAGGTTTAGTTCTAAGATTCTTGGTGTGTAGCATATTCTTCGAGCTACCATACATAGCCTTAGCTCAGTAATTATTTCTTCTTCTCTAAAGCTGAAAACCATTACTAGTGGTAGAAGGGAACTACCCGCATCTTTAGCATTTGATAGTCTACTACACTCTGACCATCGTCCAATAAACATTAAGTTGTCATCTATATCTTCAAATAACCGAACGTTAAGGAAACATACATTATGAGATATGTACCTGTTTTAAAGTTTTAGAAAAATAAATTAATAACCAAGTTATACAAATAACCAAAAACCATGCGATAGCGTCAAATGAAAGTTGGTTTTATTAATTTTGGATAAGTCAAATGTTGCGATATATATTTTTTCCATTACTAATAAATGTCTATATATGTTCCGGTCCATGTGTGCAACCAGTTTTCTACATGTTATTTACGGCCGTTTAACACAAAGAAAAATACAAAGAAAGGCATACGTTACTGCATGTTAATCAACCACGTCATATGAAAATCAATATCGGATATTTTAAATTTGATTACAGTTACAATAAGTTTAGACCCTTGAATAGTCGGTGAGTGTTCATAATCGTTCTTCTTGTGCTTCTATGATTATTATATAACAAGAACAATAATGGACAGGATCCTGATGAGTCTGATCTGGAACTGCAATGTTAACAAAGCTCCAAAGGACGGGTTTTGTGTATCTTTGCTCCAATATGCAACATACGTATTTAGATAGTACGGTGGCATATAACTGCCACCACTTAACAGATACTTGTCATGAAAGCTTTCGCGGAAATAATTAGAATTGCACGTTTATTTATAAAGTGTAGTGGTAAATTTTAATTCATCATGAGGTCCAGATAAATAACGTAACGCGAACATATTTATGCTTGTGATATAAACCGCCGCCGCGTAATAACTGAATAAATGAACATTTCGCGAAATATTTTGGTCTTATGAAGATATTTAACCTCAGTGTTCATGAAAACGTCCATAATAATAGGGACTTGCGTAGGCTTTTTTAAGTTTGTGGGACACCACTGTCGCCTTCGACATCTGGTAACTGTGGTTCACATTTTATAAAGATCTCTCAATTTGTATAGCGAACACCTAGACATAAACCACTCAGTGTATTGAACATGGAAATCGTCAAATTATGTATACATAAAAGTTTATGTATTTACATGTAATATGGTATATTTTAAGATAACAAGAATCACAGTATTATTTTCGAATTAGAGTGATCTTTGCATATACTCAAAGGGTTTGCGGTCTGTTTAAAATCTTCTTGTCAATTAAAAAACAAAATCTTGTACATTTTAATTTATTCAGTCATGAAGTGGTGCCAGTTAAGAGCACTAACAGGAATATGTTCGAGAAACGATATGTATCAGGATTACATGATAAACACGGTAATTTATAAATAGCGTAAACTTCTCCATTGCTTTTTCGAAAATTTGTAAATTGTTTATCTGTTAAGTGGTCACTGATATGTACCACCTTATGATTGACTGACGCTGAAAACAGTACGATCCTATATATCCCGGACTGCATCCTTGTTCACATACCCCTGGTACTTTGTTACATGATGCTCCATTAGTACAGAAACCATAATTGCATATATCATACATTTTATATCATAAGTTTATAATAATTGAAATTGTGTTTTAATTAAGATATATTAAATATTGTAATATCAAACACTTGATCATATTAATTAATATCAAACTGATCAGGATTTGTTGATTTAATAGCTTTCTATGCCTAAATCTGTAAACGATGTATTTAGTCTAAATTTTATTGCGCTTTCACACACCATTTAAGTCAAATGAAGGTGGTATGCTTTTTATATGCATTGGTTGTATTGCCTTTTATTATCAGTATGCATTAGCATTGAATTCAATTATCCATGGTTTGTTTTATTTCTTCTTTAAAGAGCCTTGAATCTGTGTTTTGTTAAGGGCCAGAATGATCTGAGCCATTCTCCCAGAAAATTCGTGAATCCGTGAGAGTGTATAAACATCAATGTTTTGTCAATGGCCTGAATGACGTGATCTGATCGTCTGGAGACCAACCTTCGCATACTTGACGACAAGTGCAGATACAGATAAGGTTGTAGATCCATACTATGTGATACACATTGATCACAAATCCTATGAGGTTTGTTTTGTCGGACACTTATGCAATGATATTGACTTGTTATACATAAATCGCCCTGATATTCAGATGAACATCCTGATGGACAAGTTCCGTTTGTGTTTATACAAACAGTACCCTGTCGACAGTGCCCAAAATCTGTCTGACAGTTCTACCCATGGTTACCCGGTACGCAGGATGTAATAAACATGATATATGCTATCAAATTGTATCATTTCGGTGACGCCGTTTATGGTGACTTTGTCAATTTAGAGCTGATCATTTCCAGTTCAATTGTTTAGCTAGCGACTTAAGAGGAGACACTTCCAATCATTTATTAATTGTGTGATCTAGACAATAACAAGGGTTCGAAAAATTTGTGCACATAGCCTCGTAAGTACTGTCAAGCATTTGATAGTCCACTTTTCTAGTAATTTCAAAACATGTAAGATAATCAAAAGAAAACTGCGTTCTTCATGTTACCAGTGTATCAGTTGACAAAGAATAATTGTCGTAGTGGTCATCAAATAGAATATAATCTTTGAATCATTTTATTCGTATTTATTTTGTATAGTTATATATACGGACCGATTCTTGTGTGCAGACAGTTCTCTACTCATAAGCTTTCATTTTGTTACAATGTCATGAGAGAAGTTCTTGCTATCTTTGAATGGTGTTGGACCCGGCCTCAGTAATGATTTCGTTAAGTTCGTGGTTCCCTTGTTACAGAACCAGTTTTTCATATTAGATTATCCGGACACATGCTCACCAGTCGTAAAGCTATTCGCGTTACCCTGGACACCAATAGTGGAAGCTACTTCTACCATCTTAAAGACTTTAGTATGACCAGACCGAGAATTGAGCCCAGTCCCATGTACTTGAGGCGGCCGTTCTAGCCGCTACACTAAGTAGGGACAAATACTGTCAATTTGCATATTGGTATCGTTGCTTTTAACTAAAGCATATGGTAGCTGTATTGTGCCTACATATCTAAATTGCGATCCTGATCAGTCTATTCGTAGGTCAGGTAGACGGTTTTTCTGAAAAACTGCCCCAATGATCAACATTTTTATAAATATACATACACTGATTACAGTACGATCCATTGTATCCTGGACTGCATCCTTGTCCGCATAACCCTGATACTTTGTTACACGTTGTACCATTAGCACAACTACCACACTTAAATTGGCATCCATTACCGTAAAAACCATCGTCACATTCTATGAATTAGAAACAAATTGTATGTATAAAGCAAAACAATTAAATCCAAAATGAATAAATGAGTCAATGAAATGATTTTATAGTACAGATCTATTCAATAACTGTAATAACAAACACGTGATCATTGTATCAATAACAAAATAATCTTACTTTTTAAAAGCCTCTAATTCTTAAATATTTGAATGGTATGAATAAAACAGTGATTGTGCTTTTACTAAGTTCATACATTATTTCAGTCATATCAAATGACATTCTGAAATACATAGAAAGTGACTAAGTCTTTAACCCTTATCGTGATGAACTCCTGCGACTGCTAATGTGATCATGGTTTGTTTTAATCGGGTTCTTTTTCAAAACGGAGCAGTATTCACTTCATATAGCAAACACAGCAGAACAAAATAAGACTTCACCATAATATGAAGTTACAACTTAGGGGTCTACATTTGATGTATGAAGGAAAGGGTTAAATCATGTCGTTGTCAAAGGTGTACACACTAAAAACACAAAACTCCATATAGAATGAAGTACAGTTAGGAGATATACACGTTAACAAATCCTAGTATTTCAAACAACATTTGCGTAACTTGTCATGCACTTCGAAGACAAATTAATTAGAGCCTTCGCTGTCCGCTGACGTTTTCGAAGAGATAATGATTAAACTTCTGGCAAAAAAAATATGTATTTTTTTTCTTTATGAGGTAACACTGTTTGCACATGAATAATTATGTTGAACTATTAACATTTCTATATGCTCCCCAGATGTTATCACAATATGATGGATAGCACGTGGAATAAAATATCCAAAATAACCTTTTTCTACAAACGCTTTCTAACGCCTCTGCAGGAGACAACTTTTTAAAACATTATGACAAAAGGCTAAATTGCTCAAAACGTTGTTTTCAACTCTATCTAATTATTAAACTCTCATTCATGGAAAGTTTTCACATTTTTGCCAAAAAAAATTCAAAGTGGTCTATGGTAGATTTGATGTATGAAGGAAAGGGTTAAATCATGTCGTTGTCAAAGGTGTACACACAAAAAAAAACTTCATTATAGGCAGATACAACAAAAGCGTTAATCAATCGCCAGCCGTGGATCATTTAAATTATTGTTAACTAACGAAAGGAAATTACCAGCATCACATTTTTCTCCAGAATATCCTGGTAAACATTTTCCAATCGGACAAATACCAGTAACCTTATCACACGGGTCTCCATTACAAAAATGACATATGTTCTCACAGTAGTCGCCACAATCTGAAATGAAAATAAATAAAATGAAGTTATATATTTGTGACTTTCTACAATTTGAACGTATAATACAGGTGTGTATTATTGTATTATGAGATTATTAGGCATTGCTTTATGAAAACTCAAACACCCATCTATATAAACACACGAATGGGCAGGTACAAGCGACCACCTACTACCAATTCCAACCGCCTTCAAGTATCGGATCTACGAAGCTTATATCAACATACTTAGAATTGACTCTAAGAAAATGACTCGATGTTTATGAGGGGGCGGGGAATGGGGAATGGGGGTCCTATTCCAGCATTACATGAGCACATAAATTCAACTGGCGTTGTCAATAAAAAAAGGTGTTTGTTTATATCATAATAAATGCGATTGAACGGGGCTTGTAATTGACTTTGCTTCTCATTGGAATTACTAAATTTAATTAAGAATATAACTCACACATGTATTGTTGAAATACTATTCTTATTTGACCATAATTTCAACAGTTTCTAAATGTCTTTAGCGTTACTTTGATAATAGTCAGGTTCCGTATGCACCACTAGTTTATTATTTCATAGACGATGGTGGCTATTCTGATAAACTCAGTAAAATTACTCGTGAATACGACTCTAAAATACATGAAGTTAGTCCTAACGCAGAGATATCAACAATGCGATAGCTTAGGCGGTAACCACGAGGATTATCGATCTCTGAGTTATGTGTTCGAACCCAAGCTCGGCCATTCATTATTTCCGATGATTGGCAGAAGGCATTGAGTCTACCAATGTGCTAAATAGTACATGTGTGTGGGGTGGGGTGTGGGGGTAGACAGTTATCTGGAGTACTGGAATATACGTGCGAGAAAGTGAGGAAACACACAGTTAAATTGAGATGAACTGATCGACCTGATATATCGGACATGCTAAATAGAAACTTAAATACAAAATAAACATATAAATTATAAAACCTCACCTCCGTAAACAATAAGCTCACAAACTATGAAACGTTTGGTCCTATCTCTAAGAACTAAAGAGATATATCTAGTAGATATCGATACTGGCAACACAAACGTAACATTTCCAACTTTTTCATTTATTATCGTCTCTGGACTGTCCGTCAACCCGACGACGCTTATTTGTGTGAACATAATCTGCATGCTCTGGAAGCTTTCTGGTAAAAGAATATAACGGGATAACATAAAGAGTCATGTTAAAGTGAGACCAGGCACTCGGTAAAAATTCTAGAGGGACTGTAGCTATAGTCTCAGACTCTATTATGTCTTCACATTCGCGTAAGTGGCAAAAGTTCTTATATGAGCTACTCATTAATTGGTAGAGACAACATTCTGAAAAACAGAGTCAGTGGACATGGCATATATAGATTTTATGCATACATAAAAGTATTTATGGTAATGGGGACACGTTTTTATCTGGAGCGGTTACTCCCCACCGAGTGAGGGTAGACTTGCGGTCCTGGCCACCTGCGAGTCACGTGATGGTGCACGCTGACATAGCTGCTACGTATTACGTAATGTGACGTAATGCGACGGGTGTCGGCCAATCGCTGGTGGGGGTGCCCAGAGCGGCCAGTCATCTACCTCCTTTCTCGGAGAGCAAACTTCCTTTGTTTTAAACAAAATAACGTTGTGAAGAAGGAATTCTGTTTTTTAACCACCACCTCCCAGTTCCACCTCCATTTTTGGTAGAGCTGCGCATGCGCGGCTTTGCCATAGTTTACATGTTGGATTTCGAAGTCACGTGATGTATATGCCGTTCACCGCCAAATAGTGCAAATTTGTTTGACTAATTAACGAATACTTACAAAAGCAAACATGGAGTAATTAAGAAAAAAAATATCCGATTATTCAAGCCTGCCATTTAAAATAACAAGTATTATTGTAAATATCATATTTGAATGTATATTGTCTTGGAATATTCTTACGCAAATCAACCTAAAATCAGAGAACGCCTCGTATCAAGTTTGAACCCTTTCTTCAACGAAGAACCGGTTGTTTGATTTTGTTGAGAACGTAATCAATGGTCTTTCAATGCGAATGGCATAGCCTCTTTAAACATATTTTATTGCACGTATAGTACCGCACGTAAACGTTCTGCTTGACTCGCATGTGGATTTTCGATACAAGCTCTATATGATGCAAAACCTTCTTTAACATGTAGTTCAACGTCATGATAAAGACAGGGTTTGTTTATCAGAATATAATTCATGAATATGCATACGGTTAACCGGATTATAAACATAGTAAGCGTTTTGCTAGACTTGCATTTGGCTTTTCATATACGTTCTATTTTGATGCGAAAATCAGCTGTAACGCAGTTAAAAGCCATGTTTAAGATGGGTTTGTTTATCTGACCTATTTAAAAAAAAGAGCATAATTTATGAATATTCATTATCTATGGTGGCCCTGGAAATATATACGTCCTTTGAGTTACCCGGATGTAGCCCTGGATAATCACTACGCCAATATAGCACTTCACCGCGCAATTACCCTTTGTAAATTGTAACCCTTTCTTCACTCTCGGCAGAGATGTAAACATCCACTCGCCCGCTAGCATAAGGGAGTGGAATACAGGATCGGGCTAGTACGAAATTCTAGGCGCTAGTCCATACATATTCGTTCATGTCCTTATTCATAATGACAGTATGCATTGCTTAGCCTTTTCTTTCTCTTTCTCTCAGTCCATCTATTCCTTCGACAAAGTTGCGTATAGAACATGTGCTCGTTTCTAGTAACGAAGCCCATCAAAGTCGTTTTAGTTAAGCATTCGTTTTCACTAGGTAATTTTCCTTTCACATGTATACCACAAGCAGGTTTCCGCAAAAACATGAGTTCAATCGACAATAAGTCAACGATTAATGATGATTTTTGCATTTTGGATAGGTGTTTTCTACAAGGTCCGCGTCTAAATTCCCGACTTCTAAGAAAGAGATTTCATCAAATCATTTGAGCGCTTTAAATTACGACGATTGCGAGTTCTAAACACTTGTTTATAAAGCGTTTAGAATACTTTGATTATAATAGGGAGAACGAATAAGGAACGAATAAATCTTGCAAGAAATCGATCATTTCTTTCGGCCAAAATCAGGTAAATGACTCGCGGATATTGGTTGTTACAACATAACTGATTCATCCTTTTACTCTAAATTTGTATTACACAGTTCAACATTTGATGTTAACAGTTTGTTCGTTATGATTTTGATGCAATTCAAGATTTTGACGCGATTATTTCGTTCATAGAGTTGATTACTAACAGATGACTGAGTTGGTGATGGAAAAAATATTAAAAAGTTAAGCTAAGCTAAAACATGCACAGGCAGGCGAGTGTTTTATTAGCATAAGTGCAACACTCAATTCCCAATCCTGCTTGCCCTTTAACAAATCACAACCCACCCCACAATATAGAAACTCAGCAGCAGACGAATTAAAAAAAAATCTGAGCAAAGATACAGAAAATCACCTTTATTGGAAGTGTAATCATTGAATAAAGTTGAAAACATTGTTACAAAAGGAGAAATTGCTTGTCATGAGCAATTTCTTCTTCTGCATCAATGTTTTTAAAAGTACGTATGCAGATGGGAAAGGTTGAAATGAGAAACACTTTTTTAAAATGATAGTCAGTTGGCTATTCTAGTATATAATGTCTGTCTTAAATAATAATGACAAAACTTTCAAAAAACAAGAAAAATATTTTTTACAATTTAATTGAAAATATATTTAATCAAAGTTGTGAAAGTATAGTTGTCCCTTTCCGTGCTTTTTTTATGAGAGTTAGCAGTATCAAATCACAGGAAAAACTTATGGGATAGAGTTGACAAATAACACATTGACACAATATCAGATTTAGGCTTTGTTTCTGTCAAACTGCTGAAGAAGACAACGCTGAGACACACATTTTGATTAAAAGTTTATTAAAAAACCCGATCGCAATTCTACCTTCAGTACTATCAGTACTTTGATTTATTTTCTTTTATGTATATATTACAGTATATGTTACTACCTATGTTTTTATTTCATTTATATTTTTATTTTTCATGTCTGGCGGTTGTTTCGCCCAGATATGGAAAAATGTAAGGCATTTTAAATCTTAAAATGCCCAATTTCAACTTCAATTTAATTTCTGGCTTATCATTTTCCCTTACTAGTCCGGTTACCTGTCCCTTGTCAGAATATATGGAAATGTATAAAACAGTATTACATGGAAACAATGGAACATAAATATGCCAGATATTTTGTGTCTCATATGAAATGGAGAAATTAGTTGAATACAATAAATCATCCCCCATGATTGAATCAAAGCACTGAAAGTAGTAGTTGGTTTTCGTAAATTAATGTCAGACAGGCGGTTTCATGTGTATGTACACAAGAAGTCACTGGAACAAATCAAATGAAAACTTTTAAACGGTCTGAAGTCACATATAATACCAAATTGTCATACATATTGGTCAGAGTGTTTGTGTGGATCACCTGAGATTAAAAACAAGGCCAACAGATTGGTTCCAAGGAAAACCTTATTAATACTATACATGTGGAAGTCATATTTTATAGCATATAATCATGTATATTAGTCTTAATAACTGTTTGACTTGTCAGATCAAACAGAATACGTGTGCGTTCGGTTGAATTTTACTCACCTTTGATCATAGGTATTCTCAGGTGAGCAAAGCCGAGCTCCAGTAGCTCAGTCTGTAGTGACACAGGCTTACAATCCAGGGGTTGTGAGTTCGAACCTCAGCTCGGCCAACATTCATTGTGACAAGCGTCATTCGTCTTCCACCAATGGGCTAACAGTCAATGTGAAAAAGCAACCAGTTGCTTTGGAAAGTATGCTTTGTGGAGTACTGATGTGAGAAAGCAATGATACACATGAGTAAGTGAGCTTATCGCCGTGATATGACTGTAACATTGTTGAAAACGGCGTTAAACTCCAATTAATCAATCGGGTGAGCATTATAGGGCCGTATCACCTCTCTTGTTTAAATGGAATATGCCAAAGTTCACTATTCCTTTACTTAAATTATGCTTGCACACATATACCTGAAATTTTTGATTTATTTAATGGAAATCTATTCACTTTTGTTTCTTCAAATAATCAAATATGTGTGTAAAATGTCAGCGACGTCCACGTAGCACTGTTTGTAAGATTAATAAGAGGATAACTCTAGAACGCATGAAATGATAATATGATATCATGTATATCTATATCGTGAGTTCTTCATCGTATTGCATTTACATTTGTATGTGTCATACTCACGGACCAACCAACCGACATAATGCCTCAATTTCGACCGTGGGGTATAATAAGAACACTTACGGTCAAATATTTCCCATTTAGTTCTCCCTATGACATCAATCCGGTGAATCTTATGACTTTTACCAAGGTCCAGTTCGTACCAGGGATCCAGCTGTTTATTAGTAGCAGAACAACAACGACAATTTCTAGCGTCTCTTTCAAGATTACCATCCACCATTCGCGATGGTACCCAATCAATATAGGTGCTACTGGCTTTTACTGTTTTATTTCTTGATAATATTGCCGAACTGATTCCACCTGAGAACAATTATTTATCATGTATGTATTGTATTGTACGATTAACGTTTCTCGGTATATAAGTATAATCTGGACGGACTATATTGGCTGATATAGATGAATTAGTAAACATAAATTGTCAACCCAATAGTTCACCAAAAGTGTTTATGAAACAAAGTTAACCTTTATTATACAAAACTAAGCAGTCGGTGAATATATTCACATGTAGAAAGCGTGATTTTGCTGTAAGTCAAATATAATGTATTCATTTATAGAAGTTGATTACCTAAACCAAAGAACTTGTTTATCAAAAATCGATCAGACAACATATAGTGTCCGGAATATTATTCAGTCAGTACTGTATATGAATAATGTAATCTACAATTTTCTGCTACAAAAATAAACACCTCAAACCACTGTTTTCGCTGGAAATTAAAGTACTTACAAAATGTGTTCCGTTATCTTTCCAAGTAATCGTAAATCACATGATTTTAGGGGAAATAAAGTCGTATAATTCCACTAACGGACTCAGCGATTTCCGTATGACGTCAATATTTTAAGGCCATGTCACACTGTTATGAGTTTTGGCTACGAGTTGGCTACGAGTTGTGGAGAGATATAACTCGTGTAGGACTCGAATACATATATGTACATATAGTAGCAAAGAGCATCTCCGTAACGGCGGGCTTTTATAAAACGTGTTGTGGGGCTACAATTCAAGGAGTTTTGCCAGAAGTTGTATCTTGGAATATGCTATATAAAAAATGTGGAGGATTTGGCAAGAATGTAAGATTGCACAGACCAATGAATTGAGCGCTATAATATTTGTCTAACCTATACGTATCACACTTACCAAAATGGCAGCATGCCAGTATGAAGAAAACCAGATTGTCGAAACCTCGAACCATTTTCATAACTGAAATAAACAATATTTTTGGAGTTTTCATTGAAGAATTGTAATCGCTTTTGGTAATGCGTTACATTGAATGTGCACTGGATAATTGCAGTCGTTATTGTAAATGCACTACATTGAATGTACATTGATAGATCAGTGAATTGTAAGTATTTGTTTTTAATGTGACATTGTTATGTATTCAAAAATTAACAGGTCAATTTACACGGATTATAAACGTATATTTAAGATATTGATATCGATAACGTCAAACACATAGACAGGACCGCGTAGTGTTTACAGCATGGGGATTGTCATGGATTAACTAGGATCGGTACGGATTGCTACTGAACAAAATGCGGATCCAATATGCATATAAAGATATCTCTATTTATCCCTATACGTATCCTTCCAAACGACAGTTGACATAAAACAACATGGAGAAAGAAGGCACAACTCCTGTCACTTCAATTTGACCTGTAAATAGTCTATAATAATTTAGTTTTCGTTTCTTGACATAGAGTTTCCGCAAACCAGGCCTTTAAATGTTTACATTAAAACATTAAATAAACTTGTGACGCATTTTAACAACTTTTCCAATACCGATCATTTTACACCAAAGTGTATATATTTAAGTGAGACTTAAAAGATATGACCCTTAACTCATAAAGACACAAGACGTATGAACGTACGGTACCATTTCGGTCATGCAATGCGAACACCAACTAGATAGAATTTTCTACCACAAATCAGTCTACCACAAACCACAAATCAGTCTGCGTTATCACGCAGTCTGATAGCTTGTCCCGTGCTGTGCCCGTAACCGGTTTCATCCCTACTTATGTTCTTACAAACTTATGGACAAGTCTTTTTTTAAATATTGATAAATGGTTATGTAAAAACCAAAACCTAAGATAATTGCTATCTAAAACCCTATCCCATTCAATGCATGCAGCTTTTGGTGTTTTACAAGTGCTTATGGGTGTATGGACTATTGACGAATGTGCAGGCTGATCTTGATCTGCATTGTTCGCAATTGTAGTTATAAGTCCTGCATAACATGTGTTATATGCAAATGTTGTCAAAGTTTAGTCTCGTTAAGCGTAATAAGAGTAAAGTATGATATAACTGTTTGACTATCGGGCCATGATATGCAATGTAAAACGATTTGAATAAAAGTAAGAATATAAGAGCTGTGCTCAGAGAAAACCAACCATGGTGCGACCACTGTAAATCAAGATCAACTATGGGTGATTGCGACCACTGTAAATCAAGATCAACCATGGGTGATTGCGACCACTGTAAATCAAGATAAACCTGCACATACATTCAGATACAGATCTGACACTGTACAAGCAAATATGTTAAGATAACTTTTCATCTTCGCTTGACTTTCCTCCTTTCCTAAATACAACAAATCTTCAATAGACGACATTTGAAAACATCCAGACCAAAATATGGAATTTTTTTATAATCGAAAGTATGATTACTGAAAAAGGTTGAAAACATTGTGGCAAAAGTAGAAAATGCTCAGATAGTGACTGCAAATGGTAAAGGGTTGAGACACTAAGGGTTTTTTTTTCTGGGGATCGACTCATATAATATTGAAGTCGTTATCGTCATTAAATAAATAACATCCGAATGATGGTCTCGCGTGGTTTGGCACGATTTCAATTTGTGGTTTCTTCTTTCAGAATAGTTACGTTATAGGTTTACCTGGCTATTATATCTAGTTAAGACTCCTTTGACTGAAGTCATATTGAAAACGATTTTAATTGCAAAGTATACACATGGACAATACTGTTAAATCACATTTAAACAGATTACGTTGTAAATCAGTAAGTTATTAATGTCTGACGAAAAAAAATCCCATTTAAGATTTAGACATCCCCTGATAGTTTGAAGAGTCTGATTAGCTAACAATTTTTATTTTTATTTAGTGGTTAAAATAATAATAATAATAATATGAAATGAAAATGAAATATACCTGTATACATGTATGTGAGATATTTTGATGTTATATTTTGTATGTTTCTATGCTGTGTTGATTCATTATACTTGTCACATAGGTTTCTGACCTGCTGCTTATGAAATAAACTTGTAACAAAAGAGTAAACTTGTATGTTATTGGCCGGTATTTTGAAGCGTACCATTTATTCCAATGATGTTGTTTGTATTTGGTGGTTTTAAAATCAAGTTTTTCGTATAACACAAGGCATTATCAAAAATTTAACCGTCCAAAACAAAACATTTAGTTGATTTATTGGATCTGCTTTCATGTATATCAAGGGTCAAGTATTTAAACAAGAACTGTATAGTCCAATTTCCCTTTAAGGTAGAACGCGCCTCTCAAAATATATTCGAATTTCCTCACGAAATTTTGCATCACCATAATTCAGCACATGCCCAATAAGATTCTGTTCTTACTTCTTTCGTATCTAAAACAGTTCTCAAGCTACGAAACCTCAAAGTATACCACTGACATCACATTTCAGACGTCTCTCAAATTTCCTCGTTAAAACAAGAACAGCTAATAGTTTGGTCAATTTTAGGTTGATAGCTGCAAACTTATATCACGATTTGCATCTTAAGAATACCTTCACGTACATATCATTTTCTTCTTTGTGTCTTACGTTTAAAAAGAATAACACGTCTATAACGTCACTTTTCAGGAGCAAAATGACATTGCGTTACGCGTAAGAAAATGCGCTTTTCTTTCATTTAAAAATTAATTTTTGATTTTTTTAATCTATTCATTTATAATGTTATTACAATTCGTTTAGTATCAAGAAAAGTATACCTTACCGACTTCGTTTGTTCACAATATCAATTAATCTAAGCCCCACTTTAGTGCATCATGGAGCGTGAAATGCATTAAAACGGCAGGTTTGCCTCCAAAGCCACTCATCAGAAATCACTTTACTTGAAGAAAGTTACCGAGAAACATCAAGCAAATCATTGACCAAGGAAACATATTGTGGACATACAACATTTTGTCCAACATTTTGCAAAAAGCTGTCAAAGTTGTGAATATTATTTAAATATCGTAGATTGTGTAAAGGCAAAAACATTTAGTCTTTTTAACTAAGTTACAATTTCGCTGCCGGCATTGTCACGCTGTGTCTGCTATACAGACATGAAACAGATCGAAAGGAAGGAAGAAGTCCTATACAACTAATATCAAGGCATCCTTGAGCAAGGTAAAGCTTTCTTTGTTATCTTGCTTTATACATTTTTAAATAAGGATATATGAGCATATAACCATATAGAAAAACACTCTTTATGTGAGAAAAATAAAAATGTTCGTTGCACATGCACTTTCCCGGGAATTAATAATTATATATCGCGGGAGGACATTCTCGAACATCCTTGTTTCGAATTTAATCATGACTGTCTCTCCTGTTTGTTAACCATTTCCAACATGCAGCAGATAACTTTTGAAAATGACGTGGCAAAAGGTGAAATTGCTAATTATGAACAAATTCTATATTTCTCACAATAGTTTCGCAATATTAAATAATTATAACTTGTTCTTTGAGTATTTAAATGCTCTATTTGTTTTCGAAATGTTTTGAAAGTTTTAAGCTTCATATAAATCTAAATACATCCTATAAGTTACTCAATGTAAGTCCAATTGTATTGCTTTGATACATTGCGCCCGGTAAAATGCAGACTAACATAATTTTCAGTTATAGGGATAAACACGCTGTAATAAAATTCTAACCATCTTTCAGGAATGTTGACCTTCTCAAACGAATGTTTTCCACTAAACAAAACTTTTAAAAGAATGGAGCGCATAGTTTGGCCGATTGTAGAGACAAAGGCACGATAGTTTTGTGAAAGGACGTGCGCTTGAAAACACTTTGATGAGATCGGCTATCCCTTCTACATTTCCAGCTGTAGACGAATCACGTTTTTACTATTATTATTATTTGTTCTTATTATTATGATTCCGGTCAGACGAAATTTAAAAATAGGCATGTGTCATTTGTATTACCCCTACCACGGATATGGGCTATGTCCGATATCTGTAACATATTGAGGCGTATTAATGCATTAATTGTGTTCAATAATTAGGGCAAAGTAAACCCTTTCCCATTCTGTAAACGCATTCTGGAGCAGAGGAATATTAAAACATGCAACAAAAGAATAAATTGCTCATCTTCTACTTTTGCCACAAGGTTTTCAATTATATTCAATAACGAGACTTACATTTATAGAGAATATCCATATTTTTTACTAAACGTTTTCAAAGTCGTCTGCTGCAGACATTTTGAACTGAACACTTGCATACTAATGTAAAATGTCTTTCACTTTGTTGGCTTATATATGTTTTATTTTAACGGAAATGTGTTTCAAAAAAACCAATAGAGCTCCCACTAATTACGTTCTACATTTTCAGTTTTAAGGGATTTCAAAGGAGTGGGGATATTTCATAAATCACTTCTATATCCGTCGTTGAATAAGTGAATAGGAATTTGTCTTTTGATTTAAAATAGTGTTGTAGAGGCTTTTTATAAAAGATGAAGTTGACTTTCTGTACGAAACACCGATCGAAACACAACACAGCCTTCTCACCGTCTTAAAGTCAATGTAAACTGACACTGCTTAAATGAAAACTGGTATAGACCCGGCTTGAACTGATTGGGAACATAATGTTAAAATGAAATGTAAGCTATGTTTTTACTTGTTTACATGTACATAACAAAACAGTGTGTGTACTTGTGTCTAATAGCATAATTGCTGTAATGAGTGCATGAGAAAAGGTATAAGTTGACTTTTGGGAACTGTACAGATCAAAATCAGTCGGTGCATCCGGACAGTTCGATCGGGGTTCTCAATGTTCGCATAGTCCTTACACTAGCTTGTAAGAATAGTTTGCCAACGTGTGTATATTATGAAAAGACGGAACAGGCGTACAAATTGATCTAAATCCAAATTTTTAAGAAATGCCAACTTCTATCTTTCACCATGCACTTACGCATATAACGATTGAATCGTTTCAGCTCGATATTGTTCGATTATAAGGCTGTTCGTACATTCAATAGCTAACACTTGTACGGTATTTCTGTCATTGCTATGTATACGTCGCAGACCACGGTCACATTTGAGTCATATATCAAACGTAATTGTACGTAGGGTGGCAGAGGGTGATTACGATGACGTAAAGCAAAGAAATGCCTCCTTTTTCTACATGAATCAAACACTGTTCAATTTAAACAACAGACAGAACATTTTATTGTTGACGTATACAAAGTTCATTGTCTAAAAAACATACATATACATACAATATACATGACAGGAAAATACAAACAAACATGATTTATTTAGAATGTATTGGAATTAAACATGAATTTAACATGAGAGGGATATAAACATGAATTTAACATGAGAATGATATAAACGTTGTGAGGATGAGCAATGTATAAATATGAGAGTGTTATTTGGAAGCAAAACAAATTGAACAGTTCTTAGTAAATTTAAATGGCGAAGTTGATAATGTGCAACGGAAGATTAAATCATTAAGTAAATAATGAGCGAAGTATGAATGAAGGATTGAATGAGTGTACGAATTGATGATCAATCAAGTTACAGTTTTCGAAGAAGAATTCATGATACATTTAATGTGTTTCTCAGTAGAGTTGCCTCTTTGATATAAAGAGCAACACTAAGGATTGTCTTTCTATTACTGTTGGTTAGTAGTTCAGCAAATTTATAGACGCTTGGACGGTTTAATATCGAAATTGTCACCAGAAAAAAGAATACTTTCAAAGGAAACCATAAGTGTCAATGTTCTTCATTTTCCAGTATTAATATAATTTATTGAAATCTGATTCCTTTATCAAATAGAAGGCATCGGATAAAAAAAACTATACATTATAAGAGTTATTATTTCAAGTAGTTATTATAACATTTGAAGCAATTGTCCATCAATATTAAAATCTGAATATTTGGAATATAATATATTATTACATTTTACTGCCGACTGAATAACATAACTGCAACATATTCTGTATTATGGTGATGCAACATTTCATGATGAAATTCGAATATGTTTTAGAAGCGCGTTCTACCATAACTTGCATTTTCAAAACATGACAATAAACAGTGGGGTCAATCAGGCGACAAATGTCAACTTTATCATATAAAAATGGGAAGAGGGTTCTTCCAGAGACATATCAATACAACCACTCAGAACCTTTTACAAAAAGATATGTGTGTTTCATACTGAAGAAAATACTGTTGATAATGTAACATCTACGAAGGTGTACATATAGTAGATGGAGAGATGGAGGTGAGTCAGGTGTGGGCTGTCAACTGTATCATATGTAGAATGGAGAGAGATAGAAGCACGGGTTCATGCCGGCACTATCGTTTACAAAATATATAATTAAAGTGTTTCTGTTAAATAGATGAGATAGTGATATGAATTACATCTGTCCAATGTTTTTATTTAACCCTTTCACACTTTTAGACGCATTATGACGCATCAGCAGCTGACGAATCTTTGAAAACATTGCGGCAAAAGGAGAAAAAGGTCATAAATGTTTACAACAGTTTGTTCAGTTCAATTCAATATGTATACTTGCATATCAAGAGATTGTCCATAATTTTGCCTATTTGCTTTCAAAGTTGTCTACTGTAGTTTTGTTGTATGCGGGGGAAGGGTTAAGTAAATATTTTGTTATAAACACTCGTTCCTAATACATTTCTTTCGATTCGGAATAATTTCGACCAAGGGAATTTAGTTGCCATTCTTGCTGCTTTCTGCAACACTTTGTGTACTTGTAAAGATAAGATAATGATTTGTTAATACATCCATAATTCACTTTTTTCCTATCCACCTATACCCGACACGTCTACGGACAATACCGAACCCTCACGACTTCGGACGGAAATCGCCGAGCCTGCATATAGTCAATACTGACCATCCTTGTACGGAATCCAAATCCTCCTTGGCCTAATGGTTAGCGTCGGGGATTTCAGGCCCGGCTTCGATCCCCAGTCGCTGCGCTGTGGTCATGTTGGAGAGCCCTTGGGCAAGGCACATTTCCTAGCTTGGTACTGGTTTGTTAACCCAGGGATCATGAATAAGTGAACCATACCCAAGAATTTCGATCTTCCGTTAAATAATTGAATATCGATCATCCTATCTGCCTACCGGAGCAATATATTCGTAAGGTTCCGTAATGTACCGATAATTGATCACACGCTATGAAAAGAATCGTAAAACAATAAACGCCTAGGGGATAGTCGTCTTGGACAACGAGCCAGTACACAAGGTTTAATCTTTATATGGTTAGAATAATGAAGTTCGTAATTTAGTGATTTGTTTGTTTGTTGTATTGGGGTTTTACGCCGCTTTCAACATTATTACAGTTATACCACGGCGACAGTTCACTTATTCATGAAGCATGGGCAAACAAACCAGTAATAGGCTCCACCATGAGCGTAGTGCCGCGACTGGGTGTCGAACCCGAGACACCCGGTTTCAATCGTAAATTAATGACTCACTCACCACATAACTTGAATTTCACATATAAAACGCACAAATATATTATACAAACATTTGTAGATGAAAATGTATCATGTATAGAATCGTATGAATTCATCTGAACTAATACATTATATAACATCAGTATATACATATTCAAGAGAGAAAAACAGCAAATAAACTAGTAACTACTGTAGAGATTGCTTTCACTTTCGTGAAAACTGTCGGAACAATTAGTCACGTGCTCCTCCATGGCAAATATCTTGAACCACCTTTATTCTTCGAAAATGTTTCTTAAATATCTTAAATGTGTTTAATTGGTGGTTTTATGCCGTTTTCAACATTATTTCAGTTATAGCACGGCAACAGTTCACTTATTCATGATCCCTGGGTAAACAAACCAGTTTAGAAATGTTCCTTGCCTAAAGACACTCCGTCATGACCGTCGTGCCGCGACTGGGGTTCGAACCCGGGATACCCAGTTTCAATTCCCCGACGCTAACCAATCGACCACGACCTATTCCTAAAAGAAGAATATTGTACTAATTGGCGAACTGCGTGGGACCTGATCAACTTGTGCTAGTGATTATTATTATAATAAATTTTTAATAATATTAATGCTGATATAAAAAAGATATTTTGTTGTTGTTATTATTGCTGTTAGCATTTGTTATACTTTGAATCGTTGTTATAAGTAAACAGGATTTACCTGTCGCTCATTAATCTTCGCCGAAGTTCGGTAACATTCGACACTATTCGTTATTTAAATGGGTATTTAATTTAAAATATACCTAACTGAAAATAGTTTGATTGAATTGATTGTATAGTGCAATGGTTAAGAACATGGATTTGAAGTCGGATATTCATGAGGTCGGTTCCCAACCATGACTATCTTTTCCATTATATTTAAATTTTGTCCTTTTTTTTTTATATATATTCTTGCTTTAAACCTTTTCATTACTTAACCTTTTCCTATATATAGACGCTTCCTGACGTCTTGGCAGCATACGACTCTTTTAAAACATTCTGAAAAAAATGAGGAATAGCTTAAAACGAGCAATTTCACCTTTTCCGACAGTGTTACACTGTATAGTTTTGCATTACATTGGGTTTGTAATATTGACATACATCGCGTTAATTTGGGAGCATAAACATATCAGGGAAAATCTGATCACTTCAGTGCGCAACCGTTGATGGGTGATATGGCGCTATAGTCACTTCCTTTGAATATCGCGGATTCTTGCCATGAACATGAGTCCTATGATTTCCGTTTAGTTCGCGCATATAAACCAGAATAAGTTTACCTGGACATGATTTACAGCTAACCTTATTTATTATCTGCGCACGCACTTTGACTCATCCTATTCATTAGACTACGTTTGAAAACATTGTGGCAAAAGGAGAAATTACTAAAAATGATCCATTTCTCCTTAAGCTTCAGTTTTTCTATACAATAGATATTATAACCTTTAA
>JASEVX010000006.1:4451428-4482725 GCA_031761405.1 Serripes groenlandicus
ACCTTTGTACATTTAACTTTTCCTGCGGATTGGTTAAATAATATATGCAACATGAGTGTCGTCCGATATTATCTTAAACTTTTTCGATGTAAATATCTGAATATCCATCTTTATAATTAAGAATTTGCTCTTGGACATTTATCTTTCTTCCACTTGCCACAAATCTGCTGCAGACTACTTCGAAACATTTAACCTAACACATGGGAAATCACTAAAAATCAAAGTGCTATTTTAGAAGAGAGCAGCAAACATATCGGCAAAAGGAAAAATGGCTCCTTATTATTTATTTATTTTTTCTTTTGTCTCAATGTATCAAAAGAAGATTGCTGCAACTGCGTCAAAATGCCTCTTTGAGTGGAAAAGGGTTAACCATTTAACCATGTTGGTTGTAGGTAAACATACGGACACCGTTACACGGATGTATTTGAGAATGCATCTGTTGCCTTTGGTCACAAAACTAAACCAATCAATATTATTTGCTACCAGTATCGCTACCCATGATTTTGGACATCTAGTATATGTGAAGTTAATCAAGTAAAACATGGTTAGACTATAAGATGGTTTACACGAAAGTATTTGAAAATGCATACGAAGGTTTTGGTCACAAAATTAAACAAATCAATATTATGTTAACAACAGTTTTGTACTTTTTTCAAAAGCTTTCATTGAATATCTACAAGGCAGCTTATTCTTTTTTAACCTGCAACGATTGGCATTAAAGCAGTAAAACCCTTATCCCGCAAAAAGCTTGCTACCGGTATCGCTACCAATCTTTTGGACAACTAGTTTATGTTAAGTTAATAAAGTAAAACAAAATTAGACTATCAGTTGGTGCAAGTTAGACTTCATCTATATGGTTCACTATTTAATTTGACAGTGGTGCATACTATGACGTCCAAATTACATGTATGTCTAAACAAGTGCATATTCATGATATGCAAATAACAAGTATGTTTGATCTAGTACATTGTAAGACAAGCAAATAACATGCAGATTTAAAATAATGCATACTTAGACAAACACATTACACGTATGTCTAAACAAGTACACACTATGACAAGCAAATTACATGTATGCTTAAACAAGTGTTAATAAGTCAACAGTCATTAAAGAAGTCACTAGCAAACATTGTCCATGTGAATCAGCTAGTAACGTTGTACAATAGGATATACTATACGCTTATAAAGATACCATAAGGCTGGTCTTAGTAGAGTCTGACTCATACGCTTCATCAAATAAAACAATGAATTAATCTTATAAATGACATAAAAAAAATCCAAGTTTAACTTCTTCTTTTCCCATAACATTTTAAAATCTGTATCAAAATATAATTGTCAGTTGCTGAGATGTAACAGTATTTATTAGTACTTTTGAATGCAGACGCCACTTAAAATCTCATAACAATCAACTGTTTAATCAAACAGCTGTTTAATAACAGATAGTGGGTTTGGTTTCCTACATCCATGTATACGTAAAAAGAAATCATTGAATGCCTCTCAAACGATGAGTTTCCGCCGATATTAAAACAGGCGTACCCTCGTTGGAGCCGTGCTACTATAGAAATATTGAAAATTAACTGTAGATTAACACCGACGCTATCGGATACGAATGAACAACCAGTGCTAAAATGTTTCTAACATATCTTAAATGTGTTTAATTGGTTTTATGCCGTTTTCAACATTATTTCAGTTATATCACGGTAACAGTTCACTTAGTCATGATCCCTGGGCAAACAAACCAGTTTAGAAATGTGCCTTGCCCAACGACACTCCGTCATGACCGTCGTGTCGCGAATGGGGATCGAACCCAGGACACCCGGTTTAAATTCCCCGACGCTAACCAATCGACCACGACCTATTCCTAAAAGAAGATTCTTTAACTAATTGGCGAACTGCGTAGAACCCGATCAACTTGTGCTGGTGATTATTATTATAATACATTTTTAATAATATTAATGCTGATATGAAAACGATTATTTGGATGAAATAAAAAGTAGTAGAAGAAGAATATAATATAAAGAAAAAGAAGAAGACAAATAATGATATTAAAGTGATTACCATTAAATTATGAAGATATTAATATTACCAGACCAAATCATGTACATCCTATATCTCTTCCTTCTTCATCTGCATTAATTACACACACTCAATGTATATCCGGGATTAGGGATGGGACGAATTTCATACGTTTACAAGAGTTCATGGTCACTCTCGCATGTGTGTTAAGGGGGGTGTGGGAGGGGGGTATTTTGTTGTTGTTATTATTGCTGTTATGATTTGTAATACTTTGAATCGTTGTTATAAGTAAGTAAACATGATTTACTTGTCACTCATTAATCTTCGCCGCTGTTCGATAACACTATTCGTTATTTAAATTGGTATTCAACTTAAGATATACCTAACTGAAAATAGTTTGATTGAATTGATTGTATAGTGCAATGGTTAGAAACATGGATTTGAAGTCGGATATTCATGAGGTCGGATCCCAACCATGACTATTTTTTACATTATATTTAAGTTTGTCCATTTTGTTTAATGCTCTTGCTTTAAAACTTTTCTTTGCTTAACATTTTCCTATATATAGACGCTTCCTGACGTCTTGGCAGCATACGACTCTTATAAAACATTCAGAAAAAATAAGAAATAGCATAAAACGAGCACCTTTTGCGACAGTGTTTTCAATATCAATTAACACTGTATAGATTTGCATTACATTGGGTTTGTAATATTGACATACGTCGCGTTAATTTGGGATCATAAACATATCAGGGGAAATCTGATCACTTCAGTGCGCAATCGTTGATGGGTGATATGGCGTTATAGTCAATTCCTTTGAATATCGCGGATTCTTACCATGAACACGAGTCCTATGATTTCCGTTTAGTTCGCGCATATAAACCAGAATAAGTTTACCTGGACATGATTTACAGCTAAATGACCAATTTCTCCTTAAGCTTCAGTTTTTCTATACAATAGATATTATACCCTTTAATTATCAGATGTTCAAAAACAAATGCCCAAATGTGTTCAAGGTCGTCTGTTGTTGATGTGTGACATATGAGAAAGGGTTTAGTTTGCTGTAATATGGTTTTAAAACTTGAATAGTAAACGTCGTGTGCTGCAGAGGCATCACAAAGCGTATATTTGTTGAAAACGAGGAGAATTTACTAATTATAAGTAATTAGTCGGGTCAGTGGTTTTGTACAGGAAGATTTTATAAAGTTTTCCTTAAACATCATTATAAGGACAATTATCACCGACCCCTGGCGGCCATGTTCTTCATCGAGTCGGATGTTTTAACAATCTTGGTGAAGGATCGCCAATAGAACATGTCACCGTGGAAATATGCAATACAAACTGAAGGTTGAGGGGGAGTAAGGGCTATGAAGCATGAAGAATGGGTATCAGCCTGCCACTTCGTGCAGCTTGGTTTTAACTGCCTCGGTGGTGTAATGGTTATGGTGTCCGCCTCGAAAGCGGACGATCAGTGTTTAATCCACGGTCGGGTCATAACAAAGACTTGAAAGTGGTAGTAGTTATTTCTCTCCATGGTGCAAAGTGTTGCAGACGGGTGAACTGGCGTAAGGATAGGCTTCAAATCAGCACTGATAATTTACACAGGAAACGCCGTTAAATGACTGAAATACTGTTTTGGGGCAATGTATCATTTCCCACAAAACAGTTATAAACGTCATCAGTTTCATCGAAAGAGTTATATGTGAAAAATAGATATACTTGTTGAAATTACTATTATTAAACTGCCACCGTTAGTGACAGGTTTGATACCAAGATTTACGTCTACATCTTTTATGTATAGTTTAATTTATGTATTCAACGAACCATGTGGCAACAAGTTACAAGTTACAAAAATACAAACATTAAACATACAATAAATAACACGTAAATCATGGCAGTATGTCATTTGTTTTAAAGCAAACATATCAGATCTAGTAGCACTTGCACGCTATCAGAGCACTAGATAAGAGGCATAATGCATGTTCTTAAATCAGTATCAGAAGTCCGAACCATTTGGTGTACTTTCTTAAAAGACTAAGGTCTGAACGAATATGTATAGTCTTCCTTCCTACCATACGCCTAATAAATGTCAACGAGTTTTACCGTCGGAATTAATCGTAAATCCGTGATCTAAGTGCATACAGCAAGATACGTATTGTATCCTGTGATTGCTTTTTTCCTGTGATTGTTCCTTTCCTGTAACTTAACTAACTATATAAATTCTGACAATGATCCGGCCTATTGGTTGTTCAAAAAATAAAGCGCCCACCATTTAACAAAGATAATATGTATGCCATTTAATCACAAAAAAAGGTTGGATATATTCAGGTTATCCTATTAAATTAACCGAGAACTCGGATGTCTTCAAATTACTACTTTAACTAGAACCTGTCCGAACGTTCAGTGTGTTATAGCAATCTCAATAGATCCCCAGATCCCTCTTTGTTCCATGGACAAATAAATATCGTGTCAAAATCTTGAATACATCATCGTTCTATTCTTTTGTTTATTTATTTACAGGCGATGCAATAAATCTGCTTGTGGTCATGCCTAGTTTATGATTTCTGTATGTACTAAAAAAGTTGCTTCTATATTTGTTTAATTGGTGCTTTATGCCCTTTTCATCATTATTTCAGTTATATCACGACAACAGTTTACTTACTAGGCTAGGATATGTGTCTTGCCCAAGGATACTCCACCAGATCAACCTGTGCTGGTTATTATTATTATTACAAATTATTAACAAGACGAATTTTGATGCAGAGCATCAAAGGACGCCGCGCATGATTTTGAAGCATGACTTAAAGGAAGCAGATGTAGTTCAGTACATTTAAATAACGTGTGAAAACAGACAGGATGTAAATATTTCCAACAAGAAGGCCAAATGTCCCTTTATCATAACCAAAAAGGCCAAGATGTGCCTATATTGCTCACCTGGCTACCATAGCCTATAATAAAAGGTTACCATACAACATGAAGTTTCTTAATTTTTTACCAATACACGGTTTCAAATCGATATCTCGAAATGTTCGAGAAAAAAAAAAAAAAAAAAAAAAAAAAAAAAATCAAGATATCGCAAATTTCTGAGATAACGAGAAAAAAATAATATATATAAAAAAAAAAAATCGAGAAATCGAAATGTTCGAACATATTGATATCTTTTTTTTTTATATTTATTTTTTTCGATATCTCGAACTTTCCGATATCTCGAACTTTCCGATATCTCGAAATTTTCGGTATCTCGAACTTGTCGATATCTCGTACTTGTCGATATCTCGTACTTGTCGATATCTCGAACTTTTCGATAAAGTTCGGAAAAAAAAAAAAAAAAAAAAAAAAAAAAAAAAAAAAAAAAAAAATCAATTTTTTTTCTTCGAGATATCGGAAAGTTCGAGATATCGGAAAGTTCGAGATATCGAAAGTTCGAGATATTGGAAAGTTCGAGATATCGAAAGTTTCGAGATATCGATATGTTCGAGTCATCGGTATGTTCGAGATATCGATATGTTCGAGTTATCAATATGTTCAAGTTATTTGACCAATAAGACATTCGTTTTTTGCGTGTACAATGACCTCAGACAAATTTCGTACCTAAACCTCTTAATTTGCGAATGTCTAATCGAATGTCTAATGTCTAACTGATCAATTAGACATTCGTTTTTTTAATGTACATTGATCTCTGATGAATTTGGAACCTAAGTATAGTAATTTGCGAATGTCTAATCAAATGTCTAATGTCTAACTGACCAATTAGACATTCGTTTGTTGCACGTACAATGACCTCCGACGAATTTGGTACCTAAATCTCTTAATTTGCGAATGTCTAATCGAATGTCTAATGTCTAACTGACCAATTAGACATTCGTTTTTTGATTGTACGTTGACCTACGACGAATTTGGAACCTAAATATCGTAATTCGCGAATGTCTAATCGAATGTCTAACTGACCAATTAGACATTCGTTTTTTGCATGTACAATGACCTCCGACGAATTTGGTACCTAAATCCCTTAATTTGCGAATGTCTAATCGAATGTCTAATGTCTAACTGACCAATTAGACATTCGTTTTTTGAATGTACAATGACCTCCGACGAATTTGGGTTATAGATCTTGTAATTTGCGAATGTCTAATTGAATGTCTAATGTCGAATTAGACATTCGATATTTAACATTTGCGATTTTTCTGAATGTCTAATTGAATGTCTAATGTCTAATTAGACATTCGATAATCAAAATTAGCGAATGTCTAATCGAATGTCTAACGTCTAATTAGACATTCGAATATTTTTTTTGAATGTCTAATGTCTAACGTCTAATGCTCTGCCAACTTCACACACTTTTATAAATAGGCAAAAACATCCGGCGAATTTTGGGCCCGTAAACTAAACAATTAAAAACGCGTAGCCTAGAAAGTTTGGGAAAAGTGAACTTTTTCTCTGAGCTTTGATGAATTGGGTCAGGGCCGTAAACCAAACAATCAAAAACAGCGTAGCCTAGACAGTTGGGGAAAAGTTATTAAATACAAATTAAATGTGTATAAAGTTTTGTAATAACAGTAGAAGACAAACGTATTTTGTATCTTGTTGTTTCTTAAATCAGTTAATACAATTTATTGATTCATAAAGGTTGTTTTTTTCAATCAAACAACAGAGGTTTTTTTAACAATAATAACATTGGTTTCTCCCTTTTCGATTACGTCACCCCATGGTACAAAATTAAAACCTATCCCATACTGACGCCGCGCTCCCACGCGGCGTCAATAATAATGATGATAAGAAGAAGATGAAGATGAACACATTTTAGTAAAAGAATATGATAAAAAGAAAAAGATAAAGAAAAAGAAGAAAAAGAAAAGGAAGAATAGGAAGAAAAGGAAGAAAAGGAAGAAGAAGAAGAAGAAGAAGAAGAAGAAGAAGAAGAAGAAGAAGAAGAAGAAGAAGAAGAAGAAGAAGAAGAAGAAGAAGAAGAAGAAGAAGAAGAAGAAGAAGAAGAAGAAGATAGTATAAAGTGATTACCATTAAATTATGAAGACATCAATCATCCTCGGTACCCAGGCTATTCATAAAGTATATGATACCCTGGGCAAATTGGCTGTAAATATCTCGTACTCATGAATAATTTATGAGGTGAAATGCAGCCGCTCGATTGGCCGCCTGACACAAACCTCAGGCGATACAAAAATTACATTGTAGATACGGAGGAAATCGTGGTGCATGCTTTACGAAGTTTCGCTAGCCAATTTGCCCAGGGTATCATATATTTTATGAATAGCCTGGGTACCGAGGATGGACATCAATATAACCAGACCAAATCATGTACACTCTATGCCTCTTCCTATTTCATCTTCATTGATTACACACACTCAAGGGAAATCCGGGGTGTGACGAATTTCATACGTTTAAAAGAATTAAAGGGACACCTCTCGCGTGAAGTGGTGGGGGTTCGTTTGTGTTGTTTTTATTGCTCTTAGCATTTGTACTTTGAATCGTTGTTGCGAGGCTTTTTTTAAAATATCACATTTCATCATTTTAACATGAAGATACATGTATATATTATGTAAATGTAAATATTTACCCTAACCAGATACATATTTAGTATGTGTCTCGGCTTTAACCATGTGATGTATTGTAATCATTTATGCGGTATACTTACAAAGTAACATTATTGTTGCACAGTTTCATGTCTTTATAAATTGAACTATTTGTACAAATACTACTAAAAATATTTGGATTCGTATGGGTTTGCTTCATACCGATTTGATGTATGTATTTGGATAGTTCTTGCTAATTGAAAAGTGTGAAATTTAAACTCGTGATACAGTCCCTTTAAGCTGTAGTAATTATCTCGATTAAAAATAATTAAAAACACCTCTTTATTTATACTAATTAATGGTCCATATAAATTAAAGCTGTATAGTTTGGCATTAAATTGACATAAATTATGTCCCGTTAATTTGGGAGCATAAACATATTATGGAAAAACTGATCACTTCAGTGCGTAACGGTTGATAGGTGATCTGGCGTTATAGTTATTTGATTTGAATATCGCGGATTCTTGCCATGAACATGAGTCCGATGATTTCCTTTTAGTTCGCGAATATAAACCAGAATGAGTTTCCCTGGACATGATTTACAGCTAACCTAATTTCTTATCTGCGCACGCACTTTGACTCATCCTATGCATTAGACGACGTCTTAAAACATCGGGGCATTTTTTTTTTAAATTCTGATAAATAAAGGGTATATTAATTGTATAAAAATACTGTAGCTTAAGGAGAAATTTATCATTTTTAGCAATTTCTCCTTAAGCTACATTTTTTCTATACAATAAATATACCCTTTATTAATCAGATTTCTAAAAAAAATGCCCAAGGTCGTCTGTTTCTGATTTGTGATATAGAAGAAGGGGTTTAGTTTGCTGTATAATGGTTTTGAAACTTTTAAAACTATATAAGTATCGCGATATTCGGATAAACTGACGACCATTCTGGTACGTTAAGCGGAAGACTATTGATAACATCAAGAAAGAAAGCACAATTGATACAAATTAGCAGAATTTCTTTTCCCACAATGTTTTTAACTCTGGTTTTACATAAAGCTTCCTGTTGCCCGAATGACACATTCACTTAATGTGATCAGCGTGGATAACAGTACACCGGAAATAGCATCCTTTTGAGACGTAAAACAAATGCTTTGATGTGGTCACTTAAATGTAACATATGCCTTAAGCCTTTCCCACATACGTAAATTCTACAGCAATCGAAATTTAAAACAACTAGGTTACAATATAAACATCTCTCAACTGTTACTTAAATTCTTTCCCACATACAGCCGTTCTGCAGGAGACGACTCTGAAAACATCTATGCAACAACACATACAATATATATAGATGAAGGTACAGTGAAAACAATTTGGCACAAGAAGAAATTGCCCGTTTCGAACAATTTCTTCTTTTAACTACATGTACTTTTAATTACTCATTAGAAGTATTTAACAGGTCAGTGGTTTTGTGCGGGAAGATTTTATAATCTATTCACTAAAACTGCATTTAAAGAAATTAACCACCACCCCCTGGCGGCCATGTTCTTCATCGGGTTGGATTTTTTAACAGTCTTGGTAGAGGATCGCCCAAAGAACATGTGTGCCAAATAAATTTTAAAATCGATACTTTTGAACAAGATTGTTAAAGCTTTGTCATTTTCCCCTCTTTCTGATGCCGCAACTAACAATATTCTACATGGTATTAAGATATTCGCACACAACTTTGAAAGAAGACCACCTTATACGAAACTATTTTAAAATTGATCCATCGGTTTAGGAGGAAACCTATTTTGTAAGAACATGTGATCAGACAATCAGACTAAAACGACCGATGCTGGATGGTGAGTGATCACAATTGCATAGCCTGCACTTCGTGCTTAGAGTTCGTAGGTGAGCCACACCAGGACATTTATCATCGGACATACATGGAAGCTGTGTTCTTCACTTACATTTTGTGAAATCTTTGCAAGTCTTCTCTTTTGGAACTACAAGTTTCAATTTTACCGCATAGTATCGTTTTAGTTGTATAGCACTTTGCCAAAATCAAGCTTAAAAGGAATGTCAGGACAAGCTGAATGGTAAATTTAAGCAATCCCAATATTTTTAAGGTATATATTTCTGGAATAACGTTTACAGTTCAATTTTATAAAGTCGATTCGCTGCATGCTCTTCAAACTGTATTGGAATATTGATTGCTACATGTCTCATATTTGCCCAAATACTCAACTGGCGTTAATGCTTTTATGTCGTTGCTACAAGCACATATAATTTGTATGATGTTACAAGCAGTAAATGTTCAGTCAGATCACGGCGTTAGCAGAAATAATGGTTAGTTTATCCTGACACCATTGTGTCAGTCGTTAACCCATCCCCACATTCCTGAGCACCAAAAAGGAAAGCCATTATTACAATTTGTGAAGTATTTGGTATGACCCAGCCGGGTATTGAACAACCTGCGACCTTCTGCACCCGAGGCAGACGCTCTACCACTACACAACCAAGGTGCTATGTTATATGTAATAATAGTTTGGTCAATCAGTCGTTAGCTAGTCCAGTACTTCGATTTTATTGTAAACATAATCATGTGCCTTCAATTCACATGAATGAACTGTAATCACAATATGTAGTGTTTTAATAATATTTATTTTAGAAAATATATAAAAATAAAATAATAAAATATACATAACTAATATTTAACTTTATTCTGATACATTGCTTACAGACGATTAACTTACTACTAATGTGCATATGTTCCTCTGGATGGCGTCTGTCGTGCGATTTTTATGGCGTTTTTATGATGCCATTTTTTCCCGTTAGTGTCATTCTGGCTAGTATTATGTAAAACATGTCAATGATACTTTGATCTAAATGTATTGATTGTTGCTGTTGTAACGAAAACGTTCGGTATACGTTGCATTTGATATGCAAATGACGTACATCACTGTTTCGGGGTGATGGGGTTTAGGGTTACATATAAAAGACAAGTGGACCCCTTCAGGGTCGAGTATACTTTTCGCTGAAGGGATCTTCTGCGTCTTTAGCCCTGCACGTTACATTTGGTGGCAGCGGTGGGATGAAGACAACTGCCATACCGGAGTTGCCTTACCCATGGGTTTCCCAGGCCAAGACTCGGGACGAGTCTTCTCGGAGTGGGAAGTAGTGTAACGAAAACGTTCGGTATACGTTGCATTTGATATGCAAATTTACATCACCGTTTCGGGGTGATGGGGTTTAGGGTTACATATATAAGGCAAGTGGACCCCTTCAGGGTTGAGTATAGTTTTCGCTGAAGGGATCTTCTGCGTCTTTAGCCCTGCACGTTACACTGTGAACACGTATAAATGCACATGAAGTGTAAACACAATATGTTGGTTGTTGCTTGAAACACGCGTTGGACATAAATACACATGAGTGAAATGTAAACACAAGATGTTTTGGTTCACATATTTATGTTAGATGAAATATAATCTGTAAAATTAGGAAAAAAATATAGATAAGAATTATTTTAATTTTTGAGTGATACATTTCTTACAGAAATTAAACTCTTTCAGCGCCAATCGTTATATAAGGTGTTTTGCAAACAATATAGATTCAGGTGAGTTATTAAATGATAACGGGGTCGCCCGAATTTGAACAAGGAAGAGTCTTTTTGAGGAAATTCGATGCTGAATGAGTTCATTTACCACTAGTAAAACACATGTTCCCATAAAACACATGAGTAAAGTGTAAACACAATATGTTGTGGTTCATATATCTATGCTAGAATAAAAATATTCTTTAACATTAAGAAAAAAATAAAGATGACAATTATTTAATTCTATCACAACATGGCTTAGAGATTACCTTACTAATAATGAAAATATGTCCCTTCAATACACAGGAGGGAAGTGTAAACACAATATATTTTGATTCATATATTTATGTTATATTTAAATATGATCTGTACAATTAGAAAAGAAATATACGTAACAAATACCTAATTTTAAAATATACCTAACACTTATTAAACTTTATCGTGAAACATAACTAGATTTACTCTTAATAGGAATTGTATTATATCATTTGTGGTAAGGCCTACTCAAACTTAGAGTAAATCAGAGATGAAATGTACGTGTACCCTTTCCATTGCATCACATTACAATACAAGTTCAACTATTTATATGTCAAAGCATTCAAATGATGGACATATTTGTTTGTGTTTTTAACGTTTACCTGTTATTTGAAAGGGATGGTTTAATGGTACCAGCTGTCGTTCGCTTCTTTGGTTTTTATTTGTCCATGGTGAATAAAACACACACTTTCTTTTAACAATTAGCATACACGTCGTCTTTGTAAAATGTAGTGTGTATGGCTTCGTATATATATTTGTACTGCTCCTGAAGGGAAATACAATTAGACATTTAGTTTAGAAGTATCCATAACCCTTTCCCACAAGCAACACATCTTCAGCTGATGACTTTGAAGTCATTTAGACGAGAAAAGGTAAAGTATAATTATTGAATACAATTGAAAACAGTCGAAACAATTCTAATTATGACCAATGTATCCGTTTGTCACATTCTTTTCAAAAGTCATCTGCAGCAGAAGCCTTAGAAAGCGATTGTATGTATGAAAGAGTAAACGTGGTATGTATAAGAAGCTACAGGTCGAAACACATTCCCTGTGATCATGAGCGCCAGTAGGCGGAAAACACAGTTTGAAAGTCTCTAATAAGGATAAATTCGATACTGTTTTGTTGTTTTCGTTTTATAAGTGATAAATTCGATATTCTTTTGATATTAACAAAGTTTGCAATGATATCTTAGTTTCATAAGTGATACATTCGTTATATTTTGTTTTGCATTTACACACCTTCGATTGATGTTTTCGTTTCTTTATTAAAATATACGCTATTGTTTTACGTGCAAAGTTAGGCATGATCGTTGAGTGTCTATGGTGATAGATACGATGTTATTTTATTTATTATACAAAGCTATACATGAAAGCGTCGTGTCTATATTGAAAAAACGATATTGTTTCGTGCACAACGTTAAGCATGAAAGCTTCGTGTATATAGTGATGACTTCGAAATTGTTTTACTTACGAAATTGGGACAAATATGTTCGTTTCTAAAGTGATAGATACGATATTGTTTTAATTTAAAAGTTAGGAATTATATTTTCGTTTCTAAAGTAATATATACGATATTGTTTCAATGCTTTAAAGCTTACAATGATATTCTCATTTCTAAAGGGATAAATACGATATTGCTTTACTTACACAGTTGGGAATGATAGTTTCGTTTCTCTCTTTCATCATTTTGACTGACTGTATAATATTTATATGCCCTTCATCTCTTTTCATTCTTTCTAATTCAGCCAAGAGAACACATATCAAACCACTCCTCTCAAAATCATCGCTATAATATACACAAAACAAATATATAATTCGTGGATAACAGCGAATACTAGTAACATTTTGTCCTGGTACACAACACTTTAAACTGTGTGAGTCTGTTGCAGGAGACGACTTTTGCAAACTTTATGAGCATTTTCTCATGTTCGAACAATGTTTCCTAAACTTTATTAAAGCTGAACTTATCTTAATATCACAATTACTTCCTTTATAATTATACAAATCAGAGGACTCTCGCCTGTTTGTGCTTTCAATCCCCGGCCTGGTATTACCAAATACTTTTTAAATGGTAGTATGACTGCCCTTCTTGGCGCTCAGGGTTGCATGGTTAGCATAACGACTGACAGGCTGGTGTCAGGATAAATGGACCAAAAGTGCTGGTAGCTTACCCATAAAACGCAGTGATATAACTGAATGCGGCGTAAAGCACTAAACAATCAACCAATCAGTGACACAGTTTCGCAGTTCTCGTTTGCGAATTCAATAATCAAACTGCAGCTGCTTTAAAGAAACAGTAAGTTCATTGATTGATTGACAACTTTAAAGTAGCTGTAATTTGATTGTTGGATTGACAACTTCAAAGTGGCTGTAATTTGATTGGTGAATTGACAACTTCAAAGTGGTTGTAATTTGATGGGTGAATTGACAACTTCAAAGTAGCTGTAATTTGATTGGTGAATTGACAAGTTTAGAGGAGCTGTAATAAGATTGGTGAATTGACAATGCAAGCAACCAACTGTTTTCCTGAACGCAAGGCTTTTTTGCTGCAGACTTATAACTCAAATAGCAAATCGGAGGAAAAGGCATGACCGAGTCAGCATTGAATCTATATACATTTAAAAATCATATTTTCAAAATAAATATTCATTGCTTAATATCATGAATCTAAATTTACGTGAATGTATTTTTGTCATGCCTGTATTTGCAATCCATCCCACGTACATTCACGAAAGTACCAAGTCTGCGCTTTTTCGAGTGCATTGAACCGAATGAGTTACTACGAGTCCGCGGCCAATTAATGTTTACAGTGGTCAAACACAGGAATGCTTGTTTAGTGTATTCAAACTACAACAAAAGCCGGAGGTTTAAATGTGCCAACTATGGCCGTCATCAGTGATATGCCGGCTTGAAAGCATGGTATGAATTCATGCTTTCTACCTTTTGAGCCTTGTTTTGAAATGGTCATTTGTAATTTTTGTTTGTTAAAATCTTCAGAAACAAAGAAAAACCTAAATATGAAAATAACAATATATATGCTTCGCTCACACGCTTTTTCGTTGTTTTGGAATAGGCAATCTCCCGAAAAAATCAGATCAAAATATTTCGCCGTAAGTATATTTGATCCGACTACTCCGCATAAAGGGTCGTCTAGAGTTGAACTTATACACTTAAATACTTTTGAGCAAGTGTTCGGTGTCCAATGTAATCGTATGCTACAACAATCTATACAATCGGAGCACTAACAAATCACCGCTTGTCTATATCCTTTATTTATATGGGTAATCTAATCTGTATTATACCGTAATATCTGGTAAGCGACAATTGGATTGGCTGACGCAAAGGTCAATCTGAGACGACCTGTAGGGGGTTTGCATCAGATATATGTGCGTGCTAGGGAAGTTTAGGTCTGGTTTTAATGAGATTGTGGAATACGTAGATAAACAGCTTCGGTTTGTGTAACCGTTTCGAATGTTATCAATTACCGTTGCACAAACAAGTTCGAAACTCGTACGAGAATGTGTAGCGGTTGTGTTGAACTTATCCAAAACTGCATTTTCCGTTGTAGTTTGACTAAAAGGATAAAGGCTAAATACAGCTTACCGGCAATGTATTAGAACCGGTTGTGTAGGGGTCAGGCGTCTTTCTCTGTTTAGAACTACTTCGAGAAAATGTAACATTGATTTTGAATCCTTCGGAACAGTTGTGTTGTTATCCCAGGACTTGTATGCAACTTGTGATACATTGACTGGACCGTCAGTCTGTCGGACAAAACACAAGTATCATAAGTATTGATACGGTGGCAATTGCTACAAGACAATCATGTCTAGACGAGACATATTTGAGGGGTTTGTGTTCGTTGTTTTCATTTCGAGTTCAATTTAATCCATTCCAATCTACAATCTGTAGCAGAATACTGCGAGAACATTTAGCGAAAATATGAAAAGTCTCCATAAATGAAGATGTAATTAAAGTCTTAGTACATCGTGGCAATATGTGATAGAGTTTATTTTAGGCATATTTTCTTTGGCTGCATGTACATTGTTTTAAAAGGTATTCTTCTATAGAATTGTTAAAATTCGTCCGCAAGTTGGAAAGAGTTAAAGGTGCCCAAACAATCGGTTCGTTTGAAATCGAGATATAACCGATACGTAATAAAACATATAAAACAAATAAAACAGCTTGTCTTTAAGTAAAACTGTATGAAATGTTTATCGATAAAACTGTTTCTAAATGGCGTCATTTTCGTTTCTTTTGACGAAAACTAATGAAAATTATCCTTATAAATGTATTATCTTTTCCTTGTTTTGCAAACATGGTTTCGATAGCACCATACACTATTCTGATATTTCCATGTATTTTAATTCAACCATAAACATAACAATAGTCTTACACTGTCGTATATGAGTTGTTTTTGACAACAATTTGATACCTTTGTCTGTTACCCCGAGGTTGAACGATGTCTGAAATTTAAAGGATACTCTGTTTGATTCAGTATTTCCAAGCAACTGGCTGCTTCTCCACATACATGTCTAGCCTATAAGCACAAGGATAGGTTTAGTTCACATGGCATTTTATGTGAAAACCTATGAATAGCAACGGAGTTATGCTCCGAACAAAGAAATATTTAAATAAAAGGGGGAGATAACTAAAAAACGAATGTTCCTTGTCATGGTCTGATGAAGAACCCTGTATGGTGACTACGGCGGTTTTAATATTTTGTTCAGCAATGAGAGACCAAACCCCTTCAAGTGTTTCTTACCCTCATAGTTATGTTGGCAAATAAGAAGACTAAAACATGTTTCTTCAATAAATTCGATGAAATAAAAGTTAAATAAATTACAAAATATATTGTTCAAAGTTTCCTTTTTCGATATATTAGGAATATACTATTTAAGGATGTACTGAACTGAGGTTTTGAAATTAAAAAATTTTTTTTTTTTTTTTACTTTCTTATTAAATCTTCTTATTTTGTTGTCAATTAAAACCTGTTTAGTCATTATACCTTTTTATAATTCTTCAAAATTTAAAAAAAAGTGGATAAAATTTGCTTGAGATAAAGGGCCTATTTTTTTCATTAGCCTTCAAATTTTTCGTGAGACGCTGTACAGTTGCCGTGTTTGATTAAGAAATAAAACTGGGTAAAAAGAACATATTAAAGTCCATGTATATAAATTTTAATCTAGAACTTGTATAGTATCATATTGTTTTGAAAAAAAGTAGAAAATATTGGAAAACTTTTTTGACATTTGAAGATATGTTTGAAAAATTAATAAATATATATTCATATTTTAACATTTTTTAGCCATTCAAAGAAGAAAAACTGAAAAATAATGCCCAATGACATATACTTTTCTTATTAAAATCTGATAAATGATAGTAATTGAAATAACTTAGAGAAGTTAAATATTACAAATATGTTTTTTTCCTTATTTCAAAGTTTTGAAATTGTCTATTCTTAAATCTGACAAATATGGATTTTCATTTGTGTCAAATAGTGTCTATTTTTTTAGCTTTAACTACAATGTATCGCATGAACTTCCAAAGATATGGATAAAATACCTTCAGAATGAGATTAAAACCACAAGAAGATAAACAATTAGCATATCATCTTTCAAATATCGGCAAAATGCGTGAAAACCTTTTTTTTTCATGGGCTGAAATAGCAAAAAAAAGCTCATCATAAGGCTTTTATAAATTGATCTAGCAAAAAAAAAAAAAACACTACCATACCTTTTTTTTTTTTTTTTTTAATTTAACATATATCCAACTTTCAAAAAAACAATATTACAACAAAAGTTAAATATTATGAAAAATCCACTTTTCAGTTCAGTACATCCTTAAGTAACTTTGTATAAACGAATTAATTCACACACACACTTGATAAATTCTCAATTACACGTCATTTTTAACAAAACTCACCATTGGAACGAAAACCGGACTTTTGAACTTTATTACTGATCTGATCTGGTGTTGTATGTTCACTGTCTAGTTTATAAGCAACCTTAAACTTTAGAGTACGGATGGAAAATCGTCTTACTCCTATGTACTTTTGTGAGATATGACTCCATTATGTGTGAATGTTTTCGTTTCGTAATATGCGATTATCGTGTCCATATGTGAACCAGCAATTATTTAGCCACACTATCAAACCAGTGAAATGAATTATATAACAGAAGTATGCAGTGGTGTGTGTTGTATGTGATTATTTTTTATGATACAATTTGTGATATTGCATATCTTAGATTATTAATCCTTTCCCACATACAACAAGTCTGCATCAGACGACCATGAAGCTCGGTAAAAATATGGAACATCTCTATATATGACAGTCCAATTATTGAAAAGAGTTGAAAGCATTGTCGGAAATGGAGAAATTGAATGTAAGTGGGAAAGGTTTAACTATCAATTGTTAACCAGGTTGACACTTTAATGTTCATTTCATAATGATAATAAAAACATTAATATAATTACAATTACAGGTAACGCATTTCATAGTTTGTTTATTTATATCTTATGTTGTTCTTACAACTTACTCCGCTCTCGATCTCTATTTCCTGGATACTCATTCAGCTCAAATGCCAAGTGTTGGAGAAGTTCTAAAATGTTAACCCTTTATCAAGGGAATCGGACGTTGTGGGAGAAGTTAACCATTTATCAAGGGAATCGGAACTTTGATTGTCGGATCACGAATCAGGTGCTCTACCTCTGAACAACAGTTTCCAATTAACTTAAGTTTGGTTTGTGGAATGTCCTTTTCACATTACCTCGGGAGAGTTAGCTATGTGTAACTGACCGCAGCACAGCATCCGTGAAGTATAAACATAAATTTGCATATTAACTGTTACTTGAATTGAAGTATGATTCAATTGGTCGAAAAATTAACTCAACGTTTTAAAGGCATTTATTTGTATTTTATGAGCTTTCGCTGCACAGCTGTCTTTGTAAAGTAATGATGACCTTTAATTACTTTGATTTCGGAGGATTCGAAAAAATCGCAAATATGAAAAAATGAATGTATATGACTCCCAAAAATACTATTTGATTGTTTTGATTATACACATTAAAAGCTAAATACCAATAGCTAAGCTGTCTTGTCTGATTGTTGATATCGGACATTGACCTTGTGACATACGAGTACGCGTCATGCGACTTGTCTAGAACCTGATATCATATTTACGGTCTCCGTTGACACGGATGCGTCAAAAACAACTGAATCATATTCTTTTAAGCTAACAGTGTTCAAACATTGGTACTCAGAACTCTAGATAATGAGGAATTTCATTAACCTTAAAACTCTATGTTCTGGAACAGGCGTCTGAGCGTATGTTTGAGAACATTTGGAAAAACACACAGAAGACCGTGTAACTCCTCATAGTCTCTCTATATGGTCCATATACATAATCATAATGACGGTATTGTTTTCCTTTGAGAATATTTAGGAAAAACCCACACAGGACCGTGTTACTACTCATAGTCTCTCTATATGGTCCATATACAATAATTATAATGACGGTATTGTTTTCCCTTATGAAAATCTGGGAAAAACCCACACAGGACCGACCGTGTTACTACAACTAGTCTCTCTATTTGGTTCATATACTATAATAGCAGCCGTTTTGATATGAGAGCTAGCTTACATAATGTTTATGACAGTCACGTGACATTAATTTTGATAGCACCGTTGCATCTTCCGACCCCTAAAACCTGGGTGTAGACACCAAAAGCATGGTTCTACGTTGATTGATACGCGGGATATGCCTTTTTTATGGTTACGGCGGCCATCTTGGTCGCCATTTTGGATTTCTCGGTAAACCAGTCACATGAGATTAATTTTGATAGCCCCATTGCATCCTCCGACCCCAAAAACATAGGTGTAGACACCAAAACCATGGCCCTACAATTAATAATAAGGGAGTTATATCTATTTTATGGCGACGGCGGCCATCTTGGACGCCATCTTGAAAAAAACTATTTTCGAGGGGTTGGATTGTGGTAGACTTTTAGTATGTTATTCTCCACTACAAATATCACCAAAAACTGTTGAGAAACCTTTTGTGACAATTTCTTTGGGGTTCAACCATATATTGTTTCCTCACAGAAATAACCATTTTTGTTTATTATATCATTAATAAACAGTATGTTGGAATTTACTCAGTTCTTGAATATAATACATTTACGATTGTGTTTGATGAATTTGTTTCCCCAAATAAGCTGTTTTCTGATATAGTCTTTAGATTTATTTCATCTTTTTTTTTTTTTTTTTTGCTTTAATCCAAATTTCAAGTAAATTTTTGTAGTAGTCACTTATGTGTGATGTACCAATACTGCGTATAGAATCTAGATGCGGTCCCATAGAAACGCAGTAATAGCGGCCCGTGATATAACTGAAGTCGGGTTGAAAACGGTCAACATTCGTTCTGCTGCATTTTTGAAATGCCAGTCGCGTTGTCCTGAACTCGTCGAAGACAGCAATACCGGCCGTCTGCGAACTTCGCTGCAGGCTCGAGCAGCAAGTCAAGGAGATTGACATTTCAAATGGGTTAGAATTAGGCTAGAAAATCAGATGTAAGTTACGCAGTTACGGACAGACGGGGAAACAGAAAAAGAGCAGTCGGCCTACCTTTTGAAATGTTCATGTGTCACATCGATGCGGTTGTCCTCGACGCTCGTGAAACAGAGGAAACTCGATAGAATTAGTTGATGGCATGGTACAGTACTATGGATGCCTGAGTAATGGTTCTTATTTAATTTACATTGCTATTGTGTAAGCACATGTATTCTAATACTATGCTAGCTTGTATATATATATATATGTTTTTTCAGTGGCTGAGCTACGACCAAGATCAACCAACTCGCTATGTTTTTTTCAGTGGTTAAGCTACGATCTACGACCCAGATAAACAAATTCGATATGTATTTTGAGTGATTGAACTACGATCTACGAACCAGATCAACCAATTCATTATGTTTTTTCAGTTGCTGAGCTACAATTTACAACCCAGATCAACCAAATTCTATTTTGAGTGGTTGAGCTACGATTTACGATCCAGATCAGCCAATTTACTATGTGTTTTGAGAGGTTGAGCTACAATCTACGACCCAGATCAACCTATTCGCAATATTTTTGCAGTGGCTGGGCTACGATCTACGACTGAGATCAACCAATTTTCTATGGTTTGTCAGTCGCTGACCTTTGACCCATATCAACCAAGCAGCTTTGTGTTTTAAGTGGTTAAGATACGATCTACGACCCAGATCAAAAATTCGCTATGTGTTTTAAGGGGCTGAGCTACGACCTGGATAAACCAATTTGCCATGTGTTTTCAGTGGCTGAGCTACGACCAAGATCAACCAATTCGATATGTGGTTTGAGTTGTTGAGCTACAATCTAGGGCTCAGATCAACCAATTTGCCAAGTTTTTACAATGGCTGAGATACGATCTACGACCCAGATAAACCAATTCGCAATGTTTTACACTAGCTGAGCTAAGATCCACGACCAAGATCAACCAATTTTTGCAATATTTTTTCATTGGCTGAGCCAAGAACAACGACCCAGATAAGCCAATGCTCTATGCTTAGTCAGTGGCTGAGCTACGATCTACGACCCAGATCAACACATTCGCTACGTTTTTTCTTTGGCTGAGATATGATCTACGACCCAGATCAACCAATTCGCAATGTTTTTTCATTGACTGAGCTACTATCTACGACTCAAATCAACCAATTCGCTATGGTTTTTTTCATTGGCCGAGATACGATCTACGACCCAGATCAACGAATTCGCTATGTTTTTTCTTTGGCTGAACTACGATCTACGACACAGATCAACCAATTCGCTATGGTCTTTCAGTACCTGAGCTACGATCTACGACTCAGATCAACGAATTTGCAATGTTTCATAGTGGCTGAGCTACGACCCATATCAACCAATTCGCAATGTTTTTTCAGTGTCTGAGCTACGACCCAGATCAACCAATTTGCAATGTTTTTTAGTGGCTGAGCTACGATATACGAGTAAGATCAACTAATTCGCAATGTTTTTTAGTGGCTGAGCTACGATATACGACTCAATTCAACTAATTTGCAATGGGTTTTTTCAGTGGCTGAGCTACGACCCAGATCAACCATTTCGCTACGTTTTTTCAGTGGCTGAGCTACGATGTACGACCCAGATCAACCAATTCGCAATGTTTTTTTCAAGGGCTGAGCTACGACCCTGATCAACCAATTTGATATGTGTTTTGATTGGTTGGGCTACGACCTACGACCCAGATCAACCAATACGCCATGTTTTTTAAGTGGCTGAGCTACGATCTACGACCCAGATCAACCGATTCGCAATTTTTTTTTTCATTAACTAAGCTACGACCTACGACCAAGATCAACCAATTTGCAATGTTATTTAGTGGCTGATCTACGATATACGACCCTGATCAACTAATTCGCTATGATCTGTCAGTGGTTTAGCTACGATCTACGACCCAGATCAACCAATGCGCTATTGTTTTACAATGGCTAAGTTACAATCTACGACCCAGATCAACCATTTCGCAATGTGTTTTCAGTGGCTGAGCTACGATCTACGACCCAGATCAACCAATTCGCAATGTTTTTTCAGTGGCAATGCTACAATCTACGACCCAGCTCAAACAATTTTCTATGTTTTGTAAGTGGTTTTTAGTGGTCGAGCTACGATCTATGTATGACCAGGATTAATCAATTTCTTAAGTATTTTCAGTGAATTAGATAAAACAATTTGCTATGTTCGTTCAGTGGCTGAGCTACGATGTAAGACCCAGATCAACCAATACGCAATGGGGTTTTTTCGGTGGCAGAGCTACGATCTACGACCAAGATCAACCCATTATCTACGTGTTTTAAGAGGTTGAGTTACGATTTACTACCCAGATCAACCAATTAGTAATGTTTTTAAAGTAGCTATCCTATGATCTACGACCAAGATCAACCGATTCGCTATGTTTTTACAATGGCTGAGTTACGAACTACGACCAAGATCCACCATTTCGCAATGTTTTTTAGTAGCTGAGCTACGATCAATTAATTCCTTATGTTTTTAGTTTTTAGATATACGACCTAGATCAGCCAAATTGCTATGTTTGTTGAGTGGCTGAACTACGTTGTACGACCCAGCCCAGCCAATTCGCAATGTTTTTCAGTGGCTGACCTACGATCTACAACCCAGACCAACCAGTATACTATGTTTTGTCAGTGGCTGACCTACAATCTACGACCCAGACAAACCAATACGCCATGGGTTTTTTCAGTGGCTTAGCTACGATCTACGACCCAGATCAACCAATTCGCAGTGTTTTTTCAGTGGCTGAGCTAGGATCTACGACCCAGATCAACCAATTAACTATGTTTTGTCAGTGGCTGAGCTACAATCTACGACTCAGATCATCCAATTCGCAATGTTTTTTTCAGTGGCTGAGCTACGATCTAAAACTCAGATCAACCAATTTGCAATGATTGTTGGTGGCTGATCTACGATATACGACTAAAATTAACCAATTCGCAATGTTTTTTTCAGTGGCTGAGCTACGATTTACGACCATGATCAACCATGATCAACCAATTTGTTATGTGCTTTGGCAGTGGCTGGGCTACGATCAATGTATGACCAGGATCAATCAGTTCCTTATGTTTTTTCAGTGACTATGCTAAGATATACGACCCAGCCCAGCCAATTCCTTATTTTTCTACAGTGGCTGAGCTACGATTTACGACCGAAATCAACCAATTAACTATGTTTTGTCAGTGGCTGAGCTAAAAATCTACGACTCGGATCAACCAATTCGCAATGTTTTTCAGTGGCCGAGCTACGACCCAGATCAACCAATTTGCAATGTTTTTTTAGTGGCTGAGCTACGATATACGACTAAGATCAACCAATTCGCAATGTTTTTGAGCGGCTGAGCTACGAAATACGACTCAGATCAACCAATTTGCAATGTTTTTTAGAGGCCGAGCTACGATCTACGACCTATATTAACCAATTTCCTATGTGTTTTGAGTGACTGAGCTACGACCCAGATCAATCAATTCGCTATGTGTTTTGAGGGGATGATCTACGACACAGATCAATCCATTCGCTATGTGTTTTTAATGGCTGAGCTACGACCCAGATCAACCAATTTGATATGTGTTTTGATTGGTTGGGCTACGACCTACGACCCAGATCAACTAATTCGCTATGGTCTTTCAGTGGCTGAGCTACGATCTACGACCCAGATCAACCAATACGCCATGTTTTTTCAGTGGCTGAGCTACGATGTACGACCCATATCAACCAATTAACAATGTTTTTCATTGTCTAAGCTACGATCTACGACACTGATCCACCAATTCGCTATGGTCTTTCAGTAGCCGAGCTACGATCTACGACCCAGATCAACCAATTCGCCATGTTTTTACAATGGCTGTGTAACAATCTACGACCCAGATCAACCATTTCGCAATGTTTTTTCAATGGCCGAGCTACGATCTAAAACTCAGATCAACGAATTCGCAATGTTTTTTCAGTGGCTGAGCTACGACCCAGATCATCCATTTCGCAATGTTTTTTTCAGTGGCTGAGCTACGATTTCAAACTCAGATCAACCGATTTGCAATGTTTTTTAGTTGCTGAGCTACGATTTACGACCCTGATCAACCAATTTGCTATGCTTTGTCAGTGGCTGAGCTACGATCGATCTATGACCAGGATCAATCAATTCCTTATTTTTTTTCAGTGACTGAGCTAAGATGTACGACCTAGATCAGCCAATTTGCTATGTTTGTTCAGTGGCTGAACTACGCTGTACGACCCAGCCCAGTCAATTCCGTAGGTTTTTTCAGTGGCTGAGCTACGATCTACAACCCAGACCAACCAGTTCACTATGATTTGTCAGTGGCTGAACTACGATCTACGACCCAGATCAACTAATTTACTATGTTTGATCAGTGACTGAGTTACGATCTACGACTAAGATCAACTAATTCGCAATGTTTTTTCAGTGGCTGACCTACGATCTACGACCCTGAAAACAACCAACTCGCAATGTTTTTTTATTGACTAAGCTACGATCTACGACACAGATCAACTAATTCGCTATGGTCTTTCAGTAGCTGAGCTACGATCTACGACCCAATCAACCAATTCACCCTGTTTTTACAATGGCTGAGTAACAATCTACGACCCAGATCAACCATTTCGCAATGTTTTTCAGTGTCAGAGCTACGAGCTACTTCCAAGATCAACCCATTTTCTATGTTTTGCTAGTGGCTGAGCTACAACCTAGATTAACCAATAAACTTTGTTTTGAGAGGTTGAGTTACGATCTACGACCAAGATCAACCATTTCGCAATGTTTTTTTCAGTGGCCGAGCTACGATCTTAAACCCAGATCAACCAATGTGCAATGTTTTTTAGTAGCTGAGCTACGATCGATCTATGACCAGGATCAATCAATCCCTTATGGTTTTTTTCAGTAACTGAGCTAAGATATACGACCTAGATCAGCCAATTTGCTATGTTTGTTCAGTGGCTGAACTACGCTGTACGACCCAGCCCAGTCAATTCCGTAGGTTTTTTTCAGTGGCTGAGCTACGATCTACAACCCAGACCAACCAGTTCACTATGTTTGTCAGTGGCCGAGCTACGACCCAGATCAACAAATTCACTATGTTTTGTCAGTGGCTGACCTACGATCTACGACCCTGATCAACCAATTTGCTATGCTTTGTCAGTGGCTGGGCTACGATGTATGACCAGGATCAATCAATTCCTTATGTTTAGTCAGTGACAGAGCCAAGATATACGACCTAGATCAGCCAAATTGCTATGTTTGTTGAGTGGCTGAACTACGTTGTACGACCCAGCCCAGCCAATTCGCAATGTTTTTTCAGTGGGCTGACCTACGATCTACAACCCAGACCAGACCAGTATACTATGTTTTGTCAGTGGGCCTGACCTACAATCTACGACCCAGGACAAACCAATACGCCATGGGTTCTTTCAGTGGCTGAGCTACGATCTACGACCCAGATCAATCAATTTCGCAGTGTTTTTTCAGTGGCTGAGCTAGGATCTACGACATATATTAAACCAATTCGCTATGTGTTTTGAGTGGCAGAGCTACAACCCAGATCAACCAATTCGCTATGTGTTTTTGAGTGGCTGAGCTAAGGACCCAGATCAACCAATTTGAATGTTTTTTGATTGGTTGGGCTACGATCTAACGACCCAGATCAACCAATTATTAATGTATTTGCATTGACTAAGCTACGATCTACGACCCAGATCAACCAATTTGCAATGTTTTTTTTAGTTTCTGATCTACGATCTAACGACCCAGATCAACCAATTTGCTATGGTCCTTTCAGTGGCCTGATCTACGATCTACGACCCAGATCAAACCCATTGGCAATGTATTTTCATTGACTAAGCTACGATTCTACGGGTCCCTGATCAACCAATTTGCAATTGTTTTTTAGTGGCTGAATCTACGATCTACGACCCAGATCAACCAATTCGCTATGGTCTTTTCAGTAGCTGAGCTACGATCTACGACCCCAGATCAACCAATTCGCTATGGTTTTTACAATTGCTGAGCTACGGACCCCAGATCAAACCAATTTGATATGTGGTTATGATTGGTTTGGCTACGATCTACGACCTAGATCAACCAAATACGCCATGTTTTTTTCAGTGGCTGAGCTACGATCTAAAACCTCAGATCAACCAATTTGCAATGATTTTTGGTGGGTGATCTACGATATACGCCTAAAAATTAACCAATTCGCATGTTTTTTTTTTCAGTGGCCGAGCTACGATTTACGGACCATGATCAACCAATTTTGTTATGTGCTTTTGTCAGTGGCTGAGCTACGATCGAAGTATGACCAGGATCAATCAGTTCCTTTTTTTTTGTTCAGTGACTATGCTAAGATATACGACCCAGCCCAGCCAATTCCGTATTTTTCTTCAGTGGCTGAGCTACGATTTACGACCCAAAATCAAACCAATTAACTATGTTTTGTCAGTGGCCGAGCTAAAAATCTACGACTCGGATCAACCAATTCGCAATGTTTTTTTCAGTGGCTGAGCTAACGACCCAGATCAACCAATTTGCAATGTTTTTTTAGTGGCTGAGCTACGAATATACGACTAAGATCAACCAATTTGCAATGTTTTTTTAGTGGCTGAGCTACGGAAATACGACTCAGATCAAACCAATTTGCAGATGTTTTTTTAGTGGCCGAGCTACGATGTACGACTAGAATCAAGCAATTCGCAATGGTTTTTTTTTCCAGTGGCCCGAGCTACAATCTACGACCCAGATCAACCAATTCGCAATGTTTTTTCAGTGGCTGAGCTACCGACCCCTGATCAACCAATTCGCAAATGTTTTTTTTAGTGGGCTGAGCTACGATATACGACTCAGGATCAACCAATTTTCACAATGTTTTTTAGTGACCGAGGTACGAGGTTAACGACTAAGATCAAACCAAATTAAAACAATGTTTTTTTTCAGTGGCCCGAGCTACGATCTTACGACCCAGATCAACCCCCAATTTGCAAATGTTTTTTAGTGGCTGATCTACGCTGTACGACCCATCCCAGCAATTCGCAATGTTTTTTCAGTGGCTTACCTACGATCTTACAACCCAAACCAAACCAGTCCCACTATGTTTTTGTCAGTGGCTGAGCTACGATTCTACGACCGAGATCAAACCAATTCACTATGTTTTGTCAGTGGCTGAGCTACGATCTACGGACCCAGACAAACCAAATACGCCATGTTTTTTCCAGTGGGCTGGACCTACGATCTACGACAAAGATCAAACCAATTCGCAATGTTTTTGCCAGTGGCTGAGCTACGATCTACGACCAAGGATCAACCAATTTTTCCATGTTTTTGTCAGTGGCTTAAACTACGATTTACGAACCTATATTATCCAAGATTAGGCTGTGTGTTTTGAGTGGCTGAGCTACGACCCCAGATCAACCAATTTGATATGTGTTTTTTGATTGGATGGGCTAACGATCTCCGACCCAGATCAACCAATTCGAAATGAATTTTGTTTGACTAAAGCTAACGATCTACGACCAGGATCAACCAATTTGCAATGTTTTTTAGTGGCTGATCTACGATCTACGACCCCAGATCAACCAATTCGCTATGGTTTTTCAGTGGCTGAGCTACGATCAAACGACCCAGATCAACCAATTCGCAATATATTTCATTGGACTAAGCTACGATCTACGGCCCAGATCAAACCAATTTGGCAATGTTTTTTAGTGGCTGATCTAAGACCCTGATCAACCAATTCGCTATGGTTTTCAGTGGCTGAGCTACAATCTACGACCCAGATCAACCATTTCGTTTTTACAGTGGACGAGCTACGATCTCAAAACTCAGATCAAACCCAATTTTGCAATGTTTTCCTTTCAGTGGCTGAGGCTATGATTATACGACCCTGATCAACCCATTTGCTATGCTTTTTCAGTGGCTGAGCTACCGATCGATCTATGACCAGGATCAATGTTTTTACAGTGGCCGAGCTACGATCTCAAAATCAGTACAAACCAATTTGCAATGTTTTGTTAGTGACCTGACCTACGATATACGGACCCTGGATCAAACCAATTTGCAATGTTTTTTCAGTGGCTGAGGCTACGATCTACGACCCCAGATCAAACCAATTTGCAATGTTTTTTAGTGGGCTGATTCTACAATCTACGACCCAGATCAACCAATTTGATATACGTGTTATGATTGGTTTGGGCTACGATCTACGGACCTAGATCAACCAATACGCCATGTTTTTTTTTTAGTGGCCTGAGGCTACGATCTACGACCCAGATCAAAACCAATTTGCAATGTTTTATAGTGGCTGATCTACAATCTACGACCCCAGAATCAACCAATTCGCTATGGTCTTTTCAGTAGCTGGAGCTACGATCTTACGACCAAATCAACCCAATTTGCAATGTTGTTTAGTGGGCTGCTCTACGATCTACGGCCCCTGATTCAATAAATTCGCTATGGTCTTTCAGTGGCTGAGCTACGATCTACGACCAAGATCAACCAATTTCGCTATGTTTTTACTATGGCAGAGCTACGCTCTACGACCCAGATCAACCATTTCGCAAATGTTTATTCAGTGGCCCGAGCTACGATCTACGACCCCAGATCAACCAATTCGCCCATGTTTTTTCAGTGGCCGATCTACGATCTACGGCCCAGATCAATCAATTCGCTATGGTCTTTCAGTGGCTGAGCTACGATCTACGACCAAGATCAACCCAATTCGCTATGTTTCACTATGGCTGAGCTACGCTCTACGGCCCTGATCAAACCATTTCGCAATGTTTATTTCAGTGGCCGAGCTACGATCTACGACCCAGATCAACCAATTCGCTATGTGTTTTTGTGTGGCTGAGCTACGACCAGATAAACCAATTCGCTATGTATTTTTCATTGACTAAGCTACCGATCTATGACCCCAGATCAACTATGTATTTTGAGTGGCCAGAGCTATGACCAAGATCAACCAATTTGATTTATTTTCGCCTCCCACGAAAATTCTAGCAATTTACATTGGTTAAAAGCCTGTCACGTGCACACCCCCTATTATTAGTTTATTGGGTTTTGTTACTGACCCACTACGGAAATATAGGGGGTCTGTAGGATTAATAGGGGGGCGAGGCGAATAGCCGAGGTCCCCCCTATTAATCCTACAGGACCCCCCTATATTTTCCGTAGTGGGTCAGTAACAAACCCAAATAATTGATTTATTTTCATCGACCACTCCTTTCATGAGCAAAGAAAATTGATATTGTTTTCATTTACATTAACGTTTACAATATGTCTAGATGAAATTTACGGGTTTTGGCGCCAAATGACTAGCGTTATGACGTCAAAAAACCGCTGACGTGGACGTCATTTTCCTAGTATTTCGGTCCCAAATATTTTTAAAATTCCTAGTATTAAACCCACTTTAATAATGAAATGAAACTTGGTCCATGAAAGGTGGTTGATGAAATAAAATCAGTTATTTTAGTCCTGTTACTAACCCTCTACGGAAAAAAAAATATTGTGTTCATTTTCATATATTTTAGTTTTTTTTGTGTCATCTACACTTTTGCTTCGCGAATTCATAGAGAGTGATCAGGTTTTTTTTGTTCATGACCCCCCATAAAAAACGAAAAAAAGGCTCTCCATTCCTTAAAAAACACAATTTACAGTTGTAATATTGTTAGTGATTTTACGTCATTTTTGGGATAGAAAAAAGGTGATTTTTAAAGAAAGAATGGATTGTCCGACTACTGACCCCACTATAGAAATTTAACCGACCCCACTATAGAAAAATAGTGGGTCACCACGTGGACTTCTCTTGTCCAATGAAAAGGCCAGTTTCTAGTGGGAGGTGAAATAAATTTCTATAGGGGGGTGAGTAAAATTCCATAGGGGGTGAGTAAATTTCAATAATGGCTTCTATTCTCAGATTCAAGCTGACTGGAAGTTTTTTTTCAGTTGCCTATGTTAAAATAGATCTATATACTGTATAATATCTTGATATTTTTTAAACGAGCGGATTTGTTTTACAATATATATATCATAACGACTAACGAAGTTGAATATCATGCAAAGTAACCTTCCCTTTCCATAGAAAAAAAAAAAAATCAATGAATGTATAAAAAATAATGCATGTCCTACGCTTGTTAATTTTTTTTTTTCTTCCTCCTTAGTGGGTCAAGTAAACAGGACCATTTATAACTGATTTATTTCATTAACCACCCTTTCATGAACAAAAACAAATTGATTATTGTTTTCATTTCATTATTAAAGTGGGTTTTAGTAAACGGGAATTTTAAAAATACCTGGGGACCAAATACTAGGAAAAATCGGACGTCCACGTCAATCGGTTTGACGTCATAACGCTAGTGATTTGGCGCCAAAAAACCCGTAAATTTCATTCTAGGAAAATATTGTAAATGTTAATGTAAATGAAAGAGTAATCATTTTTTTTTGCTCATGAAAGGTGGGTCGATGAAATAAATCAGTTATTTCTGGTCCTGTTAACTGACCCCACTACTGAAAAAATAGGGGGTATGTTGAATGTATAGGGGGGACTCGGCTAACGCCCTCGCCCCCTATAAAATTCCACAGACCCCCTATTTTTCCGTAGTGGGGTCAGTAACAGACCAAATAACTAATAATGTGTGTTAATTGGTTGGGCTACGATGTACGACCAAGATCAACCAATACGCCATGTTTTTTCAGTGACTGAGCTACGATCTAATACTCAGATCAAACCAATTTGCAATGTTTTTTTGGTGGCCTGATCTACGATATACGACTAAGAATCAACCAATTTTGTAAAGGTTTTTATTCAGTGGCCGAGGTATGATTTACGACCCCTGATCAACGGAATTTGCCATGTGCTTTGTCAGTGACTAAGCTACGATCGATATATGATCAGGATTTATCAGTTCCTTATGTTTTTTTCTGTGACTGAGCTAATATTCACGACCTAGATCAGCCAATTTGCTATGCTTGTTCAGTGGCTGAACTACGCTGTACGACCAAGGCCAGCCAATTCCGTAGTTTTTTTTCAGTGGCTGAGCTACGATCTACGACCCAGACCAAACCAATTAACTATGTTTTGTCAGTGGCCTGAGCTACAATCTACGACCCAGATCAACCAATTCGCAATGTTTTTTCAGTGGCTGAGCTACGACCCCAGATCAACCCAATTCGCAATGTTTTTTTAGTGGCCGAGCTACGATATACGACTCAGATCAACCAATTTCACAATGTTTTTTAGTGACCGAGGTACGATGTACGGACTAAAATCAACCAATTCGCAATGTTTTTTCTCAGTGGCTGAGCTATGATTTACGACCTAGATTCAACCAATTTGCAATGTTTTTATAAAGGCTGAAACTACGATCTAAAACTCAGATCAACCCAATTTGCAATGTTTTTTTTTCAGTGGCTGAGCTATGATTTACGACCCCTGGTCAAACCAAATTTGCTAAGCTGTGTCAGTGGCTGAGCTACGATCGATCTATGACCAGGATCAAATCAATTCCTCATGTTTTTTCAGTGAC